>CM076577.1:792581331-792981190 GCA_034641835.2 Pinus albicaulis | reverse complement strand
ACTCAGTTAACACACCTAGTGTGTATGTGGGCAGTTGCATAATGCATTAGGTTCAGGAGTATAGGGTCAGTCCCTCAGACATGACCCTGTGCCTCCTCAGAGACAGGCAGTAAGTTTAGGAATTCTCCTAATACCCAAAAATTAAAAAATAAAGGAAAAAGAAAGAAATTCTCTTAATACTGAAAAAAAAAAGGAAAAAGAAAGAAATAGAAAGAAAAATGACAGTAGTAATTATCGATTCTCATGATAAAAAAAGAAACGAAAATAAAATAGACAATAGTTAATTAGTATTTTCCAACTTTTCACTAGCATGTCCTAACATTTTTTGATGTATATGCAGAAAGACTTTGACTTCAGGATGACTCAGGGGTTGCTTTGTCAAAGTTTACTTGCATGCCAAAAACTGTTCTGATGTCAACCGACATGGATAAAACATGATCATATAGAGATAAAATCTGATAAAACTTCAACAAAAAGCATGGATGAAGTTCACACTCAACAACAAGACTGACATGGGAAGAAACATCTAAAGAAAATTTTTTAAGGTTCCATCTTTCCATTCCTTAATGATAGGTTTACTAAAATAATCAGTTCTTAATGAAGGTGCTACCTCCCCGTTAAGTTATAACCTTCTGTTCCCACATTTTAAGAAAGATAGCATCTCAAGGCACTGGGGCTGTTATAAGTGAAATTGTAAGTAGATAGATTGTGATGTTCGGAATTTGTAAGTGACTGGTGTGGAATTCTTAAGCCATGGGTGGTTATTAAGCATGGAGTTAAGCTTGAAACCTGGGGTTTTCCAGTTCATAATTAAGATAAAATCTATTCAATGGTCAAAAATTGAAAATTCAGAAGTTGCATGAAGGGAAACACAGAAGAAGCACCTGGAAAATAGTCTTGGAGAAGAAAGTGTACCTGCAACAGAATGAGCATCGACTCATGCTCAATTTCCAAAGGCCAAAATTATAACCAGTATGTATGGTAGAAGCTGGGAGAAAAACAGTGAATTTTTCCACTAAATATAGTTTCAAATTAATCACTGGCATGGTGCTAAATTTGTTAGAGGTAACAGATAGAAGATTGAAGTTTAAAAGACAATACACTCTGATGAATTAGGGATTACCGTGGCATTAGAGGGCACATGCCAAATTACATTTTCATCTCCAAATGCACCCCTACGTAGTGTCCATATGACACTTTGTGACTTGAACCTTTAAAATGCTTGCTCAACCACTTCATCATTCAAGATTTATTGTGAGAGTATGATGGTACAATGTGACCTACATGTCCCAAATAACATGAGCCAACAATGAAAACCATAATTAAATTATTAATGCCTTACTAATTTAATCCTTGAAAAGACGAAAAACATGAATCCAAGAAAGAAAATGATAAGGTTCTCATTAACCAGCTATTATATTTATAGATATGACAGAATTTTTGATTGTTTGTTTCAGAATTTAAAGCATTTTACTTATTCTCTCAAACATATGAAAAGACACTAAAATTACCAGGGTCATATTTCAACAAAAATCTTGCAGAAAATCAGATTGCAACTATGAAGATATTGTTCTAAATTTTAAAAATTATAGTAATAAAATCCATCTTCAACATGACTTAACATTTTATATCATATTAGAAAATTTTTGAGTCAGGGAACAAGTACAAGGGTCAGAGTTAAAATATTTGCATCAAGGACAAGGAGATATCATATACAACTTTTTGAGTTGAGGTTATCACTAGAGAACATAGTCTTGAGTCTTAAACCAATACTTAATTAGGGACTTATGGAAATAAATGGGTACAAGATGTGAATTCATCCCTCATGAGTCATGGCACACACACAACTTCTAAGGCTTTACAACAACTGCAGCTGCACCCATCACACTACCTTTTTAGGCTGAATTGTCCACACTTGAGGATTTTCAAGTTGCAACCACTGTAGATGCACCCATCACATCACCTTTTTAGGTTGAATTGTCCACATGTCCTAACCCACAGAAGATTTATTTGAATAGTCTATTGTGCTGAATTCCACAGATTTTGCCCACAACTGACCATAAGTCCTTGCATGTGATGAGTGCACCAGACATGTATCATGGGAGCGACAAAACCTGCAAACAAAATTATCCATAAGTCCAAAATGGGGAGGATGTAACTGGCAATAACAAAACTGAGAAAAATTCTCCCTTTCAATGAAATTCCAGATGTGACTCCTCATGAACAGAGAGCCATTCTTATTAAAATTTTCTAAGAGAAACATGTTTTAAAGCTAAATGTATGCAATTCATTAACCGCCCTACCATCCTACCATGTCATATCCCTTGAGCACGCCCCAACACAGTTACTCCCTCGGTAGAAGAGGCCAAATAACTAAATAAGTTTGCTAAAAAATGGAAAAACAACATCCAGATATGGGAAGAATACACCAATGCCCAACATGCTTGGGACTACCAGTTAGTAGCAAGGAGTTTCACACCTTTGGTCAAGATTCCATTCTCACAGGCTTCACCCATGGGAGATAGGAAGGGATTGAACTTATGGCGTTGGGAGCTGATGAACCATGTGCATATATTGCAAACCCAAGCCTACCCTCATTCTCCTTGAGGAAAACACCGAACAAGTTCCATTCACATAGCTTTTACCCAGCACGTGGAGGTAGTTATTGAACTTACACCATCAGGAAGTGATTAAATTCATGTACATGTTATGGACACAGGGCCACCCCATGTTCTCCTTGAGGCCTGCCAAATTATGTTTGTCAAGCGGGTTGTGATCAAGTTGTAAATCAAATGTGTTATCATCACGGAGACTCAAGTGTAATCTCCCCTCAAGAACATGATGTCGTGATTTAATGCTTTCAATTTGTGTTATCATCTGATATCTCATCAATAACTAAGCCTAGGTAGTTGGTCCTAGGCAATGTCTTGCATAATTTTGATGAAATAGATACAACTTGGTCATGGCATTTAGGCCAAAAGTAGGCCCACTTCATTAACAAAGACTTATTTACTAACCAGAATAAAAGGGTATGAATATGTCAAGGAATAAATGAATAGGAGCAGGGATAATAACATATGAAGAAGGTTCAAATTTGACACATATTGCAAAGTATATTTGTTAGGCCTAAAACCATTCAATCCATGCATAGAATGGTATACCAAATAAAGCATTGGAATAGAATGCACATCATACCATGTTTAAACCTAGGCAAGTGAAAAATCCTTCCTGTTCTTCTCTAATCAAGAGAGTCCACATCTTAAAGAGCTCCCCATTGATTTGTCAAATAATGTTATTCTAATGGGAGTGGATGTGAAGAAACTGCCTTGAAAAGCATTCCAATGAGAAGACATACACGTGGCACAACAAACCCTAGAATTTGGTCAAATGAGCACATTTCATGGGAACACTTTGGCTAGGAGGATGACAAAAGGCATCATGCAGAAGCTCTCTCCATTGTAAAGGCATGGATGGATTAATGGGAAATTCCCGTGAGCCTAGTTGAAGATTTACTGGAGAAAGAAAGTTCAAGGATTTCTTTTGTAATATCAGGTTCATCATTGCATCCATATTGTTGTTTGTCTATTTTAGGAAATTCATTAAAATTTTCCCACAAAATTAGGCTTCGTATTAGGGAAAAGTCTGTCATTTTAAGAAGGGCTTTGGTTGAGGTGTTCCTATCAATTTCCCTTGCTGATTACTATTAAGTTAGACAAATTACTGCTATCATTTCAGTTCATGGTAGGACACATTTGCAGTTTCTAGTACAATCACCCCTTTTGTTGCCATGAATGTGTATTAAGTAATAAGGAGCACCTTTGTAAGGGCCCTCTATGTAATTTCTGCAATCTGGAAAAAAAAAATTCATAGGTTGAGTTTTTGGCATGTTGTAACAGCACTATCGTGCCATCCACATTCACAATTTCAAACCCTCTGAAGGTTGCCACTTGACTCCATTTTCCCTAATTGGATAGGCACTAATCCCAGTGGGGATTACAAAAGGCATCACACAGAAGCTCTCTCCATTGTAAAGGCATGGATGGATTAATGGGAAATTCCCCTGTGAGCCTAGTTGAAGATCTACTAGAGAAAGAAAGTTCAAGGATTTCTTTTGTAATATCAGGTTCATCATTGCATCCATATTGTTGTTTGTCTATTGCTGGAAATTCATTAAAATTTTCCCATAAAATTAGGCTTCATATTAGGAAAAAGTCTGTCATTTGAAGAAGGGTTTTGGTTGAGGTGTTCCTATCAATTTCCCTTGCCGATTAATATTAAGTTAGACAAATTACTGTTGTCATTTCAGTTCATGGTAGGACACATTTGCAGTTTCTAGTACAATCACCCATTTTGTTGCCATGAGTGTGTATTAAGGAGCACCTTTGTAAGGGATCTCTATGTAATTTCTGCAATCTGGAAAAAAAATTCATAGGTTGAGTTTTTGGCGTGTTGTAACAGCACTATCGTGCCATCCACATTCACAATTTCAAACCCTCTGAAGGTTTCCGCTTGACTCCATTTGCCCTAAATGGATAGGCACTAATCCCCACTAATCCCAGTCTTACATCATAATATATGTCTAAATCTATCTCATATTTTAATTAAGGAAACCCCCCTTGTTCCAGACGATAGATAGCCGAACACAAGAGAGGACAATATTGTGGTGGCAACAAACAAACCCTCTTAGTTCCCCTATAGGTTGTACATGTTTTTTAAGGCTTTACCACTTAAAGTGCAGGTTTGTGAGGTGACAATAATCATCAATGTATCTTAGCATTTTTATAAATGTCAATGCTAGGCATTGACTTAGTTAGAAACAAGAAAGTTGAAACAATCAGTCTTTATGTTAGATAGAAAAACAGCTCAGGATAGTAACTGTGGATTCACCCCTTCAATATTTTAAAATATTAGAGTTTGTGCTTTGGTTTTGGTTTACAGTTTCATCATTACCATAGATCCATTTTAACAATCTGTGATACCAGTGCTTTAATGGTGTAAATTCAAAGAAAATAGATGACCACACTACATGGATGTGATCTTTCAAATCATATGACATCATCTTGAAAAGCAGAGGAAAAATAAGGATGGGTATGAGAAATGTCTTCTTTGTAATAGAATGGGTGAGATAGAATGATGGCCGGCAAAAGTAAAAAACTTAAAAGAGTTGCAGGATGCTCTGCTTACACTCAAGGAGATACACATTTTCCTTGAGAGGGATCACTACAATGTGGTCCTTCAAGGGGAAATGACAGTTCGTAAGGAAATGGACTGCATTACAAAGGGTGCCAGGGTGCATTCTCAACTATAGTGGATTTTTTGAAGGATTCGAAAGATCCAAATTCCAAAGTCTACTTTGACTACTTGAAAGGAAAAGTGACAGTTACAAGATTCTTCGTTTGCATCAGCAGGATGAATCTCTTGCAGAGGATCAAACAAAGGTCAAAGGCATGTTCCGATTGCATTTTCAAAATATTTTCTCTTAATGCTTTTACGGATCATGTGGTGGATGTCAAGAACGCTCATTGTAGGGTCATTCCATGCAAGATTTCTATCTATTGGTGTAGTGATTAAGTCAAATTGGATAGTGACTTCTCGAAAGAGAGGGATTTTTTTAGCTCTTAGTTCTATGAAGAATATCAAGTCATCGGAAATGGATGGCCTTTGTTGTGATTTTTTCATCAGGAATGGATGGCCTTCGTTCTGATTTCCACAAGGCCATGTTGAACAGAATACAAGATTATTTCTATTGTTTGACAGCTGAAAATTTCTCTTCTAAAAGGCTATCTAAATCTCTCAATCAAGGCCTTAGTAAACACATTACCAAGAATGTAGCTAGGGGCACTATTGGAGGTTGGAGCCTCATTACTTTCCTCGGTGTCTCATACAAGATCATGGCTAAAGCAATGGCTCTCAATTGCATGGAAGGTAGTTCAACAAGAGAAGACAGGTTTTGTACAGGGTCCAATTATTCTAGACATGTAATCTAGACTCGAGAGGCCTTGGAATGGGCTTGAGATAGTGGCTACCAGCCTTGTTTTCTACAGATTTAAGCTTCATCACAGACATGCTAGTTTTGCTTGTACTACCGTCTGACCCCGCACTATTCGCTCCAAACTGTATTTCCCTTTAGCCTTGCTGTTACTTGATTTATCTACAATGTCCGGTTCTTTAGACCTTACATGAATGACATTAATTCCACCAAATAGGTTGTGAGCACTTCCCAATATTTCCTACACAGATTTTAGGTTGGCCATTTAAACATTAAACCTGGCATACGGTTCGTCACAGAGAAGATGATTAAAGGTTTGGAGGATACCTGATAAACAACTGCAAGGAACAATCCCATGTAGTACGGTTCTCCTCCACACAAATGGTGCACAGAGAGCACACTTTCAACCTTCCCACTAGGTCCAATAAAGTGTTCTATTTTTCCATCACTGTCACATGTCAAATCAGCCAAGGTTTCCTGTGTATTTGGCTTCTCATGCAACTGATGCAAAGGAATTATAGGGAAAAATTGATTTATGGCCCATGAATCAGGTATGGAATAGAAAATAGATAAGTTGATATGATATGTTGCTGCTAAGTATTTCTTAAGATTATCTACTTCATCTGGTAACTCAAAGTCTACAAAATTTTAAGACACTAAATGAAATAGAATCATAAACATCTTCAACTTGTTCCCTATGCTCAAGACTTAGGAAACCAAGCTTAAATAAGCTATGGGCTTCTTTTTTTAACCAATTTGCATCATTGTAAGCTTCCTATACATTTTGTTGGCAGATATTTTTTTTGATATCATATAAAGTTAATTCACCAGGATTGCAATCTTTCCGAAGCTTTGTGTTTATATGATATGGAACAATTGAACCTGCATGAAATTCACTTGAAAGCATATTCTCTTGAACAGTTGTACCTGAAGTTTGGACCACGATGTGTGGCCATGGTGAACACACTACTCTCTAATGCATCAACATTTGTACTTGTTAGTAACTCATTATCCCCTGAAATTTTGCTAAATCAATCTATTTGTCAAGGGTGCCCCTTTGCCCCAGATTTGTATATTTGACAATGGATGCATTGGCTCACCTATTTGAAGTTGCTGGCATTCAGGGGAAAGTGAAGGACATCTTACATCCTGATGGGTTAGACATGTTCAATAATTATTTTGCTAATGGATCATTTATTTCTATGAGTGTTAAGCAGAGCTTGGTTGATGGTGCTCATACTTGTTTGCACATATTTGGATCTACATTAGATGTTGT
Source organism: Pinus albicaulis (assembly GCA_034641835.2). Lineage (NCBI taxonomy): Eukaryota > Viridiplantae > Streptophyta > Pinopsida > Pinales > Pinaceae > Pinus > Pinus albicaulis. The sequence continues at coordinate 792,973,925 of CM076577.1, read as the reverse complement.
GGTTAGTGACCACAAGACAAATTTTTAGTTGTTAGAGTTAGACTCTCAGCCTACTAGATTCCCACAGCTCGGACTTATGTTCGACCAAGGGTAATTGTGAGGTATCTAGGCATTGCATTTGAAATTTTGAAGTGGGTATTTCATCAGTGGCTATCCAAGATTGGTGTACCGTGTCTTCAACAATTTTAGAGTAAGAATTAATTTTGGCATCATAAGGACCTCTCATTAGATGGGAAGTTGACAAGGGGGTTGGACAGATCCTCTATGCCTCACACGTTTATTATGTATCTTGTTGGTTGCCTAGTAAGACTCAATTTCAGCATTTAGAGCAGATCATGCAATCATACCTGTGGTAAAATTATGGTGGGAAGGAAAATATTCCAAAAGGATGGGGGGGCTCATCCCTTGCCCAATGGGTTGAAAAATAACATTGCGACATCAAGGCCATTTTGCGGGGATGTGGGGTGGATCTTTGGTCAGTCCTTGCAGTATTATCAACCACAAAGGCTTTAACCTTTGTTGCTTTAGCAGAATCTATTAACTCCAACTCTCAATGCAAGATGGGTTGTCGATTGATCTAGAAGACAGGTGAGCACACAAATTACACCATTTCTAATCTATTTGGAAAGATAATCAGGACCAGTATTTAGTTCTCCTTCAATTCCGTGCTCACTAGTGTGCTTCCTTGTTTGGAAATTGTAGCTATCTGGTCCACTCTTCCTTCATTGGGATTTGGCAGTAATTGAGAGTCTCTGCTCTTTTTTCCCTAGGAAGATTAAGTGTAAGTTAACAAAAATTTAGTTATCTGTCTACTTTTTGTTCCATTTATCTGTTTACTTTTTGTTCCATGTGGTGTAATGAGGTACATGACTAACTATTAACTGTGGATGAATTATTGATAAGAGATGCTCAATATTTATATTCGGTAACCTATACAGACTTCATTTCTTCTTTGCTATTCATCATCAAAATGGAACCCCCAAAGGGAGGACAATTTAAGTCAAATTTTGATAAGGTTGCAAAAAGAGATCCTAGAAGAGCAGTTAGTGGAAGGGTAATAACGAGCAGGAATGGGGAGATGATTGCAGTATATATGGAAAAAATAGGAATCAACATCAACAATCAAGCAGGAATGAGGGATCTTATAGCAGAGTTAAATTTTTCCTAGGCCCAGCCTGGAAAGAGTGGCAATGGAATGGAGTGGAATTCTCATATTATAATCAATGTTGTGATGACAGAATGCATTTCTTCTCAAATTTGGAAGTTTGAACCCCCAATGTCAATGGATTAAAAGGAGGTTTCGGTAGAAAGGTTAGAAATAGATCTCATTATGCTACAAGAGCAGCCAAAAAGGTTGTTGATTGGCTTTCTAACATGCCATTGAGTGGCAAGTATATGACATCAAGATTTTCAAAACCTGAGGTTCAAAGGAAAAATAATGAATTATTGAAATTAATAGTAAGTCGAAATGTTGAGACTTAGAAAAAACACTAGGCCTTGGGGAGCTGACATATATGTCCATGTTTTTTCAATTAGAAAGATTAAGGTAGGATACCTTAAGTTGCAGGACATCAAATTTATAGACTGATTGCAAATCCCTCCATAATTTGCGACAATGGTGGCAGCCATTAATGAGTAGTATAAATCATAGTGTAATTCTTATGAAGTTTCTGTTTGTTTTCACACCTAGAGAAGAACTGGGCTTGTTAATTCACTTTCTCTCTGCATTATCTCAGTCTCTATTAGCCATTAGCAATCATAAGAAGGCTAGAAAGGAGAGGAGAAAATCCCAAATGCTCCCTCAAGGAATTGTGAGGAAAGAGGGTCCTACCTGTCAATTGCATAATTAAAAACGATGGAAATCCTCTAAGGGGACAGTCCAGATTGACAAGCAATATGTTCATAGGCAGGAAGAGTCCTCCACATGGAATGATACTAAGAAACCCTTTGGGAAGTGAAAATTTTCCTTGAACATGTGCTCCTCAAACAATAAATTCACGAGTCACTTGTCAGTGTGGGTGAGAGATTTCAATGACTGGAGGATAATACTCTGTTTTTTAGGTTGGAGGTGAGAGAATTCATCAGGGAGGCAATGGAAAAAGCTATGGCATAGTTTGCTAAGTGAGTGTGGAAGCATGAGGAAGACAAGAGGGTTGTTGATATTGAGATAAGGATAGAACATTGCTACAAGCTTGACCGCATTTTCCATCTTTCCTATTTCAATGCAAAACTAAGTTCAAAGTCAAGGAGATTAGATTGTACACTGATGGTTCAAAGAGAACAAGTGACTAAGTGGATGCAAACAAGGTGCTACTTAGCCACTAGGAGAGCTACTTGGAGCAGCTACCTCACTTAATCATTCTGCCAGTGATAAGCTCAAACAACAATGATGACAACCCAAGCCAAAAAACAAGGCAATCCATAAAATGTACAATAAATCCCCATTATGCTTATTAGTTGTTAAAGGAGGGACAAACAGTCTTTGTATTGTTACTGCTCTTAATAATGCTGAAAAAAATTGATGCAAACATCAGAAATACTCTGAAATCCTCTTGTACATGTAGCTGATAACAATGTTGCCAGAAGCAAGAATGCAGATGGAAAAAAAAATTAGGAATTGGGAAGCGTGAATATCAAATCAAAGCATTAGTGCAATTTCTACAAAATCTCATCATCCTTGTAAACAACCAAAGACCACCATGGAGAGCAGGACAACCACCAGCCACAACAGCAGCTAGAAACCCTGACAGACTCGACTGGCTTTGAACCTATGACCTATGCCATCCCCATCAACAACATGCTTTTGGCATATGGTTCAACTAATTGAGCCAACCCTGGGGCCTACATAACTATTATTTATAAGCCAAATTTTTGAATTTACAATGTGACTACACACCAAATTGTGGAAGCTACAAAAATTGAGTTATGAAGATCAGCTCAAAGCATTAGTGCAACTGCTCCACAATCTCATCACCCTTGTAAACAGCCAAAGACCACCCTGTGTTCATCATCCAATTTCTTGTTTACTCTGCAAGCCAGAGCCTACATCATAGTGGACAGCAGAGTGCCTGAAGAATGGATGGATGAATTAGCTAAAAGGGTTTTTATTCCATTATTTGGCATTCGTATGCACATCCTAATTTATACATTTGTTCAATGAACTTTCCACTTATGTACTCTTTTATTTATTACCTCATTTTACTATGACATAGGGAAATGCATTTTCAACTTCGATATGTTCACTACAATAATTCTTGGTAGGGTCCATTATTTGCTGATATAAAAAAAATTGTAAACAATTCTCGGATGATGTTTTTAAAATATATCCCAAACAAATTCCACTAGGCCAGGGAAATGCTACTTCTTTTATCTTTTTTCCATCCCTGATACCCTCCCTTCATACCTGACTGTCGGCATCTTCAAATTTATCTCAGTTACCAAGATAACAGACATTACTTTGACAATTCAATTGGTTATATTTCCTTCTCCATAGAAAGCTCTACTAGTGATGTTCCCAATACATCATTTTGAGTGAGACAGAAATGGAGATGGATAGATTAAATAAAAATGAACCTCTATCCTTGAAATAAACATTATGGTCATTAAAAAATATATACTGAATAGGGAAGACAAAGTAATAGATAAAGATAAGATAATTTTATTAACGTCCAACAAATGACCACAAAAAGGTCAATGGGACTGTTGGTTACAATGATTATAGCATACTAGCTAGTGGACCGAACGGTCCCCTTTCTTTATAAGAGAAAGAAAAGAAAAACTACAAAGAATATGAAAGTAAAAGTCTGGATGACTGAAACATCTTGACAATGAGTTGTGGTGAAGAAGTCCTGGAGGAGAAGGATGAGCCTCCTGAGTGGGGGGAGACTCCTTCTCCTAGCATCCGAGGCCGTTAGAAGAGGACTGAAGGAAACTTGTCAATGTCTGTTGCCCTGAAGAGGAGCTAGACTGCTGCCGCTGCCATCGGGAGGATTTGGGGTGCCCCCTGGAGGTGGGGGGGTGCCTGGTTCTGGATCGCTAATGGGGTCTAGTGGGACAATATTCCCAGATATACACTGACCTTGAGTCATGGTCTAAGGATCGATCGGTGGCTCTCTTGGTGCCCTGCGATGTTGGGAGTGCTCAGAAGAAGTCAATGATCCTCTGTGTGGTGGCCAAGGCGGACAGAAGCTGGAGTAGATTCAAACGGTGTCTGAAGGTCTCCTAGAGGTAAAGTGCCAAGCATCTTCGGTCGATGTATCTAAGGAAGCTGGCTGATAAGAAATAAAAGCGCCTGCGGATCCCATAGTAGATGGGGCATCTGAACATGAAGTGTGACTCAGTTTCCACCTCCTGTAAGTGACAAATTTGACAGATCCTCTCCGTCCTGTCAATATGGTGGTTTGTTTCCACTCGAAGCTTATTTCTTCTTGATGTCTATTAGGATTCGTCTTCTAGTTATGAATGTAATTAAGGGTCATAAATATGAAGAGTAGTCATCAAAATGCTCCAAGACCTTGTCATGTTCACCCTCATTAAACACTGGAATAATTGCACTATATGTCGCCCTATATACACAGTGATCTAGTCAGCCTCCAATCAGCTTGAAGGGTCGGCCTAACAACAGTGACATGATGCCTATATATACAGTCAACTCTGTGGTCATTTGAACCAAGGAATTGCAGATCTCTGGACAAGAAACAGTGCAGAATTCAGGAAGCATAATAGTGCAGATTTCAGGAAGGAGAAAAGTGTGGGCTAAGGGATAGAATTGTGGACATTCTTGTGATAGTTACCTTATAATAAAGTCTGGGTTAAAATACAAATTGAAGCAGTAAGTGCAGTTCTGTTCTTTGTAGCAATCTGGAGCAGTGAATGTGGATTAGTATGAAGAAGATACGGTCAAGTGAAGTGCGGTCAAACTTGTAATGAATTCACTAAGAGTATAAGGTCATTTTTCTATGTATTGTAATGACTGTAAGCATTCAAATTTTATGCTATGCGAAGGGTTAATCTCAACGATCATGATGTGATGATAAGTCTAAGGGCTAGTATAAGTATGGGAAAAGGAGGAAGGTAAATCTATGATTTACCTTCCTACTCTCAGAAAGGTTACACATCTCCAAATGCATGACAAGTGAACGATGAGACTTCAAATGATCTGGTCTCTTATATTTGAATAAGAAATAAGAAGTGTCTAAAGACGAACTTAGAAACCGAGTTCTCAAAGGTTGATGTAGATCAGTGCAAGTTGTTGAAGAAAAGAAGGATCAGTATTGAAGGAAGACTTAGAAGCAGTGGCAATGTCTTGGAAGCATTAATAGGTCAAGGGTCTGTGTCTTGGTCATGGTACTTGTGATCATGAAATTCTATAAGAATAATTTCTTGTGGGGTTTCCTCTCCAAGAGGGAGAGGTTTTTCCCTGGCTCAAAGAGCCTAACTTTGTGTCTTTTCTATTTTGGTAATTGACTTGATGAAAGACTAAATAAGCTAAAGAAGAGAAGACATAAGTAACTCAAATAAGCTCACAAGTAATTATCAAGAAGAGAAATTGAATTAATCACCAGCGCCCTAAATTTTCAACACTTGGTGCTACTCGGTGTTGTAGTGATAACATGAAGTTCAGTGATGAATCACTATGTTTAGATGTTACTATAGGGATTATGATTTGAAGATCAAAGGATAAAGGAAGATGACTATGTCTTGGTCTTGGAGTGGCGAAATAGGTCAAGGGCCTTGGTCTTTGTATTTGTCAATTGGAATCTCTATAAGAAGAATTTGTGCGGGTTTTCCTCTCAAAGAGTGAGAGGTTTTGGCCTTGGCTCATAACCTACATGTTGTGTCTCTTTTCTATTTATGTTTATGCATTGGTTACTATTTGATGAAGAAACAACAATAATAATCTAACAAGAAAAAGATCTTAATCTAAAGAAGTTAAAAGGCATTCACAAACAGTCACTAATGAAGAGAAATCTCTTAACACTAAATCCCCTAGATTTCTCAACATTGTAGTGGTCAAGGGCCTTCTTTTAAAAGGCTTGGTGCAAGCCCACCCTTTCTCCAGTCATAATGAGCGGCAGATAGTTTTGGAGAGTTTTATGAAGCCGAATCCACCTTCCCCCCCCCCCCCCCCCATTATTATTGCATGAACTCATATTCTGTTAGATACTTTGAATTACTAACTCTTGATACCTTACATAACCATAAAAAATCAAATTTATGACAAACAGACACCTATCCTACTTGACAGTCCTATTTCAACTAGCACTCAAACTCTTCGTTAGTATCTTTAACAACCTTATCCTAACAACCTTATCTATTTGAAATTAAATAATTGACAAGTGTATCATCACATGGTCGAATTTGGATGATGGGCTTGAGCTCTTCATGACCACTTTGCTGACCTCCACATAAGCAGGAAACCAAACCTTGTTTTTTAGGCATATGGTCTTTTGCATTCATTGAACATTATGACCATCATGTACTCTTCATTTCGTGTTACTTTGCTATTAGAAGTTGAATTAACACATGCAAAAACTCCTCCCTCGGTTCCATCATTCCATAACCATCATCAAACTATTCAAATGAGCTGAAAATAGAAGGTGCTACGAAAACAAGACAGTTTCGTAGCGCTTTTCATAGCGCTACCCTTTAACCCTTTTTTCTTCAAATTCTTGACTTCTTTCCTTAAAAATAATCTTCATTACTTTAGATATATCCTCCATAGAAATTTAAAACCTTAATTCATATTTTAACCACCCAAAATGTGATGAAAAAGGGCAAGAAAAGCTGCTACAACAGTTTCGTAGCGGTTTTTTCCTTTTTTACACTGTTTGTGCTACGAAACTGCTGAGTGAGCAGTTTTGTCCAAAATTTTCCAAAATGAAAATTGTAAATGTGCTAAAATCTCAAAATAAATTTTATTTCATCATATCACTTGAAAAAAAGAGTCATTCCAACCTTCTTGAGGTCCCTTCTTCATTTGCAATTGGTTGGCCTTTTGGTGTTTCCTGTTTTTTCCTGGAAAATAGGTCGTGGGACAGAGCTTATATCACCTACTCCATGATTTATTTTTAGAAAATGAAGGAGATTATTTTAGGCCATGATTTATTGAATAAAAACCTCTCTTATTTTTTTCAAACCCATCTCCTTCTCTCCAGAAGATGCCTTTGAAAAACATGTGTAAAACAGGAAAAAATTGTTTCTGAAAATAGGGCTTCAAAGAAAGCCTCGTATCTCCAAACTAATAACACTTATGAGAAAAGTGAGAGGGGATTATGTAGCTGGGGGTGTTATGAAAATAAGCCTCTTTCATAATTCCAAAATAATTTTTAATTTGTCCAGAAACAGAACTTGAAGTTGACTTCTAAACAGTCATGTACAGGACATTTCGTAACATCAGTTTCGTAGCGAATTTTAATTTATCAATTTCTCCCACATCCTAATGAATTTGAGGAAACTGAGAGAGGTTTATGTAGTTAAGTCTATTAGGAAGAGAAATTTCTTTCATGTTTCCTAAATTTTTTTTCAGTTGCTCATAAATATCCTTGGAATTGGACTACTCAAAACCAGAAAACAGAGTTTTTGCTTCATATTGCACTACAAAAAGACAACGCATTCGTAGCGCAAAATGAATTTTTTGAACTAGTGGCGCTATGAAAGTAAGGTTTCTTAGCTAATTGGCCAGTTTTTATGAAAATTTTATGGAAATGAAATGAATGATGAAATGATGAATAAATTGACATAAAAAACCTTTAAAATGGATTTGTTTAACACTAAGGAAGGTTCAAACCTAAAAAATCTAATACTCCCTTTTGGTCAAATTCATGAAATGACTCCTAAGACCCTATTTTGACCCATGATAAAAAAAAAACTTGAAACAATGATGTTTTGAGAATTTTTGAGTGATAACAATCTAACTCGTTAAAAGTTCACGAAGAATATTGAGGTTACTCTGTCTCCTCGTACTCATAAAAAAATGAGGCAGGTGTCCATTGAACATAGGTTTATCACTTTATTTGGATTCAATGGACTAACTTATGAAAAATGAACTGTATCGGGCTTACTATTCTCCCTTCGTCATGCCTGGTTACCAAACATGACAAAGATACCCCCTGGAGTTGTCTTTCACGATGTTTTTCAAACTCTCTAAATATGAAAAGATCACCGAGTTTACCCGTCTGAACTCGTTAAACTTAATAAAACAGGGAAAAAATTTGGGCAAAGTCGATACTTAATCTCTTATACTCTGAAGCTCTATTTGGTAGCACAAAAGCTTGAACATGGCACTTTCCAGAAAATTCACTCGCAATTAGCCGAACCCTACCATCTATGATTTTAGCCTTCGTATGTCGATGCCCTTGCATTGGTGAATCCTGACACTCTTTGTTGTTCATTAAGCCTAAGCTGCCTAGTACCCTGTTACTATGCCGCTATCTACTGCTTTGTGTATCAGCTGAGCCGTCATATACCAAAAATTTTTTGTCCTTAGTTACTCCCATTTTCTATTGAATATCTTCAAAACAAAATCATCTTTTCCCGTTTCGTGTCGACTGATGTAGGACACCTCAGTGTCTACCTTTCAAAAAAATCTTCCTATCGACTTCAACATATTATCTAGGAAGTTGATCCAGAAACACATCAGTACTCGGGTGCTTGCATACCTCAGTGGTAGGTCACATTGTTTTTGATTAGGTGTTCTCGTTATTCGCTCCCAGTCAAATGATTCTACAACTGTTCGACATCAACTCCTTTTATTCACACTCGCTAGATTGTACTGGGCATCTTGGGGACCATCATCATTATCAGTGGTCACCCTCACATCTGTTAACAGTTTTCATTATTTACTGGTAATCAAATGATTTCCTGCATGTTCAACTACAACTCCTTCATTCACATGTGTGGAAATATGCATTTTAGTGAAGCGACGACCAATAACTTGGGTTGAGGGTTACATCATTTCAGCTATGTTTCCTCTCCCAAGTTGCGATATTGTTTTCGGAGATAGTTTATCAGATTGATCCTGTCATGGTTGAAGCTTCCACATTGTGCTTATCGGTGGACACACTGGTCGTATATCTTTCTTAGAGAAATCATTTTGATATAGCTACTAAGCATGGGAATTCCTAACTCAGCATAGATACTTATATTTCTGACATATGTTGTTGTTGTTTCAGGTTTTCCTTAGTCTTCCAACTCCTCTCACTCTACTATATAGCATAAATTATTTCGGCCATCATCTTTGACTCTGACCTCACACTTTAGGGGGCATCTATTACATGGAAAATGACCTCCTCATCAGCTTAGAGGAGAAGGTAACAGGCAAGGAAGAAAATGACCCAAACAAAGACCCATTTTTCCAAGGTAACGCACCCCGACAGATAGCTAGGCAGAGTTATAACGCATCCTAGCCATGCAAAAGAAGGGTTAGTGCTGAGGGCAACACTCTATCTTGCCTAAGGGGTAGCGTTATCCATGTTGGAATATGAAAATGGAAACATATCACGGAAACTAACTGAAATTTCTAGCTTTTTCTCAGGATGAGTTAGTTGAAAAGAAAGAAATTTATGTTATAAACCTTTTATTAGATATTTCCAAACACAACTAAACTCTGATACAAGAAAAAAGCAAAGGAAAACTAGGAAACATGTGATCCATACAGAGAGAGCTTTTTAGTTTTCATTAGCTGCATTAGAGACATCATTGGTTGTTTTCTGTTCATTTCTTTATTGTGTGAAAAGCTCTCAACTATCTCATAAATATCTTTCATTGAATGAAATGATATACTATGGCCTATAGATTGCATTTGGGAGATTTTGAGACATCACATTCGCTAGGGCCTGAAAATTACGTAGTGAAAGATGGAGACTTTAAATTACTCTGGTGTATAAGGAGGAAAAACAGGGAATCAGCAGCACTAGGGTCTGAGGCCCAGAGGCGTGTTCAGTCTTAAAACCTAGAGGTGTAGCTTTCGTTAGCCTTTATTTAAACTGGTAGTATGTCTTGCTCCCGTACCGTTTGTACTGGGGAGACCCCACTACAAGGCTCGTCTCTCTTTGTCTTAAGGGGCAGAATTAAAGCTGCACAGTGATACACTGGACACAGCATTCGGGGAGATTTCCTGCACATACGGAAATTCCTTGGTTGATTTCTCTTTCATTTTGAAACCAAGGTGTATATTTCAGTTCACGGTTATTTGGTACACCCTTTGCCTAGTATTCCTGAGTAGTCATTTGATCTTTTCTGACTCTTTAAATTTGAAAATATCACCAAGCGCTTGTACTTTCACGCTTGCTTCAAAACTGAAAGAGATAGAGTCACCTTTTATCCGTTTCTCGACTCTTAAAACATGAAACGGTAAAGTTTCTAAAGTTTCAATGTGGTAAAACAAAACACCCGCGATCACACGCCCTGTTAGATTTTGCTTCTTGACCATTTGATTGTGTGTCTTAACTCTTTTTTAGCCCGTGTGTGTGTGTTTGGTATTTTTCTCTTGTTGTTGCCACCACAGTGGCGGAACCTTCTATTTCGTCTACTGGTAGTCCATATACGGACGATTCATCAGAGGCTTCCCGACACTCTGTTGAACCTCAGCAGCCCATTGTTTCCGAGTTTCCTGACGAGGGACCGGTTCTTGCTGAGTAACCCTTTGGAGGACCAGTTGAGTTCAATTGGCCCTTTTCCGACCCTTGGTCTGAATTAAGAGTAGGGGTAGATTTCCTTTCTCTTACATCGGGTTTGCCTTTTATAGCTGCTGTTTTTCCTCCTAGTCCTCGTCATCTATTACGAGATCTAGCGGCAGGCTCAATCATGAGTGAATCCAGCGAGGAAATCCCTACGTCCGGTGAGGATTACCAGTTATTTCCTCGGAGATTATTTTCAGGAGACAACCCTGAACTAGCTGTTATGTCATCACCCGATCCCTCATTACCGGCAGGGTATAGATCCTTGGGTCAGATCATTGCCGCCAAAGCCTCTATGGGGGTATTATCTCCTTCTACGAGGCCGGTGGTTCCTTCATTAGGGATGTCTCCTCAGACTCCCGTCACCTCTGTACCCATTCGGCCAGCTATCTGTGTGGCCGCATCCGCACCCGCTGTTACGGCACCCTCCGCGAGGGCTGTGCTACCTCCTGAAGACGTCTACATAGCGATTGCTATGATGGAGAACATCTCTCCGGAGGAGTATCGGTTGTCCCTACAACAGCCGAACCCCGAGGTTGGACGAACCTCTCAAGACCCCAACCGCTCTTATTTTTCGCATTATGCACAGGATGGTACACCCATGTATGCTTTTCCAGATCAATACGATGAGCACGGGAACGTTTTACGTTTACCCGCTCCAGAGGCTCACCTTCATGCTCAAGGTTTACCCTATAACCAGGCTGGACATCCTTATAACCCGCAAGGGCAACCTTTTCAAGGCCAACCTTCGGGCTAGGCTGGCTATCCTTATGACCTGCAGGGGCAGCCTTTACAAGGCTATCCTGCAGGCCAGCAAGGGCCATCATACAGTTCGCAAGGACAGTACTACAACCCTTCCGATCAACCGGTGCAGCCTCAGCCGGTATATGGTCCTGGGGGGCAAGTCCAACCTTCCCAACCCGTGCAACCTCAGTATCCTGTCAATCCCAACATTGCACACCAGCCAGGACCACCTTATGGTCCTGCTGCAGGTCAAACTGGTTACCAGCCACCACTTGGCTATATTCCTCCACCGGGACAACCGGTCTACCCGGCACAGCCTAGTGTACCTCCACAAGGCCAACCGGTCTATCTGGCACAACCTGGTGTTCCACCTCCAGGCCAACCGGTTCATCTGGTGCAACCTGGTGCCTCTCAATAGCCAGGTCAACCTGTGTAACCGGCACAACCTGTTCACCCAGTTCAACCTGTTAACCCAGGGCAGCCCACCCAACTAGGTCAGCCTGCTCAACCAGGCCAGCTTGCACATCCTACTAACCCTGCACAACAGCTGACTTATTCGATGTTGCAGCCAAATCAACCGTTGCACCCAAATTATCAGGCTCCGCAGGGTTCCACCTATCAGCAGCCTACTCAACCTCAAGGCGGCTACTATTCTCATGGTCAATACCGACCAAATTATAGCCAGCCCCAAGGTTCTAACTATCGTCCTCAATAACCTGACTACACCTATACTCAGCAGCCAAATCCAAATGCTGCTTACACAGGGCCGACTCATAATCAGGGTCCATACTCTGGTTATCAACCCCCGTATGATGGTTATACCACCTATACCCCCTACGGTAAGAATCTTGCCGGACAGAACCCATGGGGGCAAGGATATTCCCAACCAGTGTGGAGTACAGGTACCGGTCCTTATCCAGGACCGGGCATGTCGTCCAATCCGCCATTGTCGTTTCTGGCTACCTTGGAGTTACCGGATGTTTCGAAATTAACCAATGATCCGATTTTTCACAATCCTTATTGGCCTTCGGTTCCTACCAAGGTGCCCGGTGATTGACCCAAGTTTGAGGGTAAAGCTGGGGAGGACCCCCAAGATCATGTGATGACTTACCATCTTTGGTGTTTGTCCAAATCTTGGGTGGATGATTCAATCCGTCTGTGCCTCTTCCAGCGCACTTTGACTGGCGCTGCTACTAAGTGGTATATCGAACTATCCCGTGGCATATTTCAAGATTTCAATACGTTAACCATGGCTTTTCTGACTCATTTTCAGTTACCGGTTCGCTACGAAGCTGGGACGCACCTCCTTACTTCTTTGAAGCAGGAAAAAGCCACCCACGTTTCTGATCACATTCATGAGTGGCGACGTCATCGTAGACTGATCAAGTTTCATATACCTGATCAGATACTAACTCATTGGTTCACCACCTCCTTCGTTAACAAAATCGCCTAAGATATTGCTATGGGAGCGTGTGTGACTGAAGAATAAGCCATAACGCGTGCTCAATATCTGGATCTGGTATACTCACAATCCAGCATGCTGTATGATATTTTTCCTGATGCTCCATAGTCTGGAACCTCTAAAGCTCCACCTACCCCAGCGGTGGATGGTGTTATTGGTTCTGTGTCTCAGAATTCGAAGAAATATTTGAATGGGAAGCAGAAGTCTAACTCATCCGATAATTCTGCTACTCCCGCCCCTCCTGATTCTGGAAAAACTGTAGAGGTCAATGCCGTTCAGGCCAATCCTACGAAAAATACCTCCAAAGGAAATAAGAAGGGCAAAGGTAAATCCAAATCCAACACCCCAAAGCCAGATTCCAAACCTCGGACCGAGGACGGTTCCCAACGCAAACCAAAGTACCCCTGCCTCATTTGTGAAGGAGATCATTATATTAAGGATTGTCCTCAACGATCTGAAGTTAGTCAACTTCTAAAAGGCTCCAAAGGGACTCCGGCAGTTCTTAAAGAACCGTTCCCATCTCATCAGACCCAGATGGTTGAACAACCCTCACCATCTGCACCATTTGGGTCCCAAGTCTTTATGATGAATGGCATTGCACCTATTTCTATCGCCACGCATTAGAAGGATTACAACGAATCGCGTCAGGCACCGGGGAAGGCAGTTGCGGATGGTCCACCTCCCCCACCTGTCTTCGGTTCATTGGAAATTGAGAAGCCTAATGCTGAACCCGTTGTGAGGCCACCCTCTAAAGGTGTTCTACGAAAGTCTTCCTACAATCCGAATGCCCATGCCGCTTAGCACTACAGTATTGTTGAGGATCTGGCACAGGCACCTTCTGCCATGTCTGCTTTGGAAGTTCTTCAAAGTTGTCCTTAACAACAGAAAGCTTTATTATCTACAATTGGTGGAATCAATCCCGCCGATTCTAGACTTCTCACCTTTGACTTAGAAAATTTCACCCCCCGACTTCCACATCAGATCACTCTTGTTATTCAAGTCGGGATAAACGGTCTTAACATCCATAGGGCCGTTGTGGATGAAGGTGCCTCTACTTGTGTCATGTTGTCCGCTTGCTGGAAGGCCATTGACTCTCCGGCCCTTTCATCGTCTCCCAATGCCCTAGAGGCATTCGATGGTCGGGAATCCAAACCCCTGGGTGTTCTCGAGAGTTTAGCGATTACCTTACAAGGGAAGAAAGTCAATGTAGAAGTAGAAGTAGTTGACACCAAGCTTAACTACAATATACTTCTCGACCGCAGTTGGACTCACGCTATGCTATGCGTGCCGTCCACCCTCTTTCAACTTATTAAGTTCCCTCACGAGGGAAAAATAGTTACTGTGGATCAGTTGTCTTTCTTCACCTCCACCTCCGAGAACAACATTCCGTACGTGGATCAGATCCCAAATCCCCCTGACAGTGTAGGGCCCGGTCTCTTCAAAGACCCCGTCCTGTTGGGTATTTTTCCAGCACCACCACCGCACACCGCTCAATTTAATATGATCTCTAGGTCTGACGACCCATGGCTCATTCCTACGCCTGAGCAGGTGATTGAGTTTGGAGAATCGATGCCCTTAACTTCAGTAGAGATTAGCTACTGTGAAATTGTTACTGCATCGGATCCTCCACTGCCTCAGCATGCTCCTTCGAGCATGGCTTTAGACATCTATTCTCAGTCCCCCTGGCTCGGTCAGGCCGATTCGCCTGATCCTCTCAAAGATATTTTTCCTTCGGATGAAGCCATTGTTGAAACCATGTCTCTTGAGGAGCTGCCTTGGAGCGTTGGACATCATCGTTCCTCCTTTATGCCTAGCTTGGGGGCAATGTCAGATTGTCTAGAGCGTTTTGCATCTCAGGTTCCCACTCCACCTCTCCAAACGCCCATTTTGACGCACGAGGTTCTTTCGGAAGGAAACCTTAGTAATATCACTCAAACCATCCCGATCAACATCTCTATTAAACCGGGGATCATTGAGAACATACACGTGGGAGTGACTTGTTCTCCTGATGAGATACAAGTCTATACTGATCTTTTTAAAGAATTCAGAGATGTGTTCGCCTGGTCCTACGAGGAAATGCTTGGGATTGATCCCAGTATCGTAGTGCATGAGATTCCAACATACCCTGGTGTGAAGCCCGTGCGCTAACGCTTACGCTCGGTGCATCCTCGCAAAGCCGCTGCAATTAAGGCAGAAGTTGAAAAACCTCTGAACGCGGGCTTTATTTATCCCATCCCCCTCATAGAATGGGTTTCAAACATTGTCCCTGTTGATAAAAAGTAGGGTGCTATTAGGGTCTGTGTTGATTACCACGATATTAATCATGCCTGTCCAAAGGATAACTATCCCACTCCGTTCATAGACCAAATCATCGATGAATGTGCTGGAAGTGAGATTTATTCCTTGATGGATGGCTTCTCCGGGTATAATCAGATCAATATTTTACCTGAGGATCAACACAAGACTGCATTCATCTGTCCGTGGGGTACTTTCGCTTATAAAAAGCTCCCGTTTGGCTTGAAGAACGCTGGAGCCACTTTCCAGCGTGTGATTTCTTATGCTTTCCACGTCATATGCCATATCGTTCAGCCTTATCTGGACGACTTACCAGCTCACTCAGCTAGGCGAGAGGACCACCCTGAACACCTCAGCTAGATTTTCCTTTGCTGTAGGCGCTACAATATTAGGCTTATTCCTCATAAATGTGTCTTTTGCATGGATTTTGGCCGTCTTTTGGGATTCGTAGTCTCCAAATATGGAATTCGCCTTGACCCTTTAAAATTCGAGGCTATCATCAATCTCCCATCGCCCTCATTATATCAGTTGCAGAGTCTGCAGGGAAAAGAAAACTTCCTTCGTCGCTTTATCCCGAACTACGCAGAGGTGGCCAAAGGATTCACGCACCTATTAAAGTAAAATGTTCCCTTTTGTTGGGACGAAATCGCTCAAAAATCCTTTGAGAAGCTTAAGACGTTACTTGTTAATGCTCCTTTGCTTCATCCTCTGGACTACCACCGTGATTTCACTTTGTATCTAGCCGCCGCGTTTAGCACCATCGCTATGGTTCTGGTGCAGGATGACGATGATGGTAATGAACATGTTGTTTATTATCTATCACGGAACCTTCTCGACATAGAAACACGTTATGCTCACGTCGAGAAGCTGGCGTTAGCCGCAGTACACGTTGTGCAGCGTTTTTGCCACTACATCTTGTTGCGTACGATAACAGTGGTTTCGGATTGCAACCCCATGACATATATTCTCTCTTGATAATTACTGGGGGGAAAATACTCCAAATGGATCATTCTCCTGCAGGAGTTTGACTTAAAGTTCACTACTGCTAAGTCAACCAAATCACTGGTTTTCGCGGATCTTATATGCTCACTCCCAACAGACTCCACTCCTTTACACTCCGAGGATCATATCCCGGACGAAACTCTTTTCCTTATCAGTACTCATGACCATTGGTACGGAGACATAATTGTGTATCTTCAGACCTCCACATTTCAGTCTAAGTTGACTAAAGATGCCCGACGTCGGATTCGGCTTCAGTCTCAACCTTACCGTATCGTAGGAGATACCTTATACCGCATTGGAGTGGATTCGGTGCTCCCTTTGCATCATGTTATTACCGTTGGCCCTTTTGCGAAATGGGGCATATATTTTATGACGTGTAACCCTCATTCGGCCGGGGGGCATGCATATATAATCGTCGCCGTAGACTACTTTACGAAGTGGGCCGAAGCGATGCCTACACTAGCTGTCGACGATAAGACAGCTACCCAATTCATCTTCAACCACATCATTGCATGTTTCGGGGTCCCTCAGGCCATTGTTACTGACCATGGTACTCACTTTAGAGATTATATGATGGCCAAGCTGACATCAAGATTGGGCTTACGCCACGATAGCTCAACACCATATTACCCTCAGGCAAATGGCTAGGTTGAAGCAGTGAACAAGGTTCTGGTCACTATGCTTCAACGAACAGTTGGTATTCACAAATCCAATTGGCACCTCCAACTATTCTCAGCTCTATGGGCCTACCGGACGTCTGCAAAAAGTGAAACTGGATTCACACCATTTCAATTGGTGTATGGTTTGGAAGCAACTCTTCCGGTTGAATGCGAGATTCCTTCTTTGAAATTAGCTGTGGAACTTCTACCTGACATTTCTGCTGAGGAAGAGCGTCTTTTGTATCTAGAACG
Organism: Pinus albicaulis; assembly: GCA_034641835.2. NCBI lineage: Eukaryota > Viridiplantae > Streptophyta > Pinopsida > Pinales > Pinaceae > Pinus > Pinus albicaulis. The sequence continues at coordinate 792,956,832 of CM076577.1, read as the reverse complement.
GTTAGATGAAACCCGCCGCTTAGCTGCTTTAGTCATTGAAGCACAGAAAAAGCGAGTCAAAGCACACTTCGATCAATCTGTTTCTCCACGTTCCTTTTTCGAAGGGGACCTCGTCCTCCTATACTATCAAGCACATGATAAGCTTGGGGCTAGTAAGTTCCAGCCCATGTGGCATGGGCCCTATATAGTTAAACGAGTATTGAAGAATGTGGCTTATGAGCTTATAGATTATGAAGGAGTTCCACTGGCGCAGCCCAGAAATGGGCTGTACCTGAAAAAATACTACACTTGAAGTCAGTTTTAGTGTGGTGTGTGTACATAGGTGTGTTATTTCATTTGTGTGCATGTGTGGTGTGGTGTGCGATGTAAACATATTTGTATTGATCGGGTCTTCCTGATTGTGCAGATGTCCATCAATCCGTTTTTGGGTTTCGCGGATGGTGCCTCTCGCAGTACCAGGATTATGTCTTCGGCAGCCTGGGTAATCTACGATCCTGCTGGTGAGTTGGTTAACCTGCAAGGTGTGTGTCTGGGACGTGCTAAAAATAACATCGCGGAATATAGTGCTGTGTTAGAATTATTAACCGAGGCTGTAAACCTTGGTATCCGTGAATTACTTGTGTATCTAGACTCACAACTTGTAGTATTACAACTCAACGGGCATTATTCAGTCAGAAATCCATCTATTTTACGTCTGTATCTGCGTATTCGTTTACTGGAAATAAATTTTGACTATATTACATATCAAAATATACCCAGACATATGAATACATTAACAGATACAGTAGCTAATATAGTTCTAGATAGACATTTGCGCAATTTGTAAAACAACATCACATGTAAAAAGAAAGATCCATCCAGGAATAGATATGTATATATAGATATCAAAATGTTTACATAGTGTGCATCGCATAAAATAAAAAAATATACATGTTCGTCTTAATACATCCGGAGACGACATGTCTCTCAAAAAATATGCATGAAATAAATCCCTAGGTGTCTAATCTACGTGGTGCTCATGATAACAAGCCACCGCACGCACTAAGCATCTCAGAAGATGGTGGAGGCGACTAGGCACTCCCACCATATGTCTCTGGTATGCTAGTGGGACATCTGCTAGCCGGGCGTAGTCTGGAATCCCCCGGGTGATCCCCTCGAGGTTCTGGAGCAACTCTCCTCCCTCGGCACCCTCCGCCTGAGGGTCAGCTGCGGGATGAGTTCTCCGTGAAATAGGAGACATACCGGCAGGTCTCTCTGGGCCGACATTTGCATACACATAACAACTTTCATTAGAACGAACATGTATTACCCAAAAAATCATAAAACATAAAAATCAAAAAGACGATCTTACCCAACTCCTCGTCCCAGTCATCTCCCTCCGGGAGTGGAAGATCTGGATCACCAGTGAAATTGGTCCTTGCATATGGCCAGTCTTCGACTATGATCAAATGACGCCGTAGCCACCCAAAAAACTCCGACCTCCAGGACATCTGTTGGCCCCCTCCCGCTCTGGGCATCAGTGCTACCCAACGAGCCATTCTCAGCTCTCGTGGTACCGGCTCAGCTACTATGGCCCCTTGGCCCTGGAAGATTGGTAATCGTTCTAGAATGAATGATACCAGGATAGAACCATAGCCAAATTTCTTCAGTTTGGCTTGCTTGCACTTCATGAGTTGCCTCTTCATGTTGACTGTCACCGCTGTAGCCCAATCAAACAGTGTAGGACTGATACACTCAGAGGCTAGTATGAGTTGGGCCTTGGTCGCCTCATGTGGAGCTTGCGATCCTACAGCTCGTGTAATGGTGTGTAGCACTACTCTGAGTGCTAGATCCTCGATAGTGTGAATGTCTACCTTTCCGCTTCCTGATCCGGTTCGTGCCCTTGGGCACACCCTCGCCATTACCTGCTCCATATTTTCACCAGATGGTCTGCTCCCTGTCAGTATAGGCACTGGACCTCTGCGCGACAGTCCGGTTATGAAGTATACGTCAGAAACCTCCAGCTCTAATACTTGATCCCGCAGCGTGAACACTTGCTCATTCTCATCCCAAATACTGATCAGGTATTGTAGGAGCTCAGGTTGAGCTCGTAAGCAGGGTGTCAGGAAGAACTTTTTAAGCCCACAGTTCTTGAGGGCATTCATACAAGTTTCGTTCTCCATATATTGTTCATCCTCTTCCCCATGCTCCCTCTCTTTCCATTCGATCACCATTGTACTCGGTTGCCTGCATCAACATGGTCAAAAAACCCTTGATTATATCTATGGTATACTTGGAAATCCATTTAAATCACTAGCTATTTGGAATTTTGAAATAAAAAATCGCACTGTGCCATTGGCGCACCTGTTTCCTTAACAGTTGCACCAGTTGGCGCGGGCCCTTTGTATGAAAAAGGCCATTGGCGCGGGTCCGTGCCCGATACCCGCGCCAATGGGCGGAGCCCTAAAATTACAAAAATCTTCCACAGAAATCTAATGAACAATGGAAAACTATAAAAAAATGGATTAAAACAGAGTACAGAGAAGCACCTCTTACCTGGAACAAACGGAAATCTGAATGGTAGCCCGGATCTGTCGCAATCGTCGTTAGAAGGTTTGCACAAAATGGACCACTACTGCTTTCCAAATGAGGTAAATAGTAAAAGTAGTTTTGTTTTTACCATTTGAGAATATTTATAACTTTTTGAAATCTAAAATAGGTTTTAAAAGGAATTTTCATTAATATTTTGATATATTTTGTCGAAGATGGATTTTACACTTGCCTCTATGTTCAGCAATAGGTTTTTCGCAACTTGGACGGTGAAATGAGTTGTATTTTATACTTTTTTGGACTCGGTAAATACACGAAAAAGTCATTCTGGAGTCATATTTCAGCTCTTTTCTGACTCTCTAAACATGAAAAGATGGCTGAGGCCCTTGTTGTTTTTATCTCATTAAAGTGGCCATGAAATGACATCTACCCAGTATACGTTTACCCCTTTTTCGGGCTGGGAAAGATTATTTACAAAAAAGGAATACCCTAGCCTATCACGACTAGGAGGTTTTCTTAGACATAGTTTTCTACCTTTTCGGATATGAGGAACTATTTACGAAAAGGGACCGTTGGAGTTTACTTTTCAGCTGTCTTTTCAAACTCTCTAAATGTGAAAAGATGCCGAGTTCTTACTTTGTCAGACTCGTTAAACCCTGATGACATCGGATTCAGTCGTGATGACGCTATTTGAGTCGCTCCTTCCTAGGGCTCGTTAAATGTACTAGGATGGATTCGTCCGAAGGACGGACTTATATTACAAGCATATGCTATCCCCTTCAAGCTTGTTATCAAAACTAATTGGGGTACTCGCCAGAAACGGTGGGGAAAAAATGGAACCAAAATCATTGTTGTGTTGGTAGTATGTCGCTCTTGAACATGGCACTTGTCTGCATTCATGTCGGGTTGGGGACATCTCATCTCATTTTCACTTGCCTCCGTGGGTTTGGATAATCCCTTTTGACCTCTCATCAGCTCTTTGCCTCGTCACCATAACCTCTAATCTTTTTATGTCAAATACTTCCAAGTCCACTGTCGTGCCATTCATATGTTCAAGAGAAGTTGACCTCTGTAAATATCAACCCCCCTCTGATTCTCATCTGATCGTGATTCACAAAGACATTATGTTCCTCTTTCTCATGTCAATGATGTGGGAAACACTATGGCCCACCTTCGATCAAGGTCACTTCCTGTCGACTTCAGCTCATTATCTAGGAAGTTGATCTAGAGACTCCCTTCTGGTGCCTTAGAGCCTGCATGCCTCAATGGCAGGTTCTTCGCATTCAAATCGAGGTTTTCATCATTGACCTCTGATCGAGTGATTCTACGGGTGTTCGACGCCAACTCATTGATTCACATGCCATAGATTGTACCTGTAGTACCTTGAGGGCCATTGTCATTATTGGTGGTACCTCTCGCGTCTGTTAACAGCTTTCATCATTGGCTAGTAATCAGACGATGTTCTTGCATGTTCGACTTCAGCTCACTTATTCGCATGCTTGAACTTGTGCTGTGTTTGGATTGAGATGGAGCGCAAGACCCTGGATTGTGTCTATTGTAATCCAGGCTGCGAGTTTGTGGATTATTATGATTATTTACATGACTCACTTACTGGATGGCTGCGACCATACCTGAGTCTATTTATCGATCCTCACTGGATGGCTGTGTCCATGCCTTGGATCTGGATTATTGTATACTCTGTTATGGATGGATGCACCCATACCACATTTATATCATGTATTTGAGACATCGGTTTTACTTCTTCACGCAGGTTTTCTGACGGCGGAGTTTTCAGTTGGACACGTTCTCGTAAAGAATTTCACCCCTCTCTCTCATTCGGGCCTCATACTTTAGGGGGCATCTGTTACACAAAAATTTGTCACCGTCCCTACCATTCCCCGTCTCACACATTGGAGGGCTTATTTTGTGACCTATGAGCAGTGATATAACTTGAAAATACTTTCATGGAATTCCCCTGAACATGTACTTTCATCCCCCTGAAGACATCTCCTGCTGAAAAACCCTAAAAACACCCCTTTTTGCATTGGCGCGGGCAGCCATTTCAATACCCACGCCAATGGGGAAAATCCTTTAAAGAGGTCACGCCGATTGGTGCTCTGTCTAGAGTCGCACTCGCGCCAGCGAATTTAAGGAGTGTTTTTTAAAAATAAATGGCGGAAGTTTCATCCTAACTGATCTAGGAACTGATATCTATCTTGAGTTTGGAGGTTTGGCTATGGATTTCCATAGAGAGGAAGTGGTTTTCCACCTCTCATGGAATCTTCCTTGATGATAGGGCCAATCCCATGATTATATGGATCCCAACTCCCCTTCCTCCATCTATAAAAGCTTTCTCATCTCCTTTGTAAGCTAGTCTTCAAGTTCCCAAAATTCCCAAGAGCTTTATGCTACAAGAGCCTTGATTATTCGCCTAAGGCCAAATTCAAGCAAGGAGACTATTGTCGAGATTCGAAGAGAGAGGTTTGTCCCATCCTTGACAGGCTTTTCAAGACGTGTTCTGATGGCGACCCTCCAAAGGAGAATTCAGCGTCAGAACTATGGTTGTATTCTTCCTTTGATTGATTAATAATAAATGACTATTGGTTATGGTTCCACTCTTGTTGTTGTTTATAATGATGAGTTATGTCTTTTCTGACTGAAATATAGTTGCATCTATTGGATTTTATGCTTGCGTTTTTTTTGTTTCTCTCTTGTGCAGGTGTCCTATCACGGAGATCGTGGGGATCGTGATCTACCAGGGCTAAGGAACGGGAGCGCTACCTCTTCTACAAGTAACAACGTTGGATTCCAGGTAAGCCTTCATCGCTAGTTGGTTTATTTGCAATTAGGAACCTGCACTATAGCGTGGACGATTGTTGCTAGAACCAGTCTGGGCTAGTAGGGATTGCCTCTATCCGCAGAGGGGATTTACCTCCACAACAGCAAGTTTGACAAATTTGATACAAGAAATGCTTCCTAATGGCGAAAATATAGTAGAGGAAACTCATGAAGAGAAAAAAATAAATTTTAATCTTGATTTCATAAACTCTAATGTTGGATGGAATACCCACCATATTCAACTGGACTCCCTACATTTGGAGAACATTATTTTCCATCTTACTATAGTCCTCATGCTAGGGGGGAACATATGGTTACCCATATTGACATTACTTCATCATTATTTGGTCATCCTAATGTCGAAATGAATGTTTGTCAGTGGTAGCCCACTCTACCAATCCAACCACAAACAATTGTGTTATCACTCAGTAGTTTCTCAAGGTTAAAGAAAGAACTCACCGAGGTAACCACAAACCTACTTTTAATCCTTAGGACCTAGCCTTCCTATTGCTCAGATAGGGCTCTCTCTATATGATTTGACTTTGTTGATTATATTTTATTATTGATTATATTTTATAGGGAAAATTTGTTTTGGGTTTTGATTTAATATGGTGGTGAAATTAATTATTCAGATGGATAGATTATAGATTTGTATTCCATTGGGCAAATGGAGTCAATGTGTCAAGCAGTCAGATCAGGATCAAGGTCTAAAGGTAAATGTTTACAGGGAAAGGTAGCTGAGTCACTTAAGATCTTCAAAGGCTGATGGTGAAATGGTTTTAATCGAGATAAAGAGGAATTAAGGGTTCATAAATCTAGATAAGGAGTGAAAAGGCAACGGTCAATCGAAATCAGGGAGAAATTAAGGGATCCCTAGTCTAGATATCAGTAGAAAAAAATTAAATGAAAATCAGTCAATAACAGAGTGATTTTAACAAATTCTAAAATAAAAATTCTTAATTTCACATTAAAATTTAGAACACATTTATGAATGGATGGAAAACACAAGAAAATTGACAAAATGACAAATGAAATACTTTACTGCAGTAGCCCAACACATGAATCCTGTAATATGATGCTTTATTTCCTGTGATCCAGACTGATGACTTGAAATTGATACAAAAAACCCTTAGTTTTAGAATAGTATAACTACATAAATGTTCAGAAATTAATCCACCCTCAATACTTCAAATGATGAAGTATTTATAAAATTTCGAAACTAGAATATCTTGAAAAATAAAATCAAGGTTGGTTAACAAATATCTCAAACTGTATTACATAAATAGAAGCTTAAATAAAGGAGACTCAAAACTAATGAATCTATTTCACACTATAATTATGGATTTATGGTGACAAAGAAGAGAAATTCTAATTTGATAGAAACTCTTAGTTGATGATGAGGCTTCCAAGTCACTAACTACCTCCTTTCCTTTGTGCATTTTGCTCCAGAAATTCTGCCAAATTGGGGTCCAGTTATACCTTTTTATATCTCAATCCAAGATAGATATGTAAAAAGTGAAAGCGGTTATTTTATAAAAATATATTATTGACATAAAACTCTCTCAGTTTCCTAAAATTCTGCTCCAGTTGTTCACAATAAGCTCTGCAAAAAGATGTGTAAAACAGAACTTTGCACAATCCAAAAAATAGGTTGTGAATATGTGCATGTATCTCTCATTATTTAATATTTGTGTAACGATTGAGATAGGTTTTTGTATACTGGCCTCTTAGGAACAAAAACCTCCTCTAGTTTTGCAAAATTCATCTTGGATTGTCCACAATAGTTTCTACAAAACTATGACTTAAACAGGAAATTTCTGGAAAATGTCCCTTCTTGCTATGTTTTCATCTTTTAACCTTATTGTTCTTTTAACTGTTTTGACTTTTTCTTCGGATAAACTTAATTGTTGTTGGTAAAAGTGTTTTCATCTTAGTTTAACCATTACTGCCTCCGTTTTTACTTTCATTGTTTTACCTTGACTGCTCTGTTACCTTTTCAGTTTTACCTTTTACAATAAGAGTGAGTAAAATATGTTCTGGACAGTTGCTGATGGAAATTTTTTAATCCTATGTTTTGATCAATTGTGTAGATTTGTTTCTATTTGAGTAAATTATTTCTTTATATTCTGTTGCTTGGAATATTTCATTTAAGGAAAATCATTTGAATTCATTTCCTTGTGAGTTCTTTGGAATAAATAGTTTTAACTAGTATCAACTATTTTTCCAAATTCTCTTTCTGCTAATAACCTGCAAAACAAAACAATAGTTAATGAAACATAGGTCTGCAAGGAGGGATAATGGCTTTGATGATGGGAAAAGGCTGTGAAAATTGGTTTTGAACTACAGCGGGGTTCCATTTTTTTGGTAATGGCTCTCAAAAATGGGTTTTTGAAACAATTTTTAACCTTTTGCACAGTTCTGGAGTTTTAACACAGTTGTTTTAGGGATTTTCGCATTGATTTAGTGCATAGCACGAAGTGGAGACGTAGTTGGATGGTTTTATCACAATGCATAGTGGAAATATGGCTTTTGGAGGATGACATAGTGAAAACGGGAGGTAAGTGGAGGAGGGAAGGTAATTTATAGGAGAATATTGGTTTTGGGTGGCTATCACACTGCTTTTGGTCGTTGGGCAGTTTTATTGGAACTACGCAACGCCATTGAGAGGCCGCCACGTAGCATGGGAGGGGGTGGTAAAAACCACTCATATCGCGTGATTTGGGGGTGTTTAGAGGTCGTGCTATAGAATACGTGATATGGCCTGTCGACCATTGGATCATCGCAGGGGAGATCTAACAGTGGGCAAGGTTGGAAGTTGTTTATATGCAGGGCCCAAGGTTTATAAATGCAAAGGTTATGATATATAGTAGGTAGGCTTAATGTAATATATGCGGTGGGTTATAACTATAATGGAGAGTAGTATATAAACTATATTTTATAATAATATAATGGGTCGGGGATTTATAACATGTGGGATATTAAACCTTAGGGTTATTTAAATTTTATGGGTTGGAGACATATATAGAGGAATTATATTAATATGGGAGAAAGGTTTTATACAAGGAGTTAATATATAAGCTAGTGTTAAAAAATGAAACGAATGCGGGAAATAAAATACACTTAGGATAGTGTTAAAACATGATTTTAGGTGAGATTTTCATAGTGGGGGCCCAATGTTTAACATTTTACACTTGAAAACTTAGGATAAGTGAATTTTAGGGGTTTTTTACTTTTCCAAAGGTGAATATGCATTTTGACTTAGGAAAAGGGATTGTAGTAGGGTAAAATGAGTGATGTTAAGGGAAAAGGGTTTTTTATGAAGGGGAAGGGTTTCAATGAGGTGGAATCCAATATCTTGGTGCCAATCAGTTTTAAGATGTGGATCCGGTCCCACCAAAAGTCAGAGAAATGCTTTGAGTCTTTATGACTGAAGGATTTAGTACTGGAACACATTGTGAGGAGAGAAATTAGTAATATGCAAAATGATGTTTATCCATGCCTTGTGAAACTGCTTTCTTCCTAGCCATCATTTATTCTACCATTTTTTCCTTTATTTGGGTGCATTTTGGCTTGTAGACCCATTTTATTTTCCTTTTAACAACAAACATATTTAATTCTAACCTTATTACATCCAAGGGCTCATATTAAACTATTGAGCTCCTTATTGTTCTCTACCTAACTACTGATCTACCAAGATTAAATTGTTTGGCTAGATCTCTATTCTCTATCTAACAACATGAAGTTTAAAGCATGAAAAAGTCAAGATTAAGCTATTTTACTTATCATGGATTGTGGCATTTTAACAAGCTGCACACAATCTTATTTGCAAAATTAAACTAATAGTAGTGGCATTTAAATGTTCAACACTTTCATGTTTTATTTTCATCTCTTTTTTGTTTGGGGTTCATTTTTCTCATATTTTTTATCTTTTATTCTTTTTGTCCTTTGATTTTTCTTATAGAACATACTCTCCTTACATTGTTTAATTTTCTAATATGGGAAAACAATTTGCAGAAAGCAAAGTATGTACATATTTACAAGAGTAATCAAAGTCAATTCAAATTTATTAATCCTACTGTTATAGGACCCTAACAGTGGCTTCACATAGGGATGGCATCTCCTTGTGAGATTTCAAGAACATTGTTGACTAGTAGCCTGATCCATTGGGCCAATCCCAAACATGCATATGCTATGACTGAAAACTCTTGAACTGAATTTACACCTTTTTCTGCAAACTGAAATCTGATCTGAGACTAAAAGGTGTTGCAACCTTCAAACCAAACTACTAAATCATCAATATCTTAGGGCCTTTTCCTTGGCTTCAAATCTTAATGAATTATTTCAAAACTAGCTGAAAATTGAAAACTGAAATAAGCAAAAATCCTACCTACTTACTCTAATCAGTTGTCCAACTACCGGTTAGGTAAAATGAAACAGCCAATGCAACCATTCAAGCATTATGTACTTTGATGTATTTTTCTGGCTTTTCTTGTTGATTATAAAAATTTATTAGTTCTAGATGGCCTCCATGCCATGAAACTAGAATGCTATTATCATCTTTATCTCCCTGAAAACTTTTAGATAAGATTTGTGATGATATTTCTACTGATTGTAATGTTTGACTAGTGAAACCTTTATCATCTTGATGTTGAAACTCATAGTTGGTTAATGGAGGCAAGCTTTGAATGCATTCAATATCCAACATATCAGCTATTGGATCATGAAAAATTTGGGAAAATTGTTGCAACATATGGGATATAGAATTCCATGGGACTTCAAAAATTTCAACAAGTTGCTCATCCTTTTCTTTAAATATGTTATACCACATTTCCTTTAAAAGCTGAAATGATTCAAAACATAGTGGTATGGAACTTTCTTGTGTCATTTGATTAGATGTTTCAATAAAATTTGATAAATGTACTTGTGAAACTAAAATATCCTTATCAAGGGTTTCATTATCTTCTTTGTTGTCAATCACAATTCCTAAATACTGTTGATTATTGATTGCATGAAAGTTGTTTCTAATAAACTAAAATGAAGCAAAAAAAAGAGGTAAAGAACCTTCACTTATTTCCAATTTTTTAATTTTTCTTCCTCACTCTCATATATAATTTGCATTAGCTGATCTCTGTATTCCATCTGCTGAAAATGAATTTTTTCATCCTCCAAACTAGCTATTGATTTCTCTGTAAAGCTAGTTTGAGTTTGAAGAACATAATTCTCATCATATTGAGCATAGTCAGGGAAATAATCAAGTGAAGGAATGTCATCAAACATACACATTAGATCAATTGATTCTTCTTGTACATATTGATCTGTAAATCCATTTTCTGATCTATGATAATTGGAATTAGTAGGAATTTGTTCATGGCTATCAACCTCTTCTATTTATTCATGGTGATTTTGAAAAAAAAATTCATCTTTCTTAGTGATCTTCTGTATGATTTCATCTAGTTTTCGTACCAAAATTATGAGTTTTACCTCTGCAATGTTTTTCTTCTCTTCTTCTACTTTCAAATTTTCATTTCTGATTTGCAGATTAACTTCTACATCAACTGCAATGTTATGCATCTATACAAGTGTTTCTGTATCTCTTTCTCTTAGCTCAAATTCTATTTATGGATCAAAGGCACTTGGATAATGCAATAGAGTTGAATCATGAGGAGGTCTAATATTTTCTGGCATTGAATAATAAAATTGATTAATTCTGTCAGAAAAATGATGTATTGTTTCATTTGGATGTCTTTTTAACTAATTATATTCTTCTACAATCAAAAAAATATTGACTTTAATTATCCATCTGTCAAGAAAATTTTTGACAAACTGCTGGAAATTTGAGATGCTTGCATTAGGAAGATTCTTGAACTAACTCTTTATTCTATTTTGCAAAGAAAGAGAAAAAATTCTGATTTTAACATCATCTTCATGAATCTCAAATAGGTCTAGATAATTCTCAAAACCTTGAATATGTTTTTTGGAAGTGATGTTATTATTTTCTCCATCAAATCTGGGAAGAAATTTGTAATAGTTATTAGGGAAATCATGGAGTATAGGAGGTAAAATCAGGGGCTTATATCTATCAGGAACTTTACAAGGTACAAGAATATGCATAGGGATTGTAAGATCGGTCTTGATTATTTGAGGCTTCTTAATTGGAAAATGATTGTCATAAGATTCAGAAGAAAAATGCTCGAAGGGATCAGGAGAATTAGTGTTTACAATTTTTAAAGGGAAATAATTAAAAATTAATCTAAGATCTTCTCTATAATACAATATACATTGAAAAACTTTCTTAATGAGAAATAACATGATGTATTGGATTGTAATCCAAGTTAAAAGCCTAATATTTCCATATTGTTCTTTCAGTTTCATTCCTCCAGTAGAGTCTTTATTGTGAAATTGATTTGGAGTTGCCAAGTGGATGATTTTAATATTTGTGTGTCTAATCACTATCCACCATCATAGATTAGATCTGAACCTGTAAAATATTTCTGAAGAAAATGTTAGTTTCCCCAGTGGATTTTCCAATATGTTATCACTCAGTAATTTCTCAAGGTTAAAGAAAGAACTCACCGAGGTAACCACAAACCTACTTTTAAGCCTTAGGATCTAGCCTTCCTATTGCTCAGAGAGGGCTCTCTCTATATGATTTAACTTTGTTGATTATATTTGATTTTAGGCTATTTATATAGGGAAAATTGATTTTGAGATTTGATTTAATTTGGTGGTGAAATCACTTACTCAGATGGATAGCTATAGATCTGTATTCCATTGGGAAGATGGAGTCAATGTGTCAAGAAGTCAGATCAGGATCAAGGTCTAAAGGTAAATGTTTATAGGGAAAGATAGCTGAGTCACTTCAGATCTTGAAAGGTTGATGGTGAAATGGTTTTAATCATGATAAAGAGCAGTTAAGGGTTCTTAAATCCGGATAAGGAGTGAAAAGGTAGAGGTCAATCGAAATCAGGGATAAATTAAGGGTTCCCTGGTCTGGATATTAGTATAAAATATTTAAATGAAAATCAGTCAATAACAGAGTGCTTTTAACAAATTCTGAAATAAAAATTCTTGATTTAACGTTAAAATTTAGAACACATTTATGAATGTATGGAAAACATAATAAAATTGATAAAGTGACAAGTGAAATACTTCACTGCAGTAGCCCAACACATGAATCTTGTAATATGATGCTTTATTTCCTGTGATCCAGTCTGCTGACTTGAACTTGACACAAAAAATCCTTAGGTTCAAAATAGTATAGCTATAGAAAATTTTAGCAATTAATCCACCCTCAATACTTCAAATAATGAAGTATCTATACAAATTCAAAACTAGAATATCTTGAAAAAATATCAAGATTGGTTTACAAATATCTCAAATTGTATTACCTAAATAGAATCTTAAATAAAGGACACTCAAAACTAATGAATCTATTTGGTACTATATTTATGGATTTATGATGACAAAGAAGATAAATTCAAATTTGATAGCAACTCTTAGTTGATGATGAGGTTTCCAAGTCACTAACTACTTCCTTTCCTTTGTGCATTTTCCTCCAGAAATTCTGCAAAATTGGGGTCCAGCGATACCTTTTTATATATCAATTCGAGATATATATGTAAAAAGTGAAAGAGGTTATTGTATATAAATATGTTATTGAGATCAACATCTCTCAATTTCCTAAAATTTCACTCTAGTTGTTCATAATAAGCTCTGCAAAATGATGTGTAAAACAAAACTTTGCACAGTCTGAAAGAATGGTCTCTTAGAAACACAAGCCTCCTCCATTTTTTCAAAATTCATCTTGGATTGGCCACAATAGTTTCTGCAATACTATGACTTAAATAGGAAATTTCTAGAAAATTTCCCTTCTTTCTCAGTTTTCATCTTTTAACCTTATTTTTCTTTTAACTGTTTTAACTTTTTCTTCGGATAAACTTAATTGTTGCTGGTAAAAAAAATTTCATCTTATTTTAACCATTACTGCCTCTGTGTTTACTTTTACTATTTTACTTTGACTGCTCTATTACCTTTTCACTTTTACCTTTTACAATAAGAGTGAGTAAAATATGTCCTGGAGAGTTGCTGATGGAAATGTTTTAATCCTATGTTCTGAACACTTGCGAAATTTTTTTTCTCTTTTAGTAAATGATTTCTTTCTGTTCTATTGTTTGGAATCTTTTTTTTAGGGAAAATCGTTTGAATTCATTTCCTTATGAGTTCTTTGGAATAAACAATTTGAACTAGTATCAACTGTTTTTCCAAATTCTCCTTCTGCTAATAACCTGCAAAACAAAACAACAATTAATGAAAAATAGTTCTGCAAGGAGGGATAATGGCTTTGATGATGGGAAAAGACTGTGAAAAATGGTTTTGAACTGCAACGGGATTCCATTTTGTTGGTAATGGCTCTCAAAAATGGGTTTTTGAAACAATTTTTAGCCTTTCGCACAGTTCTAGAGTTTGTAAAAACCACCCATATCGCATGGTCTGGGGGTGTTTAAAGGTCGCGCTATAGAATACGTGATATGGCCTGTCAGTCGTTGGATCATCGTGGGGGAGATCTAACAGTGGGCAAGGTCGGAAGTTGTTTATATGTGGGGCTCGGGGTTTATAAATGCAAAGGTTATGATATATAGTAGGTAGGCTTAATGTAATATATGCGATGGGTTATAACTATAATGGAGAGTAGTATATAAACTATAGTTTATAATAATATAATGGGTCGGGGATTTATAACATGTGGGATATTAAACCTTAGGTTTATTTAAAATTTATGGGTTGGGGAAATATATAGAGGAATTATATTAATACGGGAGAAAGGTTTTATACGAGTTAATATATAAGTTAATGTTAAAAAATGAAAAGAATGCGGGAAATTAAATGCACTTAGGATAGTGTTAAAACATGATTTTAGGTAGATTTTCATAGTGGGGGCCCAATGTTTAACGTTTTACACTTGAAAACTTTGGATAAGTGCATTTTAGGGGTTTTTTACTTTTCCAAAGGTGAATATGCATTTTGACTTAGGAAAAGGGGTTGTAGTAGGGTAAAATGAGTGATGTTAAGGGAAAAGGGTTTTTTATGAAGGGGGAGGGTTTCAATGAGGTGGAATCCAATACCTTGGTGCCAATCAGTCATTAAGACATGGGTTCGGTTGCACCAAAAGTTAGAGAAATTCTCTGAGTCTTTATGACTGAAGGATTTAGTACTGGAACACATTGTGGGGAGGGAAATTAGTAATATGCCAAATGATGTTTATCTATGCCTTGTGAAACCTCTTTCTTCCTACCCATAATTTATTCTACCATTTTTTCCTTTATTTAGGTGCATTTTGGCTTGCAGACCCTTTTTATTTTCCTTTTAACAACAAACATATTTAATTCTAACCTTATTACTTCCAAGGGCTCAGATTAAACTGTTGAGCTCCTTATTGTTCTCTACGTAACTAATGATCTACCAAGATTAAATTGTTTGGCTAGATCTTTATTCTTTATCTAACAATATGATTTAAAGCATGAAAAAGTTAAGATTAAGCTATTTTAATTATCATGGATTTTGGCATTTTAACAAGCTGCACACAATCTTATTTGTAAAAGTAAACTAATTGTAGTGGCATTTAAATGTGCAATACTTTCATGTTTTATTTTCATATCCTTTTTGTTTGGGGTTCATTTTTCTATTATTTTTTATCTTTGTTTCTTTTTGTCCTTTGATTGTTCTTTTAGGACATACCCTCCTTACATTTTTTAATTTTCTATTATGGGAAAACAATCTGTAGAAAGAAAAGTATGTACATATTTACGAGACTAATCAAAGTCAATTCAAAATTATGAATCCTATTCTTATAGGACCCTAGTAGGTTGTACACACGTATCAACCGGTTCAACTTGTTGCACCCACATCATCTTCACTTGTTAATACATCCTTACCCCTGTTATAGGCTCAAACTGTTGTACCTAAACCGTCTAAGGCGGTTCCTTTCACCCAATACCCTAAAGTATTGGGCCCTCAGACTACAACTCCTTCAGCTGGTTTAAAACAACCACCTGTATCTGGAATGATTTATTCACAAGCTGGATTACCATATTATGGGATGTCGCAGCCGCAACCATGTTAGACCTATCCAAAACTGAATCCAAGCTATCCTAGTTTGGGTTATAATGTTGGTGGAAAGACCCCTTGGCAACCACAAGCGCAAATGCCACAACCTTCATTTCAACAAGTAGTGTACCCAGTTTTTGGTCAACAGAATCCTCAATCATTTCCTTTTCAAAACAACCCCTATCTGGGTTACCAGTGACAAACTCCTTATGTTTGTGCTCAAAGGCATGTTTCCCAAGCAATTCCATCATACCCTAGCTATGCTCAACCCGACTTAAATCGACAGTTTCCTTTTGTTGCAACTTTAGAGTTACCATATTTAAACTGGCTCACCAATTATCCAATCAATTACGCTCCTTGGTGGTCGGTGATACATCATAAATTACCCTTGGATATTCCTAAGTTCAATGGAAACCCTGGAGAAGACCCGCAGACGCATGTCATGACTTATTATTTGTGGTGTTCATCTAACTCCCTAAATTATGACTTCGTTTGACTATGTATTTTCTAGTGTACGCTCACTGGTTCAGCCACAAAATGGTACATTGAGTTACCAAGAGCTTTTGATAATTTCACTACCCTAGCTACTATCTTTATAACCCACTTCCAATTACCTATTCGATAAGAAACTGGAACATAACTCTTGACTAATTTTAAACAGACTATTGCTACTCACATTTATTATCATATTCATTTGTGGCATCATCACCATAGAATGGTTAAGACTTTTGTTCCTGATCAAATCCTTGCTGAGTGGTTCATTATGTCCCTGTTACCATCTGTAACCGAGGATGTGGCTAAGCGTGGCATCGTCACTGAAAAGCAGATCATTGCTCGTGCCAAATATTTATACTTGATTTATACTCAGTCTAGCATGCTTTACAAGAAAATTTCCAACGCGTCGCAATCTAATTTTATTGTTCCTCCTCCATATAAGGATGGTCATGCTAGAGATGGTATGATTGGTACTACAAGCATATGTCACTCTACTGCATCTGATCCTACACCTTCTTCCAAAATCCATGCCATTTCATCTGATAAGGGAAAAAGTGACAAGCAACCTGGAAGTAAGAAAAAGGCAAAATCAAAGAAAAAAAAACTTCTACCCTACAGGAAAGATCATTTGATCAATCTTCTAGAAATCAGAAACCTCGTTACCCTTTCATAATCTATAATGAGGAGCACTTTTTTTGAGACTGTCCTCAGTGTGCCAAAGTCTCAAAATTGGTTAAGACCTTGCATGCATCTACAGTGTTGACATATCCATTTCCGAATCCAGACACATATTTGGTTGCTACAAATCCATCTTCTAGTTCCCAAGTGATTATGTTGTCTGTCACGAAGCCATTAACTGATGTTTTTGTGTCAATGCGTAATAAATATTACAGTATTCAAGCTATTGATAAACCTACTACCTTGACCACAAATCCATCTACAGATTCGATACTGTTAGGGTCCCGTGATTTGGCAGATTGGCTAAAACAAATGATAGGGTAACATCAGACCATTATTTGGAGTCCTAGGACCTAGCCTTCCTAGACTACAGAGAGGGTTCTCTCTATTATGCAAAGAATGTGAGCTTGTTCGCTTCGGATGATTGATTTTAGGCTAGTTGTTAAGTGTAGTTTGTTTGCTTGTTTTGGGTTGGGGTAAGATGGCTGAGTAGGATAGGTGGAATGAGAGATTATCAAATCAATAGGGCTATGGAGTCAGATGAAGTCGCGGGTGTCTAAATGATGAAGCAGAGTGTATTGCAGGGCCTATTTAGCAAGGTTAATGGATCCTTTGGGTGATGTATGAGGTGTAATGAACATTAAGTTTGGGAAAAACTAAGAGGTCTTAAACATATATAGTCTGAAAGCAATAACTCACGATGTAGGGAAAACCATTAATCTCTATGAACAATACTCAAAATGATAAACATGTAAGATGAACATTCTGGTGATACATAGAAGCATTAGAACTCCTAACTTTAGAAATTCACCTTCAGCTTTTTGAGAAAACACATAAGATAAAAAAACAACTCAATATATGGATAGGTAAATCCTGAATAGCATATATCAAACTATTGGGAACTATGAAACAAGTTGGTAAGCATGGGAAAAGGGCAAGATTGAAACAAGACCTCTTTGTCTTAACCTAATCAATCAGTATTCCATACAAAAGCTTCAAAATAGGGTTTTGAAAACTTTAAATAAGAAGGGCATACCATGAATCATATTTATAAGCTAACATACTAACCATTCATGAAACAAAAAAAAAAATTAGTGGGCCTAAGGAGCATTCAAGAATTCCTTAAGATGACTAAAAGAAGAAAACATCAAAACTATAGAAAACAGGAGGTTTGAGGTGCTTACATGAGCATATCTCAACCTATACTTTTCTAATATATAGCAACCAAGCAGATTGAAAAAAAATGAGGACAAGAAAACATTAACAAGTTAGGAAAACATCACCATTCACCAAGCTATGGAATCTTGCAAGCAAGCTTCTCCAACATCAAGCCACACAAGCCATTCATTCACTTCATAAAACCAATATCTTGTCCAAGCTCATAAAACCATGTATTTCTCTTAAACACATCAAGTACCAACTGTTTACAATGAATCCTCATGTCTTATATAACAAATGAGGAGAGGAGAGCCTAATAGGGCATCTAGAAGCCTATTGGCCAAAGAGAAATATCCTAACTTGTCCTTAAGGCCTTGCAAGGCCCAAGGCACAAAAATATCTAAATAAATATCTTTTCCGACTATAAATGGCAATAAAATTGACTTTTAGGCCTAACATGCCTAAGAAAACTTTCCAAATGCACATTTTTCCCACTCAGCCACAGGTGCGTAGCACACTATGTTAAACAATGAAAAATTTCCAGGTGCGTAGCGTCGAAATAGGCCTTCTTGCATCAATCTTTTGGAGGTCTTCCTGACACCGGATTTGGATCTGCGATGGCTCGTTGGAAAACCTGATGAGTATAATTTCCAAAAATATTTGAGATATGCTGAGTGGATGCAATTTACCTGCTCAAGAATCAAATATCCCAGCACTTCTCTGTGCATAATACCTGGTCTGAAAAGGAGGCTGAAAGGTCAAATTTTTGATGTTTTTGGACCTTTTGAGGGGGTAAACATGCTCCAAATGATCTGAAAATTGGTGAGTAGACTATTGGTAATGTGAAAAATCCAAAAATGTAAACTTTGAGAGCTGAAGATGCACCAAATTTGTGCATAGCGCCTAGGGTGTTGCGCTCCTACGGGTCAAAATTTGGAAAAAACAAAAATTTGTCCAAATTGCCTCAAAATTTGTGGAGAGACCCCTCAAGAGGTTTTAGATACCTATCAAGAAGCCTCAACCAAGACTCCAAGGTTGTCATGCACTTTGTTTCTTTTTAGGTCTTTAGTTCAATGAGGACCTTCTTTAGCTTGGCGCTAGCAAGCATGCTTTTCCTTGCATAATGTTTGGCCATTTTCTTTTGTAGGATAAGGCCCCTCTTAACCTCCTTGAAATGTTTATGTTCCTCTTTGTAATAGTAGATGACCCTTTGAGCCATATTAAAATAAATTTCCCACTCTTGAAGCTGTGCAACCTTTTCCAATAGGAGCAACCTAGTTTTCATCTCTTGTTCTTCATTGTCACTGTCTAGATCAATGAATTAAGATCCTTGAGAAGTCTTCTTGATCCTTTTGCTCCTTCTTACCTGTACCTGTTGCTCACCTTTTTCCACCTTTCCATTTCCTTTGTCTTGATGCTTGATTGCTGGAGGAGAGATGGCCCTTTTCCTTTTTGAGGCAGCAAACACATCTCTTCTGCCTCTATGATAAGTGCATGTGAGAGGTTTTATGATGGTGTCTCTACCTTTGGAGGTGCCACAAGCCTTGCCATCTTCTTCATCATAATACCCATTGTTTTGGCCCTTTTTCTCATCACGAGGCTTACTGAATTCAACTATGTTTTCTTGTTCACTGTTTCCTTCTTGAGAGGCTGCCTCTTCTTGGTCATCATCACTCTATTTTTCCTCCTCTTTACACTCTGTTTCTGTCCCATAATATTCATCATTTTCACCACTTTCATCATCTTTGTCAAGCTCTGCATTTGCCTCAATGTTTTCAACCTTTTCTTCACTTCCATATTTCTCTTGATTTCTGTTGTCATCATTTTGTTGTTTTTTGTGGCTATTATCACTTTCCTGCTCACTACTTTCCTCTTCCTCATTATTGTCATATGTTTGCTCTTCATTAGAGCCATTGTCAGCTTCTTCACTTGGTGCATTAAGAGAAGAGATAGGAGGTGAATTTATTTGTGGAGAAGGCATAGGTAGAGATGATGGAGGAGTGGAGGTAGGTGGTTGTGAAGTGGAAGGTAGATTCTGTTGAATGAAGGCTTGGGAGTTTGTAAACACATCATGTGAGATGAAGACTTCCCAAGGGATTCCTTGCTTCCCTAGCTGGTGTAAGACAATCATTTTGATCAAGGAGTGGTGGAAAAGGCTCGGCATTTGGTGGTCATAACTTGTTTTCTTGACAAGTGAGGCCATCTTGTCAATGCTCTGGAAAAGGTAGTATGGTAGGTTCATTATTTTGACTTTGGTGAAGTGCATTAGTAACCTTATATGATATGAGTAAATCCTGGAGTATCTCCCCTCACAGGTGAAATATCTGATAATTTTCTTCATCAGCAAGGCATACCTCTCTAATAAGAGGGAAAAAGGAAAAACAACCTTGCAGCGTTGTTGAAAGCTTGGTTTTAGGTAGGGCTCATAGTATCTCAACTCCAACTTATTTTGTTTAAACCATATCTCACCAATGTCTAGTGTACCTGTTGCTTTGGAAATGGATTCGGATGAGAGTTCAAATTTCAATTCAGAGTGGCTTTTCACTTGCTTGACCTTTTCACAAAACAGATAACACCCAACATCCTAAAAGTATGAAAGGATCATGGGAGACTAGGTAATTTGAATGGTGTCTAAGGGTTCAAACCTATTGGCCCTTCTTCCCATGTGCTGAGGCTCAGTAGGTCTTTGACTTTCATCATTGCTAGTGTGAATCTCTACTTCGGACATGGTGGCTGGTTCTTTAGCACATAAGGAGTTTTGAAAACTGTTTGAGGGCCTTTGGGTCAAAAGGCTGCAATGAGTGAGGTGATTGGTGAATTTTTACAAATGGGGGATAAGATGGAACTTTTCAGGAGTGCGCTTAGTGTTTTAGAGGTTTTCTTGTTGTCACCCAGTCTTCTCCGGCATACACAACGGTTTTTTCTTTTTCAAACCCTAACCAAATATATTTAAAACAAATTTCTTAGGCTGCCTAGGGTTTGGTTTAATTAAGCCTTTGAATATCTCTTTTCCTAGGCAAATGAAAGCTTTGGAGGCAAGAAAATAAACCACCAACCTTGTGTCTTGACTTTTGTAGAAGCTTTGAAGGTGAAAAACCAAAATTTTGACTCCTTTTAGAAATTTTAGACAAAATTTGTCTGTGCATAACACCTATGCGTAGAGCTAGTGCATAGAACCGGCGCATAACAGGTAAGATATGGGCCAGTCGAGTCTTCAGGAACATAGCGCAGGTGCATAACAGGCCAAAGACGGGCCAGTCGGGCTTTCAGGAATGTAGCGCAGGTGCATAACAAGTATTTTGTAGGCGCTCTGTTGTGTCTGTGCATAACACCAGCCCAAGTGCGTAGCGCCAGGATTTTGGCATGCAGCGTAGTGTTAAATAACACTGCAGCTGCCTCTCCTGTGCGTAGCACCGAAGGCCAGGTGCGTAGCGCTGGCCTCAGTGCGTAACGCCTAAAGATTTTCACCGATTTGCACAAAAACTCTTGAAATATCTTCTCAACGGCTTTCTTTGGCTTGGAGATGAAAAATGATGTTGGGGAACACCCAAAAAGGATTTTACAACCCTTTTGAAAATAAATTTGAATTAAAAACCCACTTTTGTAATGTTCTTTGTTTTTTTACTTTTTCTCACTATGTCTTTGACTGTTTTGGTGTTGCAGGTGGCATATTTGATTGAAAAAGCTACTTTTCTTCATTGTTGGAGGCCTCTTAAGGCTCTTTTAATTTGACACCCTACATGAAGACACCAAGCCTATGCCTCTCAAACCTTTCTCAAAAAAAGAACATATTTTTTACTTTAACATTTACAAACAACAAACTCATCCCTTTTTTGCCATTTCTCCTTTTGACTGATATTCTGTATTTGAAACATTCTTTCCTTTGACCTTGAAACCATATACTATAATGAAGGAGGTTTCTTTGTCACTATTTTGACCATTTTTTTCTATCTTCCCAATCTTTTGAGTCTTTAGGGTTGTTTAGAAAAAGGCAAACAGGGTTTTCTCCTAAGTTCTAAAAGAGACACTTATCAAACTCACTTATTTATGTCTAAAAGCCTTCAATGATCATTTGAAGGGGTTTAGGGGTCCTTTGCCTTAGTAACCTTAGCATTGCTCTATTTTTTGGTCAAAACAGTTGTTGATACTGAAAGAGGCGACTTTTTACTGACAACTCTAGTGCTTTCCCATTTAATTATCAACCCGGGGTAAGTCTTTTTATTCCAAGAGTGTTGGCACAATATATGCGAGTCAGTTCATCTAAAAGATGTTCCTTGTCACTTATGAGGGAAAATTTTCTAACTTCCTGAGATTTCTTATCCTAGGAGGGGTGGCTTGGATACGTAAGATTGAGCAACAGGATTTTGCATCTATCTAATGGAATTAAACAGCGGTTTAGCTGAACCGAATAGAAATATAAAGAAATTAAGCAGAAATTAAATTAAATTCGACAATAAACTGAACAACAATGTAATTGAATGGAATAGCAGTCTAACTAAGCTAAAAAGTAATGGAATTGAATTGAATCAGCAGTCTAGCTAACTAAGAAGTAATGGAACAGTAGAATAACTAGCTAAGCAGTAATGGAACAACATGATAACTAATCTAAACAATAATGGAACAACAGTATGACTGAAGCGAATTAAATAAATCGTACAGAAATTAATTAAGTAATTTTGCAATGGAGTTCTCTTTATGACTCAATTAATCAACATTGATCGATGGTTGAATGCTTTGTTATGTTAGAATAAGAATGCAATTCATAAAGACACATAATATTGAAATCAACTTATTCTACGATCTACAATTCAAATGCAATGGTATTAAAAGAATTGGAACTATCTACTGATAATAAAGTATTGTCGTAAGTTGGAAAATACGATTGTGATTGTCCTACTTCAAGAACGCAATTTCTAACAATCCTGAAGAAAGAGAACTATATTTTTATTGAATGGAAATATATTTTACAATTGCATCAGATTCTTAAGCATTGGTTCTGCAACTACACAGAGTATGAAAACTTGCGTGGAACTTCCAGACGTTGGGCCCAAACCACCAAAAGTCCTAGCGCTATAAAAAATTCAAAAGATTATTGTTCTAAGCTCTATATTACATCCAGTGATGTTACAAAAACACAATTAGACAGATTGTTTTTTATTTTTCTATTACAGAATGAATTTCCTGTCCTATCTCCGACTCCCCTTCTCATCCGTCCTTCACCCTTTTAAAAGAAATTTAAAAACTGTGAAAGTATTTTCCAAATGACAGTCCACTACACGTGGCTATAATTTGAGTTCTTGGACTCGAATTCGTCTATCTTCCTTATGCTAGCCGCTGGGTGTTACCAGGATTTCATATGTTTGTGTCTGTTGGTTGGCTTTTGTT
This sequence comes from Pinus albicaulis, assembly GCA_034641835.2. Lineage (NCBI taxonomy): Eukaryota > Viridiplantae > Streptophyta > Pinopsida > Pinales > Pinaceae > Pinus > Pinus albicaulis. The sequence goes on along the minus strand of CM076577.1, from coordinate 792,933,645 downwards.
TCCTATTGGTCCATCCATTCTTCCTTCCTTCATGCGGAGATAAGAGAAGCCAATTTTATATTACAAAAGCATCATTTTCATCATTAGTCTAATTGTTCTCATTTTCATAATATTTTAGTCTCTTTATTGTTAATATGAAGAGGGATTCCCAGAAATTATAACATAATTTGAAGTACTTACAGGGTGAGAATCATACCTTAATTTGGGCCTAACATACTCCCATGCTTACCTAGTTGCATGTCCTCATGAAAACAAATGATTGAGCTGTAGCTACATTAAGGAGTAGGCAGAGTAGGCCTTTTTGTTGTATGCTATGAAGCCTTGTTTTCGTTTCACGAGTGCAAAGACAACACCTATGGCTCCTTCTGGTAATTTGTAATTGTGATTATAATCCTTAGGAGGATGCCTGAGGAGAGGGTTTCTGTATCTGTGTCCCAACCAGATAGGCCCCATGCTGTAGACCAGGCTACTGTATGAAAGGAATCTAGAGGCAGCAGCCTTGAAATTCATGTAACTGAATGGATCCCTATTCTTCACATTGTTTGTGGAGGCCATCCATCTTTGCTTGGCTGCTGCTAAGGCCGCTTCACGAATGTCCTCAAAGTATTCTCATGCATTTTATATGATATATTTATGGATGGGTCCCAGCCTAGTCCTCACACCTGGCCTTCTCATGAAGTTTTTGTGTTGTATGATTAGTTGCAGTGGTTTTGTAGGCTCCCCCCTTACCCATAAATCTAGACTATGCTCTCTTTTTTGGAAGATGTCGTAGGCTTTGGCCCACCTAATATAGTTTTTGGAAAATGAAAGGAAGGCTTGAAGCTACACATCCCCTCTGAAGGGGTTAGGTTTGTTGTCTGTGTATTATTCCAAGAAGAATTTATGCATGTAAATCTCACACAAGAGGCGCTGAACCTACTCATATTTATTGTTACAACATTGGACAAATTCTTCTATGGTCCTGAAAGTAGTGGGTTTTCTTGCCCTGACAGCTTTAACTTTCAAGAGTAAATACCGTTATGTTAGGAACAAGGCATAGTTGGTCGCCGAAGCTCTGCATGATAGCACATCATTATATAGAGAGAAAATTTTAGAGATTTGATTCTTACCTTGCTCCACCTTCTCTTGTATCACTTTAACCTTTTCCTGCTCTCCTTTAAGATGGGTGAATGTCTCATCTTCTGTGGCGGAGAGGTCAGTGAAATTTTTTAGCAGTGCTTGATATTCTTGTAATGGCACCACCTCCTTTCTGCATTGTGTTAGTTCATGCCGCACTTGCACTAGTTCATTTCATAATTTCTGGTTGGAAGCTTTCTCTACTAGATGGGCATAGGCAGGGGCTTCCTCTATTTAGGTCCACTTTTCCTCTATAACCTTCTGCTCAGTTTGGGTGGAGGCTTCGATGGTATTTTCCAATTTTTTCTACACTTCAGCCTCGGTGGTGTCTGTTAGGCTGGTCTGTATTTCAGTTTCAGTATTAGTTATCAAATTGTTTTGTATCCTAGTTTCCATGGTGTCAGCTAAGTCGGTTCATATTTCGCTTTTGACAGTATTTACTGGTTCTGTTTGAGTTCCTGCAATAGAGGTTTTTTTCCTTGGCTTCCAGGCCGTTCTTTCTTTTTTCAGTTGTTTTCTTAAATATTTTACCAATTTCTTCAATCTCTTGCAGGTCCTTCTTAGTTTCTCACTTCTCCTTTCATCTAAATCTTCACCTGTCCTTATTTCAGCAGGTGATAGGGGAGCTGAATTCCCCTTTTCATGGATAGTGTCTAAAATGGTGTTTTTGATTAAGTCTTAAGAATTTACCTCGATTTCTAGGAGGAGCGATGCTACCTCCTGGTGAAAAAGGGGTTGTCTCTATGTGTGTGCTCTGCTCCACAAGGACAGTGTCACTTGAATAATTATGTGATTCCAATCTCTTGTCTACCTATCCATCACTATAAACTTTGTAATTATCAATAGGAGACAGAGCCTCATCACCTCATGGTTCCTCTTGGTCAGGTAGGATGTTAGTGTGACCAAAGCTACTGGGGGTGGTAGATTTATCCGAAATTTCCTCTTGCTCCCGTGCTTCCAATGGTTTTCTCAATTCATAGCTTATGCTTATTTTTCCTAGGGCTTGGGCCATTTCCTCCTTGAATTCTTGCAAGGGTGCACGAGATGGTTCTTCTTTATCCATGAGGTTCGAGGCTCCTTGGGGTGTCTTGGACCATTTTTTCCTGCTTGGCTTTGACGTTGAGGTTCAGGTCCTTTTTCTTTTTGGTGGATTTACCCTAGGGGGCTCAATTTCGGTTCCGACAGGGTTTACTTCTGGTTCCTGTGCCTCAGGGTTAACGAAATTATCCCATGCTATCTACTGCCTATCTAGCTCATGGCTGATGATTAGTTTTATTAACCCTTGGTGACTAACCACTGCTTGGGGATCCTGGCTTTCCTCAATCGAACAATAGTATCATGCAATACGAAATTCAAAAAGCCAGGAAGATTAATTGAAATTTTTTGTTTAAGTGCAACTAAAAGTTTGAGCTGTCGAGGTTTCACCACATCCCAACGTCCTTCGCATGTAATAAACTTTTGGATGAATGCCGCCAACTCCTACCATGGCTGGTGTAAAGAGGCAGGGTTAATAACTCTATTTTTTCATTCCAATGGTTCATCCGGGTCTTGGTATGCTTCTACTGCTTCTCTCAGGAGGAGATGCTTTTCTGCCCATATTTCTCCTTACGCTGGTATTCCAGAAATTTCTGCAATAATTCCCTTTGTAGCTAATATATTTTGGCCTTTAACTCTAGTTTTCCCTTCCTGCAGATTTCGCAGAAATTCGATTGCAATTCTCGTGTTGAATCCTTGTACTCTATGTACATATGTCAGCCATCCATCTCGCTGGAGGATGGCACTCACTGCCTCTAAAATTGGAATGTTTGCAGGCTCACTTCAAAGGGTATTTCCTCCCATAACCGATATGCTCTTTTCCTCTGATTATTTTTCTTCTTGGCTCTATTGTTTCGACTAGATGTTGTCTGCAAGCAGAAAAGAGATTGCGGCTTTGCGTAGATAATCTTCATGCCTTAATTTTAGTGTTCCTCTGGTCTTATCGATGCATCTGACGAGATTTGTGCATGGATTTCACATGCTTTCTGAATTAAGGCCAATTACATCCCCTCCCTTGAAAAAAGGGCACCCACGCCCTCAAGTACAGGAGATATTTGGTCGCTTATGAATGCAGATAGGGGAATGTCAAAATTTGGTAATGATAATTTGCGTGTGAAGGAACAAGCATCTAAGTAATTTAGAAGATTTCATAATTGTATCTTGTGCGGAAGTGACCGGAAAGCGAGAGGAAATAGCATAGCCATTATTGCGATATGATGTCCTTGCATGACTGAAAAGTTATGATGGAAGCAAGACTGGGTCAAGTAATGATTGTCATTGTCATTGCAAATTTCAAAATATGTAAACATATCTTTGTTAGTTATTCTTATGGTAGATCATGATTATTACTAATTCGAGTAATAGCTTGTGGTTGAAAAATGGAAGACAAGAGGTATATAAAATAAATTGGCTATTGAAGGAGCATACTTTCATACCACAAGCAGAGCCACTACTACCAGCAGGCATTCATAGCTTCGACAAGGTTGCTATTTTAACCCGAAAAATGAGCCAAGATCCTTATGTAAGAATAGTTGTTTTTCCAATTTTATGGAGAGATCACCATGTTGGTATGGTGGCTAGATAACCATGGTGCCACTCACTAGAGTTGTAGCAAAGTGATCAGGCTAGCTCGTGATGAGACCTTCTGTCCTTCAAGTCATTAAGAACTTCATTACCCTGGTGTGGTGGCCATAATGGGCATGTCAATTGCTACACCCTTATGAACATGGTAGGCTGGCGCATGATGAGACACCCTATCCTCTCTTAAGATTTGCATGTAAATGTAGTAATTCCTTTTGAATTGTAACATCTTGATCTATAAGGAGGTCACTGTGCTGGTGTGGTAGCCAGATAGTCACAATTCCATTCACTAGAATTGTAACAGAGTGATTAGGCCAGCTCGTGATGAGACCTCCTGTCCTTCTATTATATTGGAAGGTCATTACCCTGGTGTGGTAGCCATAATGGGCATGTCACTTGTTAAACCCTTATGATCATGGTAGGCTGGCTCGTAATGAGACCCCCTATCCTCTTTTAAGATTTTCATGAACACATGATGATTGTTGAGGGAGGCTCATTGACTCCTTAAGAGTGAGGGATGGTGAAAGAAGCGAAAAAAAAAAAAACCAATACCATTAATACCCCTTGTTCCATTTATTCATGCTGTAGGGACATATTACTCAAATAGTGAAAAAAGATATATCATCATAAGATCCTGTATTTTTTGATATCATATTTGAATTGTGGGTGACTTTAGCCTTCCATTTCATGTGTGCATAATGTCAGCTTCCTATTTTAAGAATTATAGTGCCAAAGGGTCATCATATTTGTAATTTTACCATTTTCCCTCTCTCTTCCAACTACCATTCCCTACTCAAGGTTACTCAATTACAAAAAGAATGGCTATTTAAGTTCGTCGGACAAGAGTTGTTCAAATATTGAGCAGTAGTTGTTCAAATATTGCCCGGCATTAAAAACGCTCAAAAACGACTATTCAATTCGAATGAACAATAGCAGTTCAAAGATGGAACAACACGTGTTCCTGAATTGAACAGAAAAAATAAAAACACAACAGTGAACAGTTGTTTAGTTCGACTGAACAGAAGTCATCCAAGAAGTGAACAAGAGATGTTCAAGAATTGAACAACAGACTTAAAAACATGAAATGGTTGTTCAATTGTGGTTGAATCGGCAGCCGTTCAAAGACTGAATATTAGCTATCCACAAATTGAAGAGAAAATTTAAAAACACAACAAAAAGATGTTCAATTTGGTTGAACTGAGGCCATTTAAAAATTGAATAGCAACTATTCTCGAATTGAACAACAAAAATAAAAACACCAACGAACAGCTGTTCAGTTCGACTGAACAGCAGTTGTTCAAAGATGAAACAGTAGTTGTTCACAAATTGAACAGCAAAGTAAAAAAAACATAAACATGACTGTTCAATTTTGGTTGAATCAACAGCTGTTCAAAGACTAAATAATAGCTGCTCCCGAATTGAATAGCAAAAAATAAAAACACCGCAGATGGTTATTCCATTGAGCGGCAGCTGTTTAGAGATTGAACGACAGCTATCTGTGAATTGAACAACAAAAAGAAAAACACATCCAACGACTGTTCAATTCGACTAAACAACAACCATTCAAATATTGAATAGTAGCTATCCACGAATCGAACAGTAGAAATGAAAAAAAAAACACAGCAAATGGACGGATGTTCAATTGAACAACAACTGTTCAAAGATAGAACAACAATTGTTTTCGAATTGAACAACAATAAAAACACAATCTTACAAGGAAAATGAATTTCTAATGTGAAGAATGTAAAACAATACAAAATAATTATATACATTATTTACAAGTGATGTTATCAAACCTCTCATGTACTTGAGTTTGTGGGGTTGTCGTCCCCTTGCACCAGAACTTGGATGGTGGGATCATTTTGTGCCTGTTGACAGAAATATTCTTTCATGAGAGGTTTGCGATAGAGGCGTACTCTATGCCCATTAACTTGAAATGTTGAACGAGACCCATCTATTGTGGTCAAGGTGAGGGTACCATTGCTATGTACGTCATGAATCTCATATGTACCAAGCCACCTTGTTTGCAGTTTTCTTGGAAAGTCTTGGAATCTGGTGTCATAGAGGAGTTCCCAATCTCCTTTTTGAAATACCTTCCTTTTTATTAGGTTGTCGTGCCACTTGGCTCACTGTTATTGAATGATCATTGTGCGTTGCAAGGCAAGTAGTCAAATTTCATCCAGTTCATTTATTTGCTGGAGTCTTTTAGCTTGAGCTTCTGTTAAGTCCAATCCCACTTCCTATGTTGTTCTCAGAGTTTTAATTTTGAACTCAATAGGGAATATAGGTTCTCTCCCAAATACTAGCTGACATGGTGAATATCCAGCAGTATTTCACTAGGTTGTTCAATAAGATCATAAGGCTTCTAGTAGTATAGTGGCCCAATCTCGGTAGTGTGCTACTACTGCCTTGGTAAGGATTGCCTCCAGGACTTCGTTAGTGCTTTCGACTTACCCATTGGCCTGTGGGTGGTAAAGAGACGTAACTCTGTGAATGATATGGTGATTTCTTAAGGTAGATGTGATCTTATTACCTGTGAATTGTGCCCCCCCCAATCAGCTATCACTTCCCTTGGCAAGCCGTATCGTACGAATAGTTCAAAGAGAAAATAAATTACTAATTCTTCCATGGCTCTTGACAAGGCCACTATTTCTACCCATTTGGTGACATAATCTGTGGCAACTAATATGTGGGCTTTCTGGTTTGATGGTCGGTTGAATGGCCCAACAAAGTCTAATGCCCATCACTCAAATGGTTCCACCACCAATTGTGGTTGTAGCAGAATTTCATCAGCTTGGCCTGGGCGACCTATTCTTTGGTAGCTATCGTAGGCCTAGACATACTTCTTTGCGTCTTTGAAAATCATAGGCCAATAATAGCATAATTGCAACACTTGATGCCCTGTCCATCATTCTGCAAAGTGGCCACCACAGGGTTCATCGTGACAAAATCATAAGATGTCATAGATTTCGTCTTCGCTTATGCATATGCGTATGTGCATATCAACCCCTGTATGGAATAGGTATCCTCCAATCTAAGAGAATGTTGCACTGCACTATACAATCAATTTCCGTTCTCTCGCCATTAAATGTCTGGGTAGCTTCCTCACTGCCAGATAATTTGCCACATCTGCATACCATGGTGTTTTGATCGCTATAACAAACAGGTGTTTGTCAGGGAATTGATCATCAACTGTTAGTGCATCGTCTATCTTAGGGACTCTGTATAGGAAGTCTATGATCACATTTTCCTTCCCTAGACAGTCTTTGATCATTATATCGAATTCCTGCAACAACAGTAGCCAACGATTTATTCTCCCATTCGTGATTAGTTTATTAGCTAAATATCTAATAGCAGAGTGGTCACTATATAAGAACACTTGATATCCAGTTATATAGTACCTGAATTTATTGATAGCATAAATGATAGCCAGGAATTATTTTTTGGTCACTGTATAATTTAATTCGGCAGGAGTAAGTTTTTTGCTGATATAATAAATAGCATAAGGCTTTTGGTCTTCTTCTTGGCCAAGGACTGGTCCTATTGTTGTATCAGATGCATCAGAAGAGATGTGAAAGGGAAGTTTCCAGTTAGGACCTCGTAGGATTGGTGTTGTCGAGACCAGCCTCTTTAAGTCTGTAAAAGAGATGTCACAGTTTTCAGTCCAATGGAATTCAACATTCCCAGTCAATGCATATAGAGGTGCAGTTATCTGCGAGAATTTTTTTATAAATCTGTGATAATATCCTGCATATCCCAAAAAATTGTGTACCTCTGTTTGTGTACAAGGTGTGGCCAATATACGGATTACCTCTATTTTAGCTGGATCTACCTATATTCTAGCTGCAGAAATGTAGTGACCTAGGATTACCCCCTCAGTCATCATCATGTGGCATTTTTCATTGCTTAGACACAGTCTAGTAGCAATACATCATTCTAACACTTTTTCTAGCGTTTCTAGAGCTTGATCAAATTCTTCCCCATAGGGTGTAAAATCAACCATATAGATTTCAAGTCTTTCATTTATTAAGTCAAAAAAAATGCTAGTTATGGCTCTCTGAAATGTTGCTAGGGAATTACATAATCCAAACGGAAAAACTCTGTAAGCAAAAGTGCCCCATCGGAAGGTAAATTTTGTCTTATCTTGGTCTTCGGGAGCTATTTGGATTTGATTGTATCTGTTGAATCCATCAAGAAAAGAGAAGAATTGTTTCACAGCCAATGTGTGAAGGACTTGGTCAATGAAGGGAAGGGAGAAATGGTCTTTCTGTGTTGCCTTATTTAATTCTCTGTAATCTACATACATTATCCATTTCCCATTATTTTTAGGGAAGACCACCAAAGGGGAGACCCATTTGCTGTCTAAAATAGGATAAATGAAATTTACATCTAACAGTTTTTGCAGCTCCTCTTTTACAATCTCTTTTAAATGTGATTTTAATATTCGTTGGGGTTGTCTAACGGGGTACATTTCCCTATTAGTATAGATTTGGTGCATGCACAATTGTGGGTCTAAGCCCTTCATGTCTTGGTAGTCCCACACAAATGTACCTTGGTGCTTCTGGAGAACTTTTATGAGTTTCTTATTTTGGTTGTCATCCACGCTGCCATTAATATTTAGAACCTTTCTTGGCTTGATCTCAATAGGTATGTTGTTACGAACAGCGGTTGTGGAGATATTTTGAGTCTCGAAGTCCGTTATAGGATCCTCTTGATCTTCATGTTCGAGGATTGTTTTAATCATTTGGAATTTCATATTTTTAGGCTTGGGTGACTGATTCATAAAGTTATTAATCACATCATCTTTAGTTTGATCCTTGAATTCGAGAGCTTCTACTAGTGTCAGAGGTGGACGAATGTTTTTCTCCAAATATGTATCCGGGTGTTTGTGAATTTTTACCATGGATAGCCTTGGTTTGGCAGGCGGATAAATAATGATATTTTTTATAGAGTCTCATCTAGTGATAGTCATGCTACCTACTCGACAACCTATGTAATCATCTGTTGTGGCCAGAAAAGTCCTCCCAAGAATCAGTGGGTGCCCTTCCATCCCGTTTTTTGGATTAATGACTAAAAAATCAGCTGGGTATTCCCATGATTCCATAGAGACCATGATGTCTTGCACTATACCTTCTGGTCTGATAATAGATCTGTCAGCTAGTTCCAGAAGTGTGGCCATAGGTTCTAAAGATGATATGCCCAGTTTTTCGCAAGCTCCTATAGTTAGGATGTTAATGGCTGCCCCCAGGTCAACCAATGTGTTTGGAAATGAGTGTCCAAAAATTTGCATGGTTACAATGGGGTTTCCTGGGTCTTCATATTTTACAGGTGATTCCCTACCTAACAACAAGTCAGATAACGTTCCTACCACATGAACGGTGGGTGTAGCCATTGTCTTCTTAATTTTTTTTTTTTCCACATAATTATTTGATTGTCTTTGCATATATAGGAATGTCTTGGATGGCGTAGAGAAGAGGAAATTTTATAAAAAAATTTCTTAATTCCCTTGGGATGTCAAAATCTAGAGTGATTATAGGCTTGGGTAGGTTTATTCTCTCAGGAAATGGAGGTAGAGTCACCCCAATTTCTTTAGGTCTTTTTTGATCAACTGTTTCATTATCTTTACCTATTTCTGTTATATTCGTTAGGCTAGGTTCTGTGGAGGTTTAAACTTGGGACTGAGGTGGAGTTGTGGCCTCTATAGGTAATATGGTACGTCCTGATCTGAACCTCAATTTGTTGCACTATTTCTATTTGACATTGGGTTTTGGATTTTTTATGATCTAAATTACTTGAATCGGTCTGTTATTGGGATTAGGATTGGGTTGGGGTGGAAATTGAGGGCGTATGGCAAGCTACTGGTTATGCTGAATTGGGTAGGGAGCTGGAAATTGTTGGGTTCCTGCTCCTATCAGTAGATTGGTCATTCCCGTAGGTCGTTGCCAGTTCCAATCGGTGTTTTGAGTAAGAGGGTTTGGCCATTGGTTTTGATATAGGACATTCTGCCAATAAGAGGGAGAGAAAGGGAAGTTCTTGCAATTACTCCCTGATGGAGGTTGCGTAGGCCAAGGTGGCATAGGAAACGCTTGGTTTTTCCAAGTTGGGAAGGGGTTTTGAGTTTGCCAAGTTGTTGCAGGGTTTTGCTGGCTGAACTGCAACAACGAAAATTATTGAGGCAGGTCTTGTGGTATGCCAGGTCATGCTTGCCATTGCCAACGCTGATTCATTAAATATACTAGCTCTATTTCTTCTTCTGCTTCCTTATAGACGGCTTTCAGCTTGGGAAGTGAATGAAATTGGTCTGTGGTATGATCCTTAGTGCATATAGCACAAGTCTAAACCATTTCTAAAGGACACTCCATATGGTTGTGCTTCTTCTGACATCTTGGGAAAAAGATGGCCAGGTTTTGTTCTGCTATAGCTTGTTTATGCTTGGCTTGTAAAACATCAAGTTGTGTTTTCAAAGTACCCATGATGTCAATTTTGAAATTTTCTAACAAATTTCCAAATTCTGCTCTAGTTACATTGCCATTGGTCTACTTAAGATCCTTCTTCATAGAATCACGCCCAACGGGTCTATTGCGTGAGCTACCCCAGGAACATCTAATACATAAGGAAATAATCTCATCGTATTCTTCCTGGTAAATATCTCCTTTCCCCATTATGTTAAGCATCTCAACCCCTTCTTCCTTCATCCCTTTAAGCATCGTGGCTTTTAAAATGTCCTTGGATAGCGTGGTATATGGGGATCTTTGTAAATTATATTGAAATCTTTCTACATATTCCTCTAATCTTTCATTGTCTTTTGCAGACATGTTAAAGATTTCATCTTTTAGATCTCGAGTTCGACAATAGTCTTGGTATTTAGTAAGAAAAATATTCTTCATTTGGTCCCATTCTTTTATAGTTCCCCCTCTTAATCCCATGAACCAGCGGAGTGCAGTTCCTTTTAAGGTAGAGGGAAATAGTTTTAATTTTTGGGGATCAGTGGTGTAGTCATATCCTCTGCATAAGACATCAAATTCAAATAGGAATGCATCAGGATCTTCTGTGGTTAACCTATGAAAGGTGGGGATGTTGTGCAAGGGAATGGATTTCATAGGGGCATTGGTAGCATGATCAACAATAGGGTATTCTAATGTTGATGCCTGCCTCTGATTCTGATTTTCATTATTTTCCATTTGATCAAAGAGATTCCAGAAATATTCAGGAACTTCTTGATCTGGAGGAGAGATTCTAATATGCTTGGGAGGTGAATGCGATGGGGATTTTACAGCACTTCCCTGATCTGGGATCCTAAATACTTATGTTTCAATCACTTCTTTAGGGGACTTAGGCTCTGATATTTTTATGTGAATTCCTCCACTAGTTTCTCCCCCTCCTTCTTATAGGTTGCAAGAGCCTTCCTCTTTTGAAGGGTCAGTGTCTATATGAACGACAGTCTACAAGCTTTTCTCAGACCCCTCTGTCTCGTAGTGAATCTCGGAATAGGCTATAGATGGTGAGGCTGCTGCCTGAGGGAGTGCATTAGGACTTTGAATGGAAATAGTTATGGGTCCTATAGATGCATGAGATTCAACTTTCCTAATGATTTCATCTACATATGTCGTTCTTCCAAGGATCACTAGTCCTTTGGATTGTGGGGATGGTTGCAAATGATTTTGGATTGTTTCTATCTTTTTCTTCCTAGACATAAAACAAGAGCACCTATCCTATGGTTATTTTTACGACTTGCTGGTGAGCAGGCTAGAGGGCAAGCATGTTGCTTGCCGGTACACAGGTTCTTACCTCTCGTTTTCAATACCCAATTCTTCACAGTAATGGAGAAATATTAATAAAGGAGGTGACTCTTAACACTCTCCCCAGCAACGATGCCAAAATTTTGATGTTGAAAGAGGTGACTTTTTACTGACAACTCTAGTGCTTTCCCATTTAATTATCAACCTGGGGTAAGTCTTTTTATTCCAAGAGCGTTGGCACAATATATGCGAGTTAGTTCCTCTAACAGATCTTCCTTGTCACTTATGAGGAAGAATTTGCTAACTTCCTGAGCTTACTTATCCTACAAGGGGTGGCTTGGATAGGTAAGATTGAGCAACAGGATTTTGCATCTATCTAATGGAATTAAACAACGGTTTAACTGAACTAAACAACAATCTAGATAAATCAAGCAGAAATTAAATTGAAATCGACAATAAACTGAATAGTAATGGAATTGAATGGAACAACATTCTAACTAAGCTAAACAGTAATGGAATCGAATTGAATCAACAGTCTAGCTAACTAAGTAGTAATCGAACAATAGTATAACTAGCTGAGCAGTAATGGAATAGCAGGATAAATAAGCTAAACATTAATGGAACAACAGTATGATTGAAGCAAATTAAATAAATCGTACAACAATTAATTAAGTAATTTTGCAATGGATTTATCTTTATGACTCAATTAATCAACATTGATCAATGGTTGAACGCTTCGTTATGCTAGAAGAAGAATGCAATTCATAAAGACAGATAATATTGAAATCAGCTTATTCTATGATCTGTAATTCAAATGCAATGGTATTAAAATAATTGGAACTATCTACTGATAATAAAGTATTTTCATAAGTTGGAAAATATTATTGTGATTTTCCTACTTCAAGAACACAATTTCTAGCAATCCTGAAGAAAGAGAACTGGATTTTTATTGAATGGAAATATACTTTACAACTGCATCAGATTCTTAAGCATTGGTTCTGCAACTACACAAAGTATGAAAACTTGCGTGGAACTTCTAGAGGTTGGGCCCAGACCACCAGAAGTCATAGCGCAGTAAAAACTTTAAAATATTATTGTTCAAAGCTCTATATTACATCCAGTGATGTTACAAAAACACAATTAGACAGAATTTTTCTTATTTTTCTATTACAAAATGAATTTCTTGTCATTTTTCTAACTCCCCTTCTCATCCATCCTTCGCCCTTTAAAATTCGATTTCAAAAATGTGAAAGTATTTTCCAAATGATAGCCCACTGCGCGTGGCTGTCGTTTGAGTTCTAGGACTCGAATTTCTCTGTCTGCCTTCTGCCTTCTGCCTTATCCCTCTACCATTTTCATGCTTGAGCCCAAAAAACCTTTAATGATCTTTTTGATTGATGTATAGTGTTGCTTATGTGCCACTGTCTTTCAGGACCTGCATGGACCTTTTGATGGGAAACACCTCATAAAAATATCTTATGATATCATGATCTTCCTTGTAAACTTAAACCTGCTATATTCTTACTATCAGCTGTGAATGCCTTTATAATTTTTTTAGACCTCCTTCTTTGACTATGTTCTGTTGTTGACCATTTACAAAAAAAAATTGCAAAAATTCTTGGACATGGTAAATTTCTCCTTTGCAGGCTTACTGATTGATCAAGAGGATACCTTTGGAGGTCTTTTGATTTTATTTGGATAATGACAAGCCTCATCCTTGTGTTCTCTTGACTTCACCTTTCAATATCTGTGGAAACAGTGAATTTAGAACCATGACAGTGCATAACCTAGGTGACGCTATTTGACTTTTTGTAATGCTCTTGGAATAGGTTTTTTGACTGAAAACTTCAAATAGGGTTTGGATGAGGAGACAAGTTTTTTGACACTCTATTATGCATTATCATCCTAGACAACTAAAATTTTTTTTTTTACTTCAAAGGGCTTTAGAGAGGGAGTTTTGTCAACACCATTTCTTGAGGCACTTGGTGAGTAGGGGAAAAAGTTTAGTCTACCCAGCAAAACAAGGTATGAAAATAGAGGGATTAGGAAAACAGAGACATAGTGTTATAGGCAGAGGTGGAAAACATAGTGAGAGTGTGGGACATCAGTCCAGGATTTGGTCTTGTCTGCATGATAGATTGGCCATTCTTTGACAAGGAAGTGGGATAATGAAAAATTTTCTCTTTGTGGATATTTCTAGAACTCACATGACTCTTGAATTCTGTTTCTAGAAACCTTGGACAAGGCATTTATTCATCTAAACAGGTAAAAAATACTGATGACTATCAGATACCACCAATTTTTATTCTTGAATTGACAATCAAGCCACCGAAGGGATTTGTTCATAAATTGACATTTAATCCTCGAGCCCGAGCTGCTCAAAATTATAATATAGTGGAATATTTGGCTCAATCCCCTTCGGCTATGTCAGTGCTTGAGGTGCTTCAAAATTGTCCCTCCCAGAAGTAGGCTTTGTTTTCGGCAATTGGTGGAATTGATCCGACGGATTCCAATCTTGTAATCTTTATTCATACGGGCTATGTGCTGCAATTACCAGCTTAATTGTCATTCTCCATCCAAGTAAATGTTCTCAATCACCTTGTTCATTGTACTATTATTAATGAGGGAGAATCTACATGCTCTATGTATCTAAACTTCTAGAAGTCACTTGGCTCGTTGCGCCTATCTTAATCACCTACGATGTTGAAAGATTTCGATGGATGTACATATAAGCCTTCAGGTATTATTAATAACCTGCATGTTGAACTAGCGGGAAAAACAATGAATGTTGAAGTTGCGGTCGTTGACGGACCCCTTGACTACAACATTTTACTCGAAAGGCATGGCAATCAATCTACATGGCTTGGGTGGTGAATATGAAATCATCGTCGTTGATCGTTTGGGTTGATCATTCATTAGATTTTGGTACTCCATCTGATCCTTTTTCCTTGGCTTTCTTGACAGATCAGAATATTGTGGAAACCATGATTCTAGAAGGAGAACCATGGGAAGATCATCATCATCGTTACCAACTTCAGGATTACAAAGAAGATAATCTTATTGAACTATATCACCCATCCATCAAAACATTCTTTTCGAATTATTTTTCCATTAATACAATCGAATCCAAGCGAAATTTATCAAATATTTAAGAAAGAATTTCTATCAATATTTTGACCAAACCTGGCATTGTAGAAAACATTCATGTTAGCGTGTCTTGTTCTTCATCAGAACTTGAAGCAAATCGCTCTCTCTTTTGTATATTTCGTGATGTATTTTCTTGATCTTACGAGGAAATCCGAGGCATAGATAATAGTATCATTGAACATGCCATTAACATGTACCCTGATGTCAAACCGGTACATCAACGCCTTCGTCCTGTTCATTCGAAGAAGGGCATTGCCATTAAAGTAAAAGTTGAAAAAAATTTGCGTGCTAGTTTCATATACCCTATTCCGCTAACTGAGTGGGTTTCCAAGATTATTCCTATTATGAAAAAAAAAGGAACTAATAGAGTGTCCATCGATTATCTGGATGCCAATCTTGCTTGTCAAAAAGACAACTATCCTACTCCCTTTATCGACCAGATTTTGATGAGTGTGCTGGATGTAAAATATTTTATTTCATGGATGGTTTTTCTGGCTACAACCAAATCAATATCTGCCAAGAGGACCAATATAAGAGAGCATTTATTTGTCCCTAGGGCACATTCGCTTATCGAAAAATCCTGTTTGGTTTAAAGAACATTGGGGATACTTTTTAGATAGAAATGGATTATGCTTTCAATCACATCAAGCACATTGTTCAGCCTTATCTAGATGATTTACCTGCGCATTCATGAAACTGGACTAATCACCTGATGCATTTGAGAGATACCTTTTTACACTATCGACACTACAAAATATGCCTAAATCCACATAAATGTCTGTTTTGTGTTGGTTCTGGTCATTTTCTAGGATTCATCGTCTTAAAAGAAGGAATTTGATTCTACCCACCAAAAGTCCAAGCCATTATTGATTTTCATGCGCCATCAAATTTGCTTTAGTTATAGAAACTTCAGGGAAAGGCTAACTTCCTAAGGAGGTTCATACCCAACTACACCGAAATGGCTAAAGGATTTACTCGGCTCTTGAAAAAGGGGATTCCCTTCCATTCATATAAGGTTGCGTAAGTTTCTTTTGATGTTTTCAAGGATATTCTTGTCTGAGAATCATTAATATATCCCCCCAATTGTTAGAGTGATTATGTCTTATATACTGTCACAACTGATATGACCATTGCTATGGTATTGGTCCAAGTAGAAAATGGGATATAACATCCAATCTTTTATTTGATTTGTAATCTAAATGATATTGAAGTGAAGTATTCATATGTAGAAAATATTTCCTTGGCAGCTGTTCAAGCTGTCCAAATATTTCGCCACTATATCCTGTTTCGGAAGACCATTGTCATTTTGGATTGCAACCCTATGGCTTACATTGTATCACGTCAGTTACTGGGGGCAATTATTTAAAATTGATTGTAATTTTATAGTAATTTGATTTGTAATTCATCAAATCCAAGTCAAAGAAGTATTTATTTTTGGTTGACCTTCTCTATGACCTTCCCTCTAATAGTACTACTACTACATCAGAACCATCTATTCCTGATGATTCTATGTTTCTAATCGGATCACCTGATCCTTGGTATGGGGATTTTATCATTCATCTCCACACCCAAAACTTTTGGCCTTATGCCTCTCAGTGTGACCAATGACGTATTTGATACCAAGCCAAAGATTATCTGATCGTCGACGATACACTTTATCGTCATGGTGTCGATATAATTTTAAGAAGGTACCTCACTCATGAGGAGGCTGAAAAAGTTTTAAATGATTGTAATGTTGGGGCTTGTCATGGACACTTGTCTGGATATTCTACCATTCAGAAGAAACTCTACGTCGATTACTTTTGGCCTACCATATTTCATGACTGCATCCTTGCGGTAAGAAGTTGTCATGTGTGGTAGATATTTGATAGTAAAATCCATAAACCACCAGCGCCAATGCATCCTGTTGTCTTTGTGGGGCCATTTTCAAAATGGGGCATTGACTTCATGACCTGTAACCCTCGTTCGTCTAGGGGGCATGGTTATATTATTATTGCAGTAGACTACTTTACCAAGTGGGCCGAAGCAATGCATAAATTCAACAACACAGGATAAACAACTGCATTGTTTTTCTTTAATCATGTCATTTCACAGTTTGGAGTCCCACAAGCTATAGTCACAGATTATGGTTCACATTTTCGCAATCATATGATGAATGAGTTGAATACCAAATTAGTACTACCGCATGATAGTTATAAACCATATTATCCACAATCAAATGGAAAAGTTGAGGCTATTAACAAGATTCCTAATCTAATGCTTAAACGAATGATAGGAGTTCATAAAAAAATTGGAATTTAAGATTGTACTCAGCTTTGTGGGCGTACCGAACCTCGGTGAGAAACGCAACTGGATTTACCCCTTTCAATTGGTGTATGTTCTGGAAGCTATCTTTCCAATCCAATGAGAAATACCGTCATTAAAACTCACAATAAACTTGTTACCTGACACGTTTGTTGAAGAAGCATGTATTTTTAACCTTATACATATTTATGAAATGCATCATGAAGACCAATTGGCCAAAGAAGCGCATAAGAGATATATAAAGGCGTAATACGACAAGCATTTCTAGTGTCGCATATTCTTAGAGGGTGACCTAGACCTTATTTACGATCAGGAAGATGATGTAATAGGTACAATGAAATTTGAGCCATTATGGCATGGCCCCTATACCGTCAAAAGATTTCTTACCAAGGGTGCCTACGATATGGTAGATTACAATGGAATTCCATTAGCGCAGCACCGACATGGGTTGTATCTGAAACGTTACTATGCTTAAACATGAGCATAGTACACTGTTGTATTATATTATATATATGTTTTTTATTTGAATTTACTGTCTCAATTTTCTTTTCTAGAGTTTTCTTGAAGTTAGTAATCTGCTTTACATTTCATCGTAGATGTCTGAAACTTTGGAACCATTCGTTGGGTATGTTGATGGTGCTATTCATAGTACGCATAATATATCCTCTGCAGCATGGGCTATTTTCTCTTTGAATGAAAATTTAGTGAGTTTTAAAAGGATTTGTATCAGTCGATCTACCAATAATATCACTAGGTATAGCATTGATTGAACTTCTCTCTGTTTCCATTTCATTTGATATTAACTGCATCATCATTAGGTTAGACTCACAACTTATGGTACTGCAACTTACTAGTGTTTATACTGTTAGAAATACAACACTCCATCATATGTTCCTAAGAGTTCAACTTTTAGAAAGACATTTTGATTTAATTCAATATCAACACATTTCTAGAAACTTGAACACATTAACTGATTCTTTAGCTAATTATGTTATAAACAGAAATTTGCAACACAATCGCTGGATCCCATGCACAGACAAGGAAATCCAATAGTTCCACCCATTTCCTCATACCCTATATTCTGAAGTACTTCAACAACCCATAGTCTTTAAGGGCTCTTACAATACCTGGATCATTTAGGGCAATCATGTTTTGTTCCTCATGTTCTCTTTCCCTCTAATTAATTTTCATTTTGGTCCGCTGAATCCCTAAAACACAAAAGACTCATAAGGACCCATTTCATGCAAAAACCAAGGTAAAATTTAGGCACACTGCGAAGAAAAAAAATGTAAATTATGCCCAACGCACCCTTGGTCAAGGGAAAATGCATTGCAAGTGCACCTATCCTTCAATTCCAGTGCACTACAACACACCTTTCGACATTCAAGAGTGCATTCACCTGTTTTCAAAATAAATATACCCTAAGGAGCCCAAATCCCTAAAAAATTAAAACAAAGTGAAACAAAAAGACTAATAAAGGAAAGAGGAGGTTGATGGCACCAACCTAGATCAAACAGCGAGGAAAATGGTAACTGGAGTTCAATAGAATCGATCACAATCAACAGCTGGAGTTCGGGTGCAAAAACAAGTTCAGAGCTCCAAAATGAAAATGGTAACTTTAAAATGGTAAAAATGAACAACAAAACTCTTTTAATTAGTCATTTGATTATTTACAAATCATATTTATTGTTGTGACTATGGTTTTATTCATTTTTTTATTTTTAATTCATTTGATGTTGTTTTGAATAGAT
Source organism: Pinus albicaulis (assembly GCA_034641835.2). Classification (NCBI taxonomy): domain Eukaryota; kingdom Viridiplantae; phylum Streptophyta; class Pinopsida; order Pinales; family Pinaceae; genus Pinus; species Pinus albicaulis. Next base: position 792,914,972 of record CM076577.1, on the reverse strand, counting down.
TTATAGCTGACATAGCAAATTAGTCGTGCATACTTATTTAAATAATGATTTGACCACAAAGCATACTTGTATCCTTATTTTTCGATATTTGATAAAAACGAAAAAGGGCTTGAAGTGAACTTTTATCTCTTTTTCGAGCTTCGTTAACAGCAAGAAAGGAACCCCTGGAATCTTCTTTTATCTCTTCTCAGACTCTGATAATGTCAAAATATTGTCGAGCACTTGTTTTTTCGAGCTTGTAAAAGTAAATGAAACGACATCTACTCAGTATAAGTTTAACCCTTTTCCAGACCGAGATAGATTATTTATGAAAAAGGAAAACCTTATTCGAACATGGCTAGGAGGTTCTCTCAGATATTATTTTACACTTTTTCGGATCTGAGCAACAAATTTATGAAAAATCACTTATGGATTTTTCTTTTGTCCTCTTTTTCAAACTCTCTAAATATGAAAAGGGACCGGGTTATCACTATTGTTAGGCTCGTTAAAACATAATATAGCGATGGGCTTGTCGATCATGGCAATAATTGAGTTTTATTTATCGCTAGACTCATTAAATTATTAAATAGAGATGCATATTCGCTTGAAGGGTTGAATTATAGATCAAGCATATGTTATCATACTCAAGCTTGTTAAAAAATAAAGAGGTACTGGTCAAAAAATGACCGGGGAAAATTTGGGAAAGTGAACATAAATTTTACGATAGCAGGTCGCTCTTGAACATGACACTTCACTCCATCATTGTGACTTTTTGGGTTGGGTAATCTTCTTGAGAGTTCCTTCATACCTATGGTTCATCATACTTCCACTTCAGCTTTGGGTCAATGCTGCCAACTCATCTCAATGTCACCGATATGTTCAAGAGAAGTCATCCAGTGAATAATTATCATTCTGCAATACTCATAAACCTTCATTTTCATGACAGTCATCCCTGAACATTGCTATATCAAGTCAAATTTTATCTTTGAAATCAGTAACTCCCATTTCGCAATAAAGTGGTTTCCTGTCGACATCAAATCATAATCTAGGAACTTTACTTAGAAACATCATCTTCCAGTACCATGAGGCTTGTTACAGCATCGACAAGATCCTCGCTTCCGGACCTTTGACCAAAATATTTTTTTTGGTGTTCAACATCAAACCATCTATTCGTGCCTTGCAAAATGTACTACAGTACCTTGAGGGCCATTAACATCAATGGCAGTTCTCTCATGTTTGTTAACAACTCACATCATTAGCTAGTAATCAAACGATGTCTTACCATGTTCGACTATAAATCATATATTCACATGGCTAGACTTGTATCCAAATGATCGAGTGAATAAGATAAGAACACCCCAGATCTATTTTTAGCCATCCAGGCCGTGATTTCAAGATTTTTGTACACGTCATCTGTATGGTGACCTTACATAGAGATCGTCATTTGAACATGGGCCTATATTTGTAGGCATGTCTATATTGGGCAACATTCCAATTTAGACGAATTTCTGCACTATGTACATGTTATTAGATAATTTATGTGTTGACATCATCTCCAGGACCAAAGAAATAAGGTCTATCATCCCCTTACATTTCAGTTTCTATATGCCCTAAGAGAAGAACAATTCATTCATGGCTTCTATTGTGAGATTTCTAAGTTTTGAAGTATATTTTATATCACTTGTAAACTCACCAATTCTTCCTCTAAAGGGACTAACTACATTTTATATGCAGTATCCTCCATTCAAGGGTGCATTGCAATGCACTTCTTGACATTCAAGAGTGCATTGGTCACCTGGGAGCGGAATTATCATTGTTCCTAGAATCTCCACATGGCGAGTGCCTTATAGAAGAGTCCATATGTGTCAAACTTCAAATCCAAGTGTCCATATAACACCTTTGAACTTGGGAATATTTCTTGCCTATTATTAGAAATTCATTCATTGAGAAAATACCACCATTTTCCCTATAAATTGATCATAGGTCCTAGTGCTAGGAAAGGAATAATTTTGGTAAAGAAATGTTGTTGGATTCTCATTTAAGAGAGTGAAAGTACTGACATGTTGTTGGTGTGATGTTGGATGTGATGAGGCTGGGAGGAAGCTGGAGATGGTGGCATCAAATTGATCATTAGTTGTAACTTCCCCCTTTTACTCTTTAATAAATATTGTTGTTCATTTTCCCATATATGTATCTCTTTATGTTTCTATTTCTCATGCAATGGATTCTTGAATGATATATATGTTTCACATCTAATCGATTTGAGTGATTAATATAAGTAGGCATCTATATATCGCAATATGTTTGTTTTTCTCTGTTTAAGCTTGTAGCAATCAATATGGCGATCTAAGTTGGATTGAAAGCGACATCAAAAGTGACAGAAGGAGAAGGAGAAGCTCTTGGATTAGAAGTATATTCTTCTATCATTATTTGTGTCTTCTTATTTTAGAGAACTTGTTAGCAAAGTATTTCATCTGTTGTTCTAAGTGCCTAGCACCACACTTAGGGAATTTGATTTATATGTAGATCACAATTCTGCATAACAGCTATGTTAATATTAGTTTCAGAATTAACATGAAAGTGCTTTGGTTTGATTCTTATACAAGGGTTTATACATGTGATTATGATTGAAAATTAAATAAACTTGATGAGATTAAATGTATTTAATGAGAATAAAAGAATGGAAACTAAATTTTGAACAAAATCATATAAAAACATATCAATCACAAATAAAAGAGTCAAATACACATGTTTTTTTATGAAGGAGTTCACCCCTACTGGGCTACATCTTCTTGGTCCAACTTCATATCCTAGGCCTTTGTATTGGATTCAATTGTGCAAAATTGTTGTTTATAGTCTCATGTTTCCTCTTTAACCTGCTAAAATGGCTTTAAAACATCAAAATCTACGAATAATGACTCTTCTTGAGCCAAAATTGGTCGAAAATTGCCTCAGTTATGGAAAAACCAAATTTTCCTAGTTTTTCTCCACTAAATCTGGAAGTCCACCAGTGAACTCCACTAAAAGTGGATATTCCCCACATTTGGTAGGTCTTCCAAAACCAATGGTAAGGATAATAACGCACTTAATTACAGATAAGTGGCGTTAAATTATGATTAGTGGTGCATTTAACGCAAACCAAGTTTGAGCGCTAATTGCAGGTTAACATGGCTTAACCACGATTTAATGATAATAAATATGGTTTAATCCCATTTTAAAACTCCACTACATCTGTCTTGGCCCATATTCATAGCACTATGAACACATGGGAGGGGGCTAGCACCCTTTGAAACCCTAACTCTTGTGTCGAAAAAGCTTAAATATAGGCGGAGTGCTTGTGTTAACAAGGAATTGTGGTATGGTATGGAAATAAGGCGTTGGAACTATATGCAGGTGGCTGTGGTTTCGACCCCAACCCTACCATAAAATTTTGTCTCAATATATAATAGCCCACATCCATAGTTTAAAAACTTTGGATACATATTTATTCCTTCGCTGTTATTTTATTCAATCCCCGCTAATTTGACCATGTCTACTGGTTTAGAAGCCCCTCCTCCAAATGTAGTTAGGGTCACAACTTTTCAATTCGAAATATATGAACCATTAAATGCCATGGGGGAGGGCATGTGGAAGCCTATGGCTATGCCATATGGCCCTTCTTCATTTGCCCAAAAATTTCACCATAAAAATAATCATCCACCATAGAGGAAATTTCAAACTTAGGATTAGGAGGAAAAAATTCAACTTCCCCAAGCGTCATTAGCGAATCTGATTCTGACACTTGTCATAGTGTCACTGCCTAAAATCTAGAGAATATTCCTTGAATATTCCTAAGGTACTTACTGGACTTCCAATTCATCAGTCTGTCACTGTTCACACAATTTTTACCTGTTTGAGAAAACAAAGAACAGACCATAACTTACTCATACGAACTCGGATTTTGATGAAACTAGTTGCGTTGGAATCCTAGTGATGAGATCTATCTGTTAATTCTGATTTGGATAATTTCTAAGAAATTTCATTTTTTAGCTAAATACTGAGCCTTTGATCATTCCTCCCCACTAGAAACCTTTTGGACCCAAAAATATACTATCAATTATTTAGCAGGTGAGGGTACAACTCCCTCCCCCTTTCACTCTCCATCCATTTTGGATTTGAATGGTTTTGTCCCTTGAGTCCCACTCTAAGGTATTCGACATTCCCTCTCATTGAAGTTCTAATTCTTCTGTCAAGTATGAGACCTTGATGAATTTCATCAAGATATTCTTGCGAGAAATCATCTATTGATGGCAGTTGAGCATGCTATCCTTGATCATCAATCAAAGGAGGCTCAAACAATATAAAATTCTCAACATTAACGACAAAATATATTTGCATATAAGGAGACAAATCTGGCTTAAATGCACTAGTAATAACCTTTTCCAGAATTTAAATGGACCATAACGGATTGGTTTGAGCTTTTTTACCTTCCCCTTGCAATATTTTTTTGTTGATATATAACCAAATTTCATCTCCAACGTGGAATTTTTTATCTACACGGTGTTTATCATGCCTTGGCTTGTAGTTTCTTTGACTCTTTTCAAGTTGTTCTTGCACTGTGTGATGTACCAACTGAGTTTTCTCAATGAAATTCCCTGCCTTATCTATGTAACTATGACCATATATAGTGACATATTTCTCAAATATGAAGTCCAAAGGTGATCTTGACAAGTACCCAAGACATGCCTCAAATGTGGATGTGTTTGTGGAATAATGCTTTTCCTTGTTGTATGCATGCTAAATGTAATGTAATTGTTCATCCCACAACTTGGGATGATTGCTGCAATAACTTATAAGAATATGAATAATTATCATGTTTACCACCTCAGTCTAACCATCTATTTGGGGATGAAATGTTGTACTCTTCTTCAAATTTGTGTCCATCATGTTCCATAATTTTGACCAAAAATTCCCATCAAACCGGGAATCTCAATCACTTAGAATAGAATTAGGAAGACAAAAATGAACCCATAAATTTTAAAAGAAAAGGTTAGTGGTTTTTTCAGTTGTAATTGTTTTCTTACATGGCATCAAAAGGCACATTTTTCTGAACCTATCTACCACAACATACAAGTAATCATGACCTTTCCTTGACATTGGAAGACCACCTACAAAATCCATTGAGATAATCTCCCAAGAATGTGAAGGAAACACAAATGGGGTGTACAATCCAAGTTTCCTATTACTAGGCTTACTTATTGCACATAAATAAAATCCTCTAATGAAATGAGATACACTATCAATCATGCGTGGCCAATAACAATATCTTTGGAGATTCGCTACTGTCTTACCTACAACAAAATGTCCAGCAATCAATGAAGTGTGTGCCTCCCTTATGATACTCTTTCTTTCTCCTTGTGGTATACATAACTTTCCCAAGTGATACAAAAAACTGTTATGCACATGATAATATAACTCTTCATTTTGGTTTCCTTGACTCAAGCTTTAATACAAATCTTGAAAATCATTATCATATGCATATTGTCAATGTAACTTTCATGCATAACTGCTTTATTGTAGATTCCCTTTTTGTACCTAATAACTGAATGAAATTTTTGTAGAAATCCCACCCTTCTATAATGTCTTAATTGCTGCAACTTTGACTATGATTTTAAGTACTGCAATGGTTTATGGTCGGTATGTATAATGGTCTCTTTCCCCATCAAATAATGATTCCATTTCTTTACAGTTGTACCAATGCATATAACGCTTTGTGATAGGTGGGATAGTTAGTCACAAATCCATTAAAATTTTCATAAAAAAATGAAATAGGCTTACCGTGCTGCATGAGAACTGCTCCCATAGCATAATCACTTGCATCTGTTTGGATCTCAAATTTTTGTCTAAGTTCCGGAAGAGCCATTAATGGTGTTAATTTTATATTTTTTTCTTTAAAGCATCCAATGTTTTTTTCTGAATATCTCCCCAATGGAAGACTTTCTTGACACTTTTCAAAGCATGTAATGGAGTTGCAATGGAAGAAAAATTAGCAATGAACTTCCCCCAATACTATGCTGCCCCAAGAAAGCTTCTTACCTCTATAACTGTATTGGGATTGGGCCAATTTAGAATGACCTCCACTTTGGAAGGGTCTATCTTCAACTCACCTCCTCCAAAAAATTTTCCCAAATACACTAAAGAAGTCTTGCCAAATTCACACTTCGACATCTTTAAAAATTATTTCTCTTTTTTCAAGACATCAAGTACCTTTTTCACATGCATGACATGTTCATCTCTTGATTTGCTGAATATAAGTATGTAATATAAGTAAAAAATGGTGAATTCATATAGAAATGTTCTTATTACATCATTCATGACTCTCATGAATGTAGTTCGAGCATTTGTTAGACCGAATGGCATAACTAGCCACTCAAACAATCCTTGTCTAGTTTTAAATGCAGTTTTCCAAATGTCTTCCTCAACTATTCTAACTTGATGATAAGCACTTCGTAAGTATAACTTAGTGAAATATATTGCATACTTTAATTAATCTATAAAATCATCAATGCGTGGGAGTGGATAGCGATTCTTTACTGTGGTTTTATTCAGTGCACAGAAATTTATGCACATGTGCCAAGTCTTGTCCGTCCTTGGTACAAAAACAATTGGTGAACCACATGGCGAAGTAGATGGGCATATGATACCTTTGTTCAAAAATTCTTGAATTTTATTCTTGATTTCCAAACTCTCCATAATTGACATGCGATACATACCAATGTTTGGAAGTGGAACATACTGATGCAACTGAATCTCATGTTGAATTCCCCTCTTGGGAGGTAACCCATTTGGTTCTTGAAACATCTCGCCATGCTGAATTACCACATAAAACAAATAAGATTTTAATTTTTCATCACATCCTTAAAAAGATTCATATTCAACATCATCCTTTTTCTTGATCATGAGAAGCACAAAATGTTTACTTGCATTAACTAGCCTCTTCATTTGTCCTGCATTAACTAAAGAAATATTCAGTTTTTTCCGATGATCTCTCACAATATAGTCCACCCCATCCTTAAGAAATGATATTTGTTCTCATGGTGATAAAACACCACTTTCCTATCATAAAAATATGGAATTCCCAAGATAATCTTAGAAATGTCAAGTGGAACCACATCTAACTTGACTTCATCAAAAAAGTTTGCAGTAATAGCAAATCGAAATATGCATTTCCTTGTAGCCTGTAAATTGGAATTCTTAACTATCTGACCCAAAGGGTATGGTTTATGATGTGCTACGGTTTCAAGGTTAAGATTTTTGACCAAGTCTTCTGAAATCAGGTTTTCTTGTGACCCACTATCAAACAATGCATCAATATTTGTATGATTTGAAATCACTCTAACATCGAACAATTCTATCCTTGTGTCTTAATTTGGAGTGTTTTTGTGACTATTTGAGGAACTAATACTTTCTATGGCTTCCTTTCCTTTTTTAAACATGGCTACAATCTTCGTCTCATCTCCTAAATCAGATCCAAGATATTGTTGTGTGGTGGAATCCATCTTTTGTTTCCCCTTGTTATTTGGTTTCTTTGGCCTTAGTTCAGGATGTAGTTTCCAAAAGTGGGCTTCATCATGCCCCTCTTTGGAACAATGTTTGCATGTATTTTTCTCCCCTTCTTTCTTGATGCTTTCATTCTTATTTCAATTCGATTTTCCTACCTTCTATTTTCTATTACCCTTGAATGGTGTCTTCTTACTACCCTCTTCCTGAATGTTCGTTTCCCTTGCTTCAAGATGTGTGGCTTGCACACATACTTCATCTAAGTTGTTTTGGTTAAACATAAGGATAGTATGTTTCAAGTAGGAATGTAAAACCCCAATGTATTTCAAGAGTGTGTCTTGTGAATTCAAGTTTACTCCTAACAACAAAGCCCTCTTTCTAAACTCACGTGTGTACTCTTGAACATTTTGGCCTTTGAGTTACCTAAAGTTTTTCCAACTCATTATTTCTTTTTTCATATAGGCTAATGGATAAAACTATCTGTTAATTTCAGAAATGAATTCAACCCAAGAAATGGATATCTTACCATGAATTCACATTTTCTCTCAAGTCTTTACCTCCCTCCAAACTAGTGTTGCTCCTTCTAGCCTTAATGAAGCCAAATGGATCTTTATTTCTTCCTCTTGTAGATTCTAAATTTTGCACTATACTTCCAATTGAAAGATCCAGTTGTCTAATGTCTCTGAATTTACCTCACCATTGTACATGGGAAGTTCAAAATTGATGTCTAACTTGAGTAATGGAGGTTTTCCTTTTGGGAGTTTTGAATGAGTGTGGATGGATTTTGTGGTGGAATGTGATGATGAAGATGTTGATGAAGATGATGAGGATGAGGATGGTGTAGATGGAGGTGGATTTCTTCCACTGCCTTTCGAATTCTTCTCTTCATCCTTCTTACCATCTGAAGATCCTTCTCAATGTGGAGGCTTAGAACCTTCTCCTGCTCTTTCCACAGTGAATGCATCAAACATGATTTTAACCATTATCTGAATTTCATTGAAGTCTCTCTTGAAATATTATTCTTCTAAATGTTCATGATTCTCTCCAACACCTAACATGATGACTAAGGATTCAAGCTCAACCTTTGATGCTTGTACCTCTTCAGTCACTTCAGCTTCTTGTGCAATTTGTACCTCTTCAATCTCTACTATTGGAGATAGAACTTTAGGTCCTTCAAGTGAAGCTTTGAGTGGAAGTTTGGGTGAAGATGATGCTCTCATAGCTCTCTTTATCCTTATCCTAATCTCAGGACTAACAACCAATATCTTCCCTTCTCCTCTCTGCAACTTCAACCTTGTAAGCATCACAAAATTGCAACTATTAAAACCCTTCTTGCACAATCTCAAGAAAAGCAAGAAAATAACCTTTAGCAACCTTGTGCTCTCATACCAACTTGATTTGAAATTGATTGTTATTTAATTTTATGCTAATATCGGTTTTATAATTAACATGAAAGTGCTTTTGTTTTCTTCTTATACAAGGGTTTATACATGTGATTATGATTGACAATTCAATAAAATTGTATTTCATGAACATAAAAGAATGGAAACTAAATTTTGAATAGTAGCATATAAAAACACCACAAGAAAAAATAAAAGAGTCAAATACATGTTTTATATGAAGGATTTCACCCCTCCTGGGCTACATCTCCTTGGTCCAGCTTCATAGCTTGGGCCTTTGTATTAGTTTCAATTGTGAAAAAATGTTGTCTAAAGTCTCCTATTTCCTCTACAACCTACTCCAATGGCTCCAAAACATCAAAATATACCAAGAATGACTCTTCCTAAGCCAAAATTGGTCGAAAATTCCCTCAGTTATGGAAAAACAATTTTTTCCTAGTTTTTCTCCACTAAATCTGGAAGTCTGCCAGTTAACTCCACTAAAAGTGGAGATTCCCTGCATTTGGCGGGTCTTCCAAAACCTCCGCTAAGGATAATCACGCATTTTATTACAGATAAGCAGATTTAAACTGTGATTAGTGGCACATTTAATGAAAAACATGTTTTAGAGCTAATCGCGGGTTAATGTGGCTTAGCCACGATTTAATGTTAATAAAGATGGTTTAATCCCATTTTAAAACTTTGAAGGTTCTATATTTTCCCACGGTCATAACCCTACAAACACATGGGAGGGGGCTAGCCCCCTCAGGAACCTCAACTCTTGTGTCCACAAAGCTTAAATATAGGCAGAGTCCTTATGTTAACAAGGACTTGTGGTATGGTCTAGCGTTAAGGCGTTGAAACTATATGCGGGTGGTCGTGGGTTCGACCCCGACCCCCACCACAAAATTTTATTGCGATATATAATAGCCCATATCTATAGTTTAAAAACTTTGGATTATAGGTATATATGCCTCCGCTGCTAGTTTAGCCACTATCCACCAATTTGACCATGTCTGCCGGTTTAGAAGCCCCTCCTCCAAATGTAGTTAGGGTCAAAACTTTTAAATTTTAAATATATGAACCATAACATGCCATGGGGGAGGGAACGTGGTAGCCTCTAGCTATGCCATGTCACCCTTCTCCATTGGCCCAAAAATTTCACCATAAAAATAATAATCTACCATATAGGAAATTTGAAACTTAGGATTAGGAGGAAAAAATTCAACGTCCCCAAGCAACATTAGCGAATTTGATTGTGACACTTGTCACGGTGTTACTAGATAAAATATGGAGAATATTCCCTAAATATTCCTGAGGTGTTGACTAGAATGCCAAGTCATTAGTCTGTCACTGTTCTGCACAATTTGTGCCTTTTTGAGAAAAAAAACTACAGACCATAACTTACTCATACAAACTCAGATTTTGATGAAACAAGTTGTGTTGGAATCCTGGTGACTAGCTCTATCCAGTCGTTCTGGTTTGGAGAATTTTTGAGAACTTTCATTTTTTAGCTAAATACTGAGCCTCTGATCAAATAGCAACGAGGATGACAATCCTCCTCCACCTCCTCAAGATCTTCCTTCAACTCCACATATTTCAATATGGGTCCACTCTACTCGAGATGCAACAGATTCTCTTGTAGGTGACCCTGCAGATCAATGTCGTACATGTTCTCAGTTTGAAAGAGTCTCTTCCTTAATGGCTCAAGTTCTAGAAAATCCTAATCCAAACACCTTTAAAGAAGCTTCAGGTCATCCAGATTGGTATGAAGCTATGAATGAAGAATATCATTCCTTATTGGTATCTTGTTCCTCTTCCAAAGGGAAGAAAACTTCTCAGATGAAAATGGGTTTACAAAACAAATTTTGGACCAAATGGAAGAGTGGATAAACATTAAGGTCGTCTTGTTGCTAAATGATTTTCACAAGTTGAAGGCATTGACTATACTGAAACCTTCTCCCCTATTTCCAAAATGAACTCCATCTGCCTTGCTCTTTCCCTTGTTTCCTCCTTTGAATGGGAAGTCCATCAAATGGATGTTAAATCTTCTTTCTTACATGGGGATTTTCATGAATAAATCTACATGGAACAACCCTCTGGCTTTATCCAAAATGACTCTAGCATTGTTTTTCACCTTAGGAAGTCTCTTTATGGTCTCAAACAAGCCCCTTGGTCTTGGTATGCCAAAATGGATAGCTTTCTCTTAGATAATGGTTTTTCTAGATGAAATTCCAACAACATTGTCTACACCAAGAAAGTGGGTAAGTCCTTAATCATCCTTTTTCTTTATGTTGTTGATATTATTCTTACTGGTAGTGATCCAAACCATATAAACCATGTGAATTCTAGCCTCAAAAATAAGTTTTAAATGACAAAATTAGCAAACTTGCATTATTTCCTTGGTCTTCAATTATTGCAATCCAATGAAGGTATTACCCTTTCTCAATCCAAGTATGCATGTGATCTTCTACACCACTTTCACATGGAACATTGTAAGCCAACCCATTCTCCCATTTATTCTGGATTCAAGATTTTAGTCACTTTTACTTTCCCTGAAGTTGATGCTACCTTATACCATCAACTTGTTGGTAAACTTATGTATCTAACCCATACCCATCTTGACCTTTCCTTTGCCTTTGGTCTTGTTTCTTGTTTTATGCACCAACCTCATGAAAGTCACTGGAAATAAGCTAAAAGAATATTTCGATATATTAGAGGTATAGTTTAATTCAGGATTCATTATAGTGTGTGATCATCTCCATTATTGATTGGTTTCACTAATTCTAAATGGGTTGGTGACCCTGATGATCGAAAGTCTATTGCAGGTTATGTATTCACTCTTGGTTCAGTACCTATTACATGGTCTTGTAATAAAAAAAGTGTCATCTATATTTCTTCGATAGAAGAAGAGTATCGTGGTGGAGTTGAATCCAGTAAGGAATCCCTCTGGCTTCATCAGATCCTGTCTGAATTTGGTCTTCATCAGCAGCATCCAACTACATTTTGGTGTGATAATTAGAGTGCCATTCTGCTATGCAAATATTCATTTCAGCATCAGTGCATGAAACACATGGAGCTGCACATAAAATTCATCAGAAATCTCATTCATGATCGTTTTCTTGAAGTACAGTATTGTTCAACCAATGATCAAGTTGTTGATATATTTACAAAGGCTCTCATAGAAATGAAGTTTACCAAAATTAAATCTATGCTTGGAGTTCAGGAAAGTTATCATTAAGGGGGGATAGGCTCTAATATCTCCTTCCTTCTCCTATTGTGTCAGCTTTGTAAATCCTTCAATCTTATCCCAAGTTGTTCTTAAGGGGGGATGTTAATATATTTCGACACATAGGAAATAGTCTCCTATTGTGCCACCTTTGTAAATAATTTATTCCTATCCCAAGTTATTCTTAAGGGGGGATGTTAAGATATTCTGACACATAGGAAATATTGAAGTATAACTTGGTCTAGCGTAGAGTTAGGTAAAGTGTGTTTCTTTACTATGCACATTTGTAACTTATAATATGACGGTCACGATATGCAGTGATTCGATAGTTCATTATCTCCTCAGTATTATCCACACTTGATCTATGGCTTAACATCTGAATGGTCCATGATCTCTATTTAAATATCATGGAGGGTCATCTGTCCAGTAACCATTATGAGAGAAGCTTATGTAAATTTTATTTATTTATATTAATAAATTTCCTAAAGTGGCCGCGTTGTCTCAGGTTGTGGATTGTTTCCCTCTTTGAGGGTTTTAACCACGTCAAATACTGGTGTACTGATCTATGATATATTTGTGAGAAGTGACCTTTGGTGTTTGATATAAGGAACTTACCCTATAAATTCCTACAATGAAAGTGGACTTTAGGGTGCCAGAAATATTCCCCTGTAATCATGATTCTTCCACCATGGCACATATGTCATTCCCCATCAAGTGGAATAAATGGATAAATAATTCCACCGTCCATCCATTAGGTCATGTAAATTTTTCCTTCTAAAAAGATGAAAGTATAGAAAGGATCTCCTAGACAATATTTTGGCAGAAAAGAGCATTATTCGCATCCCAATCAAACATAACTGGATATTCATTAGGGGAATTTTGAGGTCTAAAATGGGCCTCCTAAGAAAAATTTACAACAAAAATAAACTTTATAAGAACCAATAGGATTCAATATGATGATGTCAACCATGGGGGATGATTCACCATTTTTTAAGTAAAAGGGTAAAAATATTAAAAAAATAATAAAATAATAAAACTACTTTTTCAACTCATATTTTCAACTTATCTCCCAAAGTTTTTACTCAAATTTTGAGCGGGAGTACTTGTTGGATGAAAAATTTAATTCACCATCCAAGGAGTACCCATGTTGCATACTTATGATGGACCCTACTACATGAAAAATGAGAAATACATGAAAAAAGTGATTGCAATCACGTTTTTCATGTATTTCTCATTTTTATTGTAGCAAGATCCATCAAAAGTATGCAACATGGGTACTCCTTGGATTAGGAATTAAATTTTGTATCCCACGAATACTCCCACTTAAAATTTGAGTAAAAACTTTGGGAGATAAGTTGAAAATACGAGTTGAAAAAGTAGTTTTTTCTTTTTTCCCTCTAAAATTTGATTATGTAATCAAATATTATTTTATTATTTACACTATTATTTTATAGTTTCCTTAGGAGGCACATTTTAGACCTCAAAATTCCCCTAATGCCTGGATCGCCCAGAGTTTATCCTCAAAGTTATCATCATTGGTCATCCTCTAGATTTTTTCAAAATGTTTTTTGGCTTTATTTTTAAGCTCTGAATTAGAAAATTTATAAGATACATCCTCCCCAAAATGCTCCAGATCACATTTTTATTTCTTCTATGATTTTAAAATTCTGAAAAAAAGTTGGTGTTTTGGTCACCCTCCCTAATCTAGGTCGCTCTGCTCTTTAAATTCCAAGTTTTATCCTGATGTATAGGATCTGTTTTTTCCTACCTGCAAGAATTTTGATATGATCAATGGAAATATTATCGAGGATATTCTGAGAGAAACATTGGCTAAGGGTATCAATCTAAACATAGATAGTCTTAATTTCATGCAATAAGATGACTTTCTTTCTCCTTTCCTAGATTCTCTCTTTAGTCTTTAATGTAGCTAGCCATCTAGTGATTTTGTCCATAGTCTACACCCCATGTCTAGCCAAACTAGCCCCCCACATTCCATATACCATTTAATTAAAATATGTATCTTCAAGCCATGTGTAATTAAATTTAAAAGGGATTCTCTTCGTGATTTCCTCTTGTAGCCATCTAAATTTAATGGGGAAATGGTAAGAGATATTGTGTTGAACAACATATGATATGCAGTTCCCCAGTGTCTCAAAAAAACCCTGGTGGATGAGGAATCTATATAGTCGCTTCTCGAAATATTGATTTCCACTTCTACCATTCCTCCAGGTAGGAAAAAATGACCATGTAAAAACATCATGTAAATGATGGTCTGCCCATAACTGAAAAAGATAATCAGAGAGAGGGTCCCCATGTGATGTGGCACCCGGGGGTTTATTGGAAAATAAAACATCATTAAAATCACCTACAATAATATGATAACTGATATTAAAAATGCCAGAGTCTCGAACCCAGTCCCAAAAACAATGAAAATCTACATATGGTGTATATATATTATGAATATGGAATCTATCACTTGTGCCACGAATGCCACCAGAGAGGAGAATGCCAACAAAAAAGATATAAGCGTTGAAATCAACATTATGGGGATCCCACATGGCAATGAGAGCCCCTGATTTACTGTTTGAATCAGAGGTGGACATGGACTAGTTGGGAAGGATGACAAGGAATAAATGAATGGTCTTGACGGTCGGAGCCATAGTCTTCTGAACAAGAATAATGGAAGGGTGGTGGGAAAAAAAAGGTGTTGAAGGGAGAGTCTTTTAGTGGCGTCCCCTAGGCCATGAATATTGAAAGACAAGATGGTCATCATGAGGTTGAGGGATGAGGAAGATCTACCCTAAGGGCCCTAGGAAGGGAGGAATCAAGCACAACAATGTCGCACAGTCCACTAGAGTAAAAAATGAGTTGTTTGGCATGGCTATGACCCTGAAAATGTCGGTTTCCCTTGCCATTATTTCTATGAGTAGCGATATTATTGCTAGATATAGGGCTAATAATGGGGGAGGTGGCAATAGGTCCAACATCATGGACAATGAGGGAAACCAAATAAAAGTTTAGGTTGTGTTTCAGGAACTCAAGGTCGTTGTATACACAGTTGTGGGGGAAGGAAAAGTTAAAAGGTTATGATGGAGGATGCGGTGTCTCATGAGCAATAGAGGATGATGAGCCAATGAGGTTCGAGAGAGGCATATCGAAGGGATGTGCGGAGTGAGAAGAGGGAGGGGTATCAACATAAGCAGAAGAATAAGGTGTCACATCCAGAGCCTGGGGAAACAAATAAATGGTATCAAAGCAAGGATTCTCATGAAGATAAGAAGTATCATCAAATTGAGGAGACAACTGAAAATCAGTATTAATAGTGCCATTGAAGGATTTGAAGGTACCTCATTCTGATGCAATGTATCATGCCACTCAAATCCGAGCCAAAGAATCCAATGTGATTTTGACCACCTCTTGATGATGCATGTGTATGTAGTTTTTGTGGGAAATTCTCTAGAAAGTGTCCTATATGATGGCATAATAGAAATCGAAAAGGCACATTCCAATAGTCCACCCTTTGTTGAAAGCAGAGAGAACCCCGCTAAAGAATGATATGTTTAGAAATTCCACCAGTCATATCAACCTCCACCAACAACCAAGAAAATCACTTCTATTATGTGCCTACAGTTTTAGGATCCATGTAAATGAAAGAAACCAATCCATTCCCAATCCCCATGAGCACCTACTTCGACCAGAATCCAAGTGGGAGATCAGGAATATTTACCCATGTCCATATATTCTGCGGGGTGTTTGTAATAGTATTAAAACCCACATACTAGTGGTGAAGAAAGAGGAAGCTTCAACGCTTCACCCATGACATGTCTAGGACCTTCTCATCATCCGATTAGTGGAGGAAGTGAAAACTAAAACAACGATTTAAAAAAATGTTGACTTTTGGGGTGTATCTGAGCAATGGCTTCCATTTCACCAAGACCCGTGCCTCAATATCCATGATATTTCCCCCGGCAAAGTACCATCGCCCAACTAGAGCCATGTTATGGAGACTCTACACTTGATCTTGTTAGGGTCCCATGATTTGGTATATTGGCAAGCCAAATGACAGGGTAACATCAAACCAACTTTGGAACCCAAGGACCTAGCCTTCCTGGACTTAGAGAGGGCTCTCTCTATTCATGCAAAGGATGTGAACTTGTTTGTTTTCTATATATCTGATTTTAGGCTAGTTCTTAAGTGTGTTTTTGGTTTGTTTTAGGTTTTTTGATGGAAAACTGATCAAAGGATAATAAGATCAAAATTTTATCAGATCAACTGGGCTATGGGGTCGATAAGGTCAAGACTACCTCAAACGGTAGACAAGGTATATTGCAGGGCCAATTTGGTCGAGTTAAAATGGATTCTTTTAGGTGGAATGACATGGGATGGACACTAAATTTGTGAAGGACAAAGAGTTTTAAGAATAAATAGTTTTATAGCAGACATCCATGTGGTAGGGCTAACCATTAATCACGATAAATGAAACTCAAACTGATAGATGCATAAAATAAACATTCAGGCGATAAATAGAAGTATAAGACCCTATAACTTTGGGAAAATCGCCTTCAGACTTTGGGGAAAACAAACAAGACAAACAAATAACTCAATCTACGAAGTGGAACTCCTATACATCATATTTTGAGTTATTGGGAACTTTGAACTAAGACTGCAGAGCATAGGCAAAGGGCAAGATCGAAACAAGACCTCTTTGGTTCAACTAGGACAATCAAATATTCAGAAAAAGGTTTCAGTGATGGGGTTTTGGTTAGCTACAAGTAAACAGGGCATACAGTGAATCATACTAGATAGCATACATAATAACCATTAATGAAATTGATAACAAGTTCTTAGGGTATCAAAGAGTAGTTAACAATTCTTTGACATAACTAAGAAAGAAAAAAAACATAGAAGCTGTAATGAAATCAGGAAACTTGAGGTGCCTCCATGGGCATGTCTCAAATCTATTCTTTACTGACCTACAGCAAGCAAGAAACATGGAAACATGTATGATAAACTAAGGAAAACATACAGATAGGAACACTATACCATTTTACCAAGCCAAGAAATCCAACAAACAGTCCTCTTCCACCATCCAAGACAAAAAATAAATCATCCACATCATGAGACAAAGTGTTTCTTCAAAGCTTGTAATAGCATGTATTGCTCTATATCATCAAGTTCGGCCCATAAGCTCTTCAAGCTTAACTTGTTCTTTGTAGGCTTCCCTTTGGTATTTGAAAGCCCGAGCCTCATAAACTGCCATTTTACCACTCATTTGTTTTTTTTGCATATGTAGAACATGTATGATGGTCCTTGGACCTTTCTGTAGGTTTTAACCCTAAACAAAAATTATCTACACGTGAATCTTATAACAGAAAATAAACAATAGCGAGAGCATAAAACATAAAATAGATAAACACAGAGATTTTCCCCTGGATCCCAAATCGAGATGACCAACTTGATTTTTCATTATATTCCTTTTAGTGTTACAACACATATATATACATTCCGAAGCATACATAAACCCCAATCCATTAACCCTGGATTAGAACATAAACGTAGTTCCCTTGACCGGATCTACAAAATACTAGGGGCCGAAAACCATCGTACCCCAAAACCATGTGCAAAATCATGCACAAAACATGGGTGGGTCTGCCTATGAGTGGGTCCTCACACCAAACAAATTTTCGCTGGGGCGCTGCCCCGAACCCCAACAGTGGGGGTTGCCTCCCCCCTTGTGACCCCCCTGCTACGCATGATGCAACGTACAGCGCGTGGGGCTAGTCGTGGAAAGAATATAACACATACCCAACATTCTCCCACTTGTTGTTTTCTTTCCATAGGGGGCCACAGAAGAGCTTATTCATTGGGCCAATTCTTCAACACCCGTTGTTTCTCTACACTAAGAGAACTTCTGAGTGCTCACAGACTTCGTCAATGCATCTGCAACATTCTTAAAATTTTCCACCTTTACCAGCAACACCCTTTTAGCCTCAACCATATCTCTAACAAAGTGATATTGAATATCAATGTGCTTTGTCTTTGAATGGTAAGCAGGGTTCTTAGCCAAGAAAATTGCACTTTGTCTATCACAGTCTATCCTTATAGCTTGCTGTACCAACCCCATACTTGAACACAATCTTTGCAACCAAACTGCTTCCTTGCTTGCATGAGTGGCCGCTATGTATTCTGCCTCTGTAGTTGAAAGAGCCACTACAGACTGTCTTTTACTCATCCAACTGACTGCGCCTCCAAATAGGCTAAACACATACCCACTTGTAGATCTTCTTGGGTCCAGATCTCCAGCCCAGTCTGCATCAACAAAACCACGAATGTCCAACATTCTTTCCAATCCTGGTCTTCCCTGGTAGCACAAGCCATAATCACTAGTGCCACGTAAATATCCGAAAACCCGCTTCACTGCTGTCCAATGCTCCTTCCCTGGGTTTGACATAAACCTGCTCAATACTCCCACTGCATGTGCAATGTCTGGTCTAGTACAGACCATTGCATACATCAGGCTACCCACTGCACTTGCATATGGAACACGGGACATATACTCCTCCTCTTCTTGTGTCTTGGGACACTGTTCAGCAGACAGCTTTACACCTACAGGAATAGGAACATTCACCGGTTTACTATCCTGCATATTGAACCTCCGCAATATAGTCTCGACATACTTCCTCTAGTTTAACCAGAGCTTCCTCTTTGCCCGATCTCTCTTAATTTCCATGCCCAAAATATAGTTTGCATCACCAAGATCCTTCATGTCGAATTTGGAGAACAATTGGGTCTTCAAATCTTGGATAATTTCTTTGTCATTTCCAATCAACAACATATCATCCACATACAATACCAAATAAATAACACGGTCACCAATTAATTTAAAATAAACACAGTGATCCTCCTTGCTTCTAGTGAAGCCAAGTCCTCGTATATAGGTATCAAATTTATGATACAACATCCTTGGTGACTGTTTTAACCCATACAGAGACTTCTTCAACCTGCACACCAGTTATTTCTTACCCTTCACCATAAAGCCTTCAGGTTGCTTCATGTAGATCTCCTCTTCTATATCCACATGAAGAAATTTTGTCTTCACATCCATCTGTTATATCTCAAAATCAAATGCAACAGCAATAGATAAAAGTAATGTAATAGAAGTAACCTTGGCAACAGGAGAAAAAATATCACCAAAATCAATTCTCGGCACCTGGGAATAACCTTTTGCTACCAACCAAGCTTAGTATTTCTCCACCTTGCCTTCTACATTCATCTTCTTTTTAAACACCCATTTCTTCTCGATGGGCTTTCTTCTAGCCAGCAACTCCACCAGATCCCATGCCTCATTTTTGTGCAAGGATGCCATTTCATCAACCATGGCCTCCTTCCATAGTTTTCCATCCTCTCAATCTATTGCCTCCCTAACAGTTCTGGGATCATAATCAGTTATAGTTAAGGAAAAATTTGAACAGAAATAAGATGGACTATACTTTTCTAGTTGTCTTCTTTCCCGAGCTGATCTTCTCAAAGCTAGAATTTGTGGCTCTTCCTCTTCTTAGTCTTCTTCTGTTGTAGAGTCTGATTCATCCTCCTTTAGCTCAAACTCTATCTTCTCAAGTTCCTTTGGTAGGACTTCATGTGTAACAACATCTTTCACCTCTATAAAGACCACAACTTAGTTTTACACAACCTTCCTTGTTTCTGGGTTCCAAATCTTGTAACCCTTTAAACCATCCTTATACCCAATAAAGATGCACCTTTCAGATTTATTATCCAACTTGGTCCTTTTCTCCTTTGGAACATGTACATATGCATCACATCCAAATACCCTTAGATGTAAAAGAGAAGGTTTCTTACCAGTCCATACCTCATGTGGGGTCTTATCCTCCAACACTGATGAAGGTGATCTGTTAACCAGATAGCATGCAGTCTCCACTGCCTCTGCCCAGAATTCTTGTCCTAACCCGGTACCACTGAGCATGCTTCTTGCCTTTTCCATCAGTGTTCTGTTCATTCTTTCTGCAACTCCGTTTTGTTGAGGTGTGTATGGAGTAGTCTTCTGCCGTGCTATACCACACTTCTTACAGAACTCTTCAAATTCCTTCTTGCAGAACTCCCCACCATTATCCGTCCTCAGCACCTTTATCTTCTTCTCTGTATGGTTTTCCACCAGAGCCTTAAATTCTTTAAATTTGTCAAAGACTTCAGATCTATTCCTCAAGAAATATATCCATGTATTCCTTGAGAAGTCATCTATGAATGAAACATAGTACACAGACTTTCCCAGTGATGGAACTGACACAGGTCCAAACACATCACTGTGCACAAGTTCTAATATCTTGTTCGCCCTCTTAGCACCGGAAGGAAAACTCACCCGATTCTGCTTCCCATATACACAATGTTCACAGAAATCGAAATCCAGAGAGAAATTAGACATACCTTCTACCATACCATTTCTATGCAGTATTCAAAGGCCCTTCTCTCCAATATGTCCAAGCCTTTGATGCCATAGCATGGTCTTTTCTCCAGAGACAGCTAGGCTTTCTGCTCCACTTTCAGGAACCATAGAACTGAAAGTACACCCATCAATAATGCTACCTGTACTTGCATGAGTTCTACCGTAATCCCCGCATTAATACTAGTGCCTCCCCAAAACCATATTATAAAAGTATCTTTCGAACACTTACACCTGCATCATCCATCTTGCTTACAGAAATCAGATTTCTGGCCAATGTAGGAATATGCAGAACACCAGGAAGTGTTATAATCCTTCCACCTTGCAGCTTTAGCTTGAACTTTCCACGTCCAATGATTATGGCCTTCCTATCATCCCCTAGGAAGACATCACCACCATCATATTTCTCATACTCGCAGAACCACTCCCGATGGGGAGTGAAATGAAAGGATGCACCTGAGTTAATCAACCATGATTCATGATATACATGTGTATTTGAAGAAGAAGCGAAATACACATCCCCGCCTTCATCCGAGGTGGTTTTTGCCTCTACAAAAGGAGCATCATCAGATCCCTTTCCTTTCTTAGGAGCTTTAGATCTGCAGTCCTTTCTGTAGTGCCCTTCCTTTCCGCATTTCCAGCATACCTTTACAAAATTTCCAGGAGATTTAGATCTCCCTCTAGATTTGGATCTCCCACTTGAAACCTTATTCTTGTTTCTATTTTGGGACCTTCCTCGTATAGATAAGGCATCTCCATTCTGGCCCTCCATATTTCTCCATCTCATTTCCTCTGACAATAAGGCTGAGACAATGTCATCAAAATTCAAGGTAGTTGTATTGCTACCTATTGCAATAACCAGACTGTCCCACGAGTCTGGTAAAGAACACAACAAACTGATGCACTTATCTTCATCTGAGATTTTAATATCAACATATGATAGTTGACTTACCACAGTATTGAAGGCATTCAGATGCTCTATCACCGAGTCTCCATCCTTCATCCTCAGGTTATACAACTTTTTTCATAGGAACAACTTATTCACCAAAGACTTAGATTGGTACAAAGTCCCAAATTTTTCCCACAAATTCTTCGTCGTAGCTTCCCTAGATACATTCAACAATATTGAATCTGAGACACACAACCGTATTGTGCTCTTAGCCTTCCGATCCAGTTTCTTCTAGTCTTCATCTGACATTGCCGTTGGTTTAGTACCTGTATCTTCCGCGATCCACTGATCTTTATCCACTAGTAGATCCTCCATCTTGAGCTTCCATAACTCAAAGCTCTGACCATTAAATTTCTCGATCTCTATCTTCCCACCACTCACCATCTTCTTTCACCACAAGAATTGATCCCGCAGATCTCCGACTGAACAGGGTCTACCTCAAGCCCGAGCAAAAAACCCTCAGCAGCAAAGGCATCCCCTTGAAGCTGAAACAGCTCCGATACCAAATGTAGGTTTTAACCCTGAATAGAAATTATCTACACATGAATCTTATAACAGAAAATAAACAATAGCGAGAGCATAAAACATAAAACAGATAAACACAGAGATTTTCCCCTGGATCCCAAATCGAGATGACCAACTTGATTTTTCATTATATTCCTTTTAGTGTTACAACACATATATATACATGTCGAAGCATACATAAACCCCAATCCATTAACCCTGGATTAGAACATAACCGTAGTTCCCTTGACCGGATCTAAAAAATACTAGGGGCCGAAAACCATCGTACCCCAAAACCATGTGCAAAATCATGCACAAAACATGGGTGGTTCCGCCTATGAGTGGGTCCTCACACCAAACAAATTTTCACCAGGGTGTTGCCCTGGACCCCAACAGTGGGGGCTGCCTCCCCCCTTGTGACCCCCCTGCTGCGCCCGGCGCAACGTACAGTGTGTGGGGCTAGTCGTGGAAAGAATATAACACATACCCAACACTTTCAAGATCAGATTGTAGGTCATGAATTTGGGCTTCTCTGTTTTTTAAAATAGCCTCAAGAATTCTAGCTTCATCATCCCCATCATCACTATCTGTCTGGATGATGTCAAACTCCCTTTCCTTTTCATGACTACTCTCCTCTTTTTCTTTCCCCTTGCCCTAGATAGACTTCTTGGTCCTCTTCCTCTTTGGAAATTCAACAATTCTCTTTTAGGCAGTTTGCCTCTACTTCTTAGCACTCTTGTGACATTGCTAGTCACTGCTGGAGTGATCTTCTTCTTGGCAGATCTAGTTTTTCTAGGCTTCACCACTTTTGGAGAAAGAGTCATGGCCCCTTGCCTAGGAGAGGCAGCTAGCACATGCTCTTGGCTGTGTTGAGGAGGAGGGAGAGATAGTTTCATAACTTTCACTTGCTCAAATTGGTCCTTGGTTTGGTCTTGGCTACCCTTAGGACTGTTTTGATCTTTTTTCTCCATGTTTCCCTCTTCAGAATGCTCACTGTTTGGTGTTTTCTTGCCATCATCATTACTTGCTTGAGGGCTGTCTTGTTTCTCATCATAAGTGTCTTTTTGAGGACTGTCATGACCCTCATCATAAGTGACTTTTTTAGGACTATCATGACCCTCATCATCATTGTTTTGGCTGCCACTTTTTTTGTCATCTTGAGGACTATCTTATTCATCTCTGTCACTGCTTTCTTCATGACTGTTGTGCTCTTTACCTTCAATGTTTTTTCCCTCATTACCATCATGCTTACTGCTGTGTTGGCTTCCATCATGTTCCTCTTCATGATTGCTATGCTCACCATCAATTTTTTCATGTTCACCGTCATTTCCTTCTTCCCCACTATCATGCTTAGAGTCTTTACTTTTTCCCTCATCATCACTATTTTGCTTCTTGTCACATTTCCCTTCTTCATTACTAGTTTGCCTCTTGTCACTTTGCCCTTCTTCATTAATATTTTGCCTCTTCTCTTCTTCACTCTCAATCATAGGGGATTTTGGTCTTTTAGGAGTGGATTTACTAGAAGAAGGAGAAACATGATGAGTGGATGGTGAGGAAGGTGCATGCGATGAAGAGGCAATGGAAAAATCGGGATGGGAGATGAAAGAGTCCCAAGAAACTCCCTTTTTCTCAAGTTGATGGAGGATGATGATCTTGATAAGGGAATGATGAAATAAACAAGCTTTTTTTTTAGTGGAGGGCTTCTTTTGGACAGTAGAGGCCATCTTGTCAATGCTTTTGTAGAGGAAGAAAGGTAGGTTCACAACTAAGTTCTTGTGAAATGCATAAGAAGCCTGATGTGATAGGCATAAATCTAGGAAAACCTCCCTTCACATGTGAAATACTAAATGATGACTTTCATGAGGGGGGCATAGCTGGTCAACAAGTGAGAAAAAGGGAAAATATCTTGGCAAGCATCCTGATGGTCTGGTTTTAGAAAGGGTTTGTAGTGATTCAGATCTAGGTATGTTTGTTTGAACCACTTTTCTCCTATATAGGGGATCTTAGTAGCTTTGGAGATAGCCCTAGGAGAGAGTTTGAAATCCAGACCTGCTAGATGGACAAGCTTTCCTTGTAGCCTCAAAGAAAAAAATGTGTCAAAGGAAGGTGACTTTTTACTTCTTGGACTTTTTGGCAAAATTCCAAGCACCCTACTTCATGAAAATTGAAGAGTACTGAAGGAGATTCATTCACTTCCTAAGTTGTAATAGGCTCATACCTATTGTGATACCCACTTCTGTTGTCCTTCTTTGGAGGCATTTTTGCGTTTGATACCCTTCACTAACTTACCAAACAAGACCTTGAAATGTATTGAAAAATAGACTACTGCTTTTCTCTTTAGTTGGCACGCAAGTGTTTGTTAAATGAAAACAAATTCACTTATCCAGCACTGTGTTTTGAGTAAAGAGCCATTTAGTAAGATCTATTTGTGGTTTTTTGAAGATAGGTCCCCTCTCTTTTAGAAACTAAAACTCTTTTCCTCTCAACCACTATCTTCTTTTGTAATCACTGTTTAAGAGGTGAGAAAACCAATCCTTTTTTGGATAAAGATCACTTTGTTTCTCTAAAGAAAGTAGTCTCCTTGTTACTGAGTAAGAAACCTTTAACACAAACTCTGTCTTCTCTTTATATACTGTGTGATCCTTTATGTACTTAAAAAGAAACAAAATTTCAACTTTCACAAGGTGCTAGTCTTTTTTTAAAAGTGATTCCCTGTTTTATGTATTTCACGCCTTTAATCTGAAATGATGGGTCTCCTTGTTTAATCACCGCTTTCTCTTTGGTTATTTGAAGCAAAAAGGGTGCTCCTTGAAATTAGTGGTTTTTCTATGATCTTGATAAACATTTTATGCTTGAAAGAAAGCTATGTTTTCCCCTTAACTACTTCCAAACCCCTTTCAAACTGTCAACAAGCCCTTATCCCTTATTCACTATTTCTCTTTGATGTTTTAACAGACAAGTTTCCTTTTGGATGAAGTTTAATTTCTTTTCCTTAAGAACAAGATGTTCTTCTTTGCTTGATAAAAAATCCTTTGCAAACAAATATATTTCTAGTAAAACTGTGATTATCTTTTTACCCTCAATCACTATTTCCCTTTGAAGCTTGTTATCAAACCTTCCCTCAAATTAAAAACTTGGATAAGAGACAATAAATACCTTTAGAAAAGTCTCTTGATGTATTTGGAGGTGACTTCTTGGTTGAAAACTTGACCTTGGCACCTTTGAGGGTTCCTTTGAGTATTGGCCTAGGTGGCAAACCAACGTTCAGAAATGGTTGATGGGCCGGGCAGGCCTAAACGGGAAAACGTGTCGCGCTTGATGTTATCGGGTTGGCCCTGGGTGTCGGGCACAGTTTGAATGAAAAGAACGCGCCGCATTCAAGCTGTTGGGTCGGTCCTGGGCACCGAGCAAAAGCGTACTGTGAATTTCTATAGGCACGTCGTGCCCTTAACAAACTTGTATTGCTGGCACCTACAAGCACGCCGCACGTTCAACAAGCCTCAAATTATCACTTGACCTCATTTTTTCTCGCTCACCAAGTTTGAAAAATGGCATAAACATCTGTTTTCTCGGGCTTTTATAGCTTGTGTGTGTTTTATACTTCCTTTACCAATCTCAAACCTCTCTCTTCTTTGTTATTTCGAAGATACCTTGAATAGTGGCTTTGTGCATTTGTTAAGGGGGTTGTTTCTTTAACAAACACTTTCCCTCCCTTAACAGTCCTTTTAATACTATCCTTTCCACTTAATCATATGCCCTGTGAGACCTCCACAATTTACCTAGGTGATGTTATTTTGAACAAGGCTCATAACAATACTACCACTTCCATCTTAAAACCACTAAGTATCTCCACTGTTTTTTGAAGTGATGAGGGTCTTCTCATATGTGTTTTTTGATCCTCAAACTTTGTTGCTCTGAAAATATTATTAAGGGAAAACAGTGACCTATTTAATTTTTCACTCCTGAATATCTTCTTTCATACAGTCCCTTCATGCTTAATAAAACTTTATCATGTAATACATTCCTTCCTTAGTATTATGTCACTTTGAAACCACAGACAAGAAACATGTGATTTTTTTTATGAAAGGGTTCTCTGTCTATCCTTTAAGAAGGTTCTCTCCACAGCTATGACCTTGTATATTAATTGAAAGAGGCTTATAAAAATACTACCCCTGCAGCCTTTTGAAACCATTATGTATTCCACTATTTGTGAAGTAAGGGGATCCTGTAAACCATGAGTTTTATCCTTTTTCTTGTATGATGAAGGAAGGCTTCCAAACTGGGAAAGTTTCACCTATCTTAACAATGTGCCCACTGTATTTTAAATGATATGAAGAAGTAACTCTTGGTGCTTGCTCTTTATTCATCACTTGGAGGGAGTTAGCCTTGATAAATCATAATGAAACTGTCTAAAAAACAAGAATGCCTTTTTACATAAATCATCTAAGTGGACTGTCTCTTCATGTGAGTTTGCAGAAGCCATTTTAAAACCAAACTTGTTCTACCTCCTTGGCCATTCAGATGAGGCTGCTCTTAGTTAAAAACTCCAACCTCGGATTATACTTTGAAGAGGCTTTTATAAATAGAAAAAACAGAGGCTTCGTAACACCATCATGTCACTTCTTTCCTTATGATGTAACAAAGGCCTTCAACCCATGAATTTTCATTTGTTTTCACCACTGTTTCTCAACTGGTCTTAACAACAGAAAACCTTTTTCAAACACAATTTTAGACCTTGCTATGCATATTTTGTTCATCCTTTTGGAGGAGGTGGTGCAAAACAACTTCTAAAATCACTTAAAAACATGTTGGCCCTCTGCTTTTTTATGAAGGAGGCCACAACAATGTTTTCCTAACCCTCTACTTTTTGAAGGAGGTTCTGTCATTGTGCTTCTAACCATCTTCTTTTCATGAAGAAGGTTATCTTTATACACATGAAATTTCATTTATTTCAACACTGTGTCATTGCTCTACAATATATGTCTTTTCTTGGTATCATATCACTGTGAAGTTTTTAGGGAGTGAATGAAGTGGTTGGTATAAGGATAATGCTCACTGTTAGACACCTTTGAACTAACTTTCCCTTGAATGTGTTTTTAGGGTACCTTGAAATTGCCTTTGACTAATGTTCACATCCCAGGTTCAAGGTAACATAAGAAGCAATTGTCTTCTTATGTCCTACATGATGATGACCTTTGGAAAGATTATGCAGCACTGTTGATTAGCATTACTTAGTCCTTGTTATTCATTTTGACTTGATGAGTGATCTTTGTTCTTCAAGCAGCTTTTGGATTTATAACATGTACACTTGTTATTCTTACTTACTATACTTTACTTGCCTTGATGGAAAACTAAGTCAGCATGAAGGACCTCTTGAAATTTTCCCTTTTGACCTCCTTTGTACATTGATCATCATTTAATTACACCCCTGCATAGATGTAAAAATAGATGCTTTGGAACCTTGGAGAGCTCTTTTGGCGTTTCATGGAGATTTTTCCTGATCTAAGCATATTTCTTCAGACAGTGACAAACCTTCTCTTTTCTTGATTTGGATATTTGTTGAACTTATTTTGACATGAGACAAGTGACCTCTTAGTGATATGCGACCTATGGATAGCACAATGATTGCTTTGCAGGAAAGGAACTAATTCATGGTTGACTGGTACTAGACAGAGGCTTTTTGGCCTAAGATATCTTAGCCAAGGAAAAACTCCCTAAACACCACTATCTAACTTAGGGACAATTTTGACAAATTCTGAGTGTTTTCTTAGGCATGATTAGATTTTCAAATGAAAATATGACCAAGGATAAAGTTGCAGACACTTTTTCAACCTTTGGATAGTTAATGGCATGAGAAACAAGGGTAAATGACAGTAGATAAACCAAGCTAAGACAGGTCTAGACAGGGATATTTTGTTGAAACAAGATAGGACTTGAAGATTGGAGTTTGTTCTCGTCATGGACTAACAAGAAGGGGTAGGAGGACAAAAAAATTGTTTGGGGCGTTTTCTAGATGACAAATTGACAATTTGAGATTAGCTTCGAGAAAACTTAGCTAAGGAAACTAGTCATCAACAATAGGTAAAAAATATTGATGACTAACAAATCCCACAGGATATCATGTCCAATTCTGAGGACTTTTGGTTCCATGGTGTTTTTGACAAACTTGGTTCCGGGTTTGCATCTATGATAGTCATGAGCCGAAGCCTATCGAGAAATGTGGGAGGATTGATAGGACAAAACCCCACTCCCACCTTCCATTCCATGTGTCAAAGCCACCTCTTACAGCAGTTCAATGGAGGATTTAGGAATGGGCACATTTCATGTCCCATGCATTATGGCCATTTGATCACATGGTCCCCCTCCACTTAGACCCATCCCCATCATAGGTGGTCGGCCCCCAAAACGTTCTGCTTCTGAGGTGGCATGTAAGAAAATTTCCCATGCTGAGGTGTACACGTCTAGAGAAGTAGATAATCCTTCATCTCAGCAGTGAGACAAAATTTCACTCCAAATGATGCCCACGTGATGCGTGCCCCGTACCTAGCATGCACTGATATTAAATGTGAAATATGCATGGATTGAAGAGTGTCGCCGTCAAATTGAGTAAAAAGAGGAATAAGATAAAAAGTAGTCTGATGTTAGGTGATCATAGCACACCCAAGAGAGACAAGTCAGATTGAGTTAATGTAGAGTTTCGACCAAACCAAACAAATATGGCAAGGAATATAAACCCAAAAAGGAAAATAGGAATGACCAAAACTGGAGTCACCTATCCCAAGAGAATCCTCGTGTCAAGGACAAAAAAGTAAGTATGGAGTGAAAGAGGTAGGTGGTAGGATAGTGTTAAGCCCCGCGCCCTCCAAAAAAGCAAAGCACGATGGAGAAGAAATAGGCGAGTTTCACCAAATTCCAGCAAAGCATCCACCCCACCACCCGAGACCACCCCTACACCCGCGCCACCACTGCCCTCTGCCACCCCAGTGCCACTAGCGAACTAGGAAAGAAACTAGGTGATAGCAGAGAATTATGAAGAGTCCAATGCGGAAAACCTTAGGCCATCCACCAACATAAACGGTAAAAACCCCAAGATGAATAAAGGCATATGGAAGGAGTACAATAATGAGGGTGTTATTCACAACAACAATAGCACCAGTATCCCCAGATACAACACTAGCAGTGAAAAAACTTGAAACTTATGTCTCGAAAGGGTTGAGAAATGATGAAATTATCCAAACACTTGCGCCAGAGTATATGCAACACCTTGTCCTTCATGTCCTCTATGTCAGATAGTGAGCCACCGAAAAGAAAAGTTAAAAAAAAATGGCCAAGTTACCATCTCGTCAGAAAATAGAGACGGAGAAGAGCAGGAAGAAGGAGAAAGACAAGGGTAGTCGGTCAATCACATAGAAAATAGACCATAACTTATCCTCAGCATAAGTGCAAATGTAGGTGGCGAAAATGTGCAATCCAGATGTGAAAGAGTATGAAAATGGTGCAAAAAAAGAGAAAGGGGATATGGAGGAGTTCCCATTATATGGTTAAGTAAAGACATAATGTATATTAGATTAGAGTGACCAGAAGCCCCCACATGAAAAAAATGATAAGAATAACCGCAGAAAAAATGTGAAAATCAACACTACCCACTACATAGAACATGTACTGATGAGTCATATCAAATAACAGGGTAAGTGATGTCCAAGAGTTTGATCGATAAAGAAAAAGTAGATATATGATGTGGAGCAGTAGAAAAATAAATAAGTGCATTAGGCATACAAGGAAAGGAGCACCAGTGCGAGTGCCAAGCTATGAGCCAAGAGAGTCAGGGGAGAGATGCATGACTCCACTGAGATGGCTAAACCATGTGATAAAAAACCTGATAGAACGTCAAAAACAAAAATATAAACCAATGGGAAAAAAGAGAGGCAAGGTGCATGTCTTACTTGAGCATCTAAATATTTACAGAGTTAATCCATACCAGTCCGCCATGTGCCCAGTCTTGGGGGTGACTGAGTTTATGATAAGGTGGTATTTGACTTTCTCTACATGAATCCACTTTGCTCAAAATAGGATATACTTTTTCAAGATCACTGTAACTTTGAAGGCTCAATACAAAAAATTATCAATATGGCAAACTAAATTAATGCAATGATCTCATAATAATGGAATAAGAAATTGTAATTCACCTTCAATTTCATACTATACGAAATTGTAATGTAAATCCAATTTTATACTATTTCATTTTTTAACTTTCCATAGTCAGAGTATATTTTGTTTCAACTCAAGATGATGTTAAAATAGCATGCAATTAATGTTAATTAAGGGACTTGAGCTTCAACATGTAAAACATAAGTCTTGATGATGAACCACATTGGGTGGTTTGAAACCAGTTGACCCAACAATTTGAATGTGATTTTTACTGAAAAAAATTACTTAACATAAAATAAAATGTCCTATACTTATACCATTTATAACGATTTGTTCTCTTAACGTACTGTAAATAGGTATGCTTAAGTTTTGGTATCTATAATTGTGTTCCTCTATCACGAGTGATTATTATTCCCAACTCCACCAATTGGTGTACCCCTTCAATAATTTTATGTTGATGGTTATTATGTTTGGTTATAGGCCCTGCATGGCTCCTCCATTCACATGTCCCTCTCAGGGTGTCTTAGAGTGGGTCCTATCCATGTCATGTCAAACATGCATTGCTTCATATGGGTTGGTTCACGTGAAAACCCTAAACATGGATGGCTTTGACCCTTTAGTACAATATCCAATGGTTGTGGTTTGGCTGACGAGCTAACTCCATTGAATGAAAACCCATTCAACATGTCATCTTGTAATTTTATTTCTCTATTCTAAGATTTTTATCATGC
Organism: Pinus albicaulis; assembly: GCA_034641835.2. NCBI lineage: Eukaryota > Viridiplantae > Streptophyta > Pinopsida > Pinales > Pinaceae > Pinus > Pinus albicaulis. Next base: position 792,884,059 of record CM076577.1, on the reverse strand, counting down.
TAGGATCTGACCCATAAGATTTCTATGGTAAGGAGGATTTCAACCCTCATTTTCAGGACTCCGAGTTAGGAGCAAGCGAGGGAGTCGAAAAACCAAACTCATAGTACAAGCACACCCATGATGTACGCCGAGCAACCTCGTTCAGTTAAAATAGACTCGGGTGGAGTGCTCAGTTAAAGGCGACTTGGGGGTGGACATTCGGTTAAGTGAGACAGATGAGCACACATGTATAGTGGGTGCACCATGTTAAGCCTACACCCACCCATTTTAATGAATGACCAAGTGTGGAGGCGACACAAATTGGGCACCCAGGAGGGTGAGTCACCGGTCGGCGCACCGAGTCATGTTGGACAAGTTGTGTTGGGTGCTTAGGCAGTGGAAAAGTCATGTTGCGGATGGGATGGAAAAGTACAGAAGCGTCATGTCATGTAGGTTGGTTGGGCACATGGGCAAGCCAACCTGTGAACAGATGCAACGGTTGAATGAGTGTGTCATAGGTCAGCTGCACACATGTGTGAATGGGCCGACCTATGGTAGGATGAAATGATGCACTCCTTGGTGAAAAAATTCAGTTGGAATGCATATAAGTAAACCATTTGAGTGTGAAGTTGAATCAATGAACCAAGGAAATTGTTCATACTTGGAATAGTGCGAAGGTGCAGTAAACATAATCGTAGGACAAGGGTTGAGTCAAGGTTTTCAAGTGGATTATAGGCAGACGGTTGTGAAGTGTTTGGGTCGTGGGTAGTTAGACAGTTTAGAAGGTGGTTTGTGCAGGCTACAGGAATGGCACGGAAGGGTCGAGTGTGATGGGAATTGTGGCTAGGCAATGATCTAAAATGACTGTATTAGTTTTTTTTGTGCTAAGTGTCTTTTTAGTTTAAAAACATGTGCATAATTGCCTCTTTAGTTTGCATAAGGATTAAGGTGTTTCTCCATGAATTGTAGATGATTTTTAGTTAATTAGAAGCATAAAACAAGCATAAATAACACTGAATAGTAGTGTAAAATAGAGAAATAAGTCATCACATGAAATTTACACAGCAGGCATGATGAAGCAGTTCACCCCTCCTGGGCTACATCTACTAGTCCAGCTCCCAATGGCATGTCCATATTTCATTATGATCAAAATGTTTCTAGTACATGTTGTTGTAATACTATAATGGTTGTTTTCTCTACACCAATGGCTCCATAATGCTCCAATTAGTCAAAAATGACTCTTCATTCACTTAGAATGGGCAAAAATTGGGCCTCCTAGACTTTTGCCCAGTTTAATCTAGGAAAGCTCCACTAAAAGTGGAGAACTCCACTTAACTGGAGTTAAAAGTGGCATAGGCCGCCAATTTTGGCATGCCCACTAACTGTCCGCCAAAATTACCGTAGCATGAAAATTTTTTGGTTGCGCACATGCACCCCTGAACTGCGGGTTACAACTATCGGGTGGAACTCTTGTTTAAACCATAGTTGAAGGTTAAACTGTGGTAATGATGGCGGGTTTTAACGTTGACCACGTGGAGTTGGTTGGCACTTAAATGCATCCATGTGACACAAACGACGTGGAACGCTGGCAAGTTAGCTGTCGAGTTTAACACTTATCCACGTGGTTTTGTTGACATTCAACTGTTGCCATGTGATCTGCTCTGGGGAACCACCGATGGGTTGGGACCATCAGAGGTTCCCAACCCCCATACGCAAATACATTAAACCATAAATACAACCTGTGTCGTTAGGGGTTAAGAAACTCATGTAGCTCAGATGGTAATGTGCGTGCATGCTCGGCGGGAGGTCTGGGGGTTGATTCCTATGGACCCTCACAAAATTTTAGCATGTAGTTGCAGGGCCACATGGCGGCCTCAAGGTTGGCCACATGGCAGCTTCTAATTGGCCCTTGAAACCTCGTAAAACCAATAAAATTTTGACACTTTTCCTCCTGCGATTGGCCCGGTGGAGGGAATATTATGATGAATATTCCCTTTTTACTGACTCTACATTCCATTTTGCTGACTGTGCATCCTAGTCAAACATGGTCAAACTGTCGAAAATTTACATGTTTGGCATTTTGATCAAAATGCGATATATTCCTCATACGACATTTTTTTTTCAAACCGTTCATGACACTAGAATCAAGAAGACGATATTTACGCAACCATCCTAGTTTCAACCCAATCCTATAACTTTTAATTTTGAGAAAATTTTATGAACTCCTGATCATTCCTCCCCATTGGGAAGCTTTTGGACCCCAAAATAATTTATTACCTATTCAGTCGATGAGGGTACAGCTCCCTCACCTTTCCAAACTCCATCCATTTTTCCTTGCTTGGTTTAGTGCCTTTGAGCCCAACTCGAAGGTAGTCAACACTTCCCCTCTTTGATGCTCTTGTCCACGTGACAAGAATTGTATCTTCTTTGAGCTCATCAAGAAATTCTGGTGATAAATATTCAATAGAAGGTATTTGAGCATCACTTCCTTGATCATCAATGAAAGGTGGCTCATACAAGTGTAAGTTTTCAACACTAACAACTGAATACATTTTCATGTAAGAAGGCAAGTCAAGTTGGAATGCATTATTACCAACGTGTTTTATGATATTAAAAGGACCATAGCGAATGGGTTTGAGCTTTTTATCTTCCCCTTGCATCCTTTCTTTGCTAATGTGCAACCATACCTCATCTCCTTCTTGAAAATTCTGATCACCCGATGTTTGTCATGCCTCTCTTTGTATTTTCTTTGAATTTTCTCAAACTATTCTTGAACTTGTTGATGTATAATCTGAATTTTCTCAATGAACTTTTGAGCCTTATCAATGTCACCATGGCCGTCAATTGCAACATCCTTCCCAAAGATGAATTCTAATGGCGATTTTGGAAAATACCCAAATCACACTTCAAAAGGTGAGGTTTGTGTTGAAGAGTGATTTTCCCGGTTGTAAGCATGTTGAATGTAATGCAGTTGTTCATCCCACAACTTAGGATGTTTTCTGCAATGTCCTCTCAATATATGCACATTTTTTCTATTCACCACCTCGGTTTTTCCATCTGTTTGTGGATGAAAAGCGGTACTCTTTTTCAACTTTGTGTCCATCATTCTCCATAGATTTGACCAAAAATTCCCAATGAACCTAGAATCCTTATCACTAACAATAGAAGTTGGCAATCCAAAATGAACCCAAACATTTTGAAAATAAAGTTCAGCAGTTTGTTCAATAGTAATGGTTTTCTTACATGGCATAAGTATACACATTTTGTTGAATCTATCCACAAATACATAAAGATAATCATGTTGCTTTCCAGACATAGGTAGACCTCCAACAAAGTCCATGGAGACACTCTCCCATGGCCTTGATGGTACCGGTAATTGCATGTACAATCCAAGCTTCCTATTACTAGGATTATTTGTTGCACACATAGAACATCCTCTTATAAAACGTGACACACTATCTATCATGTGAGGCCAATAACAATACCTCTGTAGATGTGCCACTGTTTTTCTTACCCCAAAGTGTCTAGCAATAAGAGATGAATGAGCTTCTCTCATGGCACTTAGCCTCTATCCTTGTGAAATAAATAGTTTTCCCAAATGAAATAACAAATTGTTATTCATGTGATAATATTTTTCTTCAACTTGATTCCCTTCACTCAAACTAGCATACACATCTTGGAAATCAATGTCATGTGCATATTGTTCTATGTAACTCTCGTGTACAATAGAATCATTTTTTATTAAAGTAGAAGCACTAATGATTGGTCTTGAAATAATATCTACAACTTTATTTAAAATACATTTCTTGTACCTTATAACCAAGTGAAACTGTTGAAGAAATCTCATCAACCTAAAATGTCCTGACTGCTGCAATTTTGTTTGTGATTGCAAGTATTGTAATGGTTTGTGATCGGTATGTACAATAGTCTCTTTACCCATCAAGTAGTGTTTCCACTTCTTGACACTTTGTACCAACACATATAGTTCTTTGTCATATGTAGGATAATTAGTCACAACACCATTAAATGTTTCAGAATGAAAGGCGATTGGCTTAGCATGCTGCAAAAGTACTACACTGATGGAATAATCACTAGCATCAATTTCTATCTCCAATGGTTGTCTCAAATTTGGTAATGCAAGGACTGGAGCTGAATTGATATTGTCTTTTAAAGCTTCAAAAGCTTATTGTTTTTTTCCTCCCCATTGGAAGACTTTCTTCACACTTTTCACTGCGTGAATAGGAGCTGCGATGGAAGAAAAGTTAGCAATCAACTTCCTCCAATATTTAGCTACACCTAAAAAAATTCTTACCTCAGTAACTGTTTTGGGTGTGGGCCAATTAAAAATGGCTTCCACTTTAGAAGGATCAATCCTCAATTCTCCTCTTCCTACAATATGTCCCAAATAGACGAAAGAAGTATTTCCAAACTCACACTTTGACATCTTAAGAAACAATTTCTCTTTCTTCAAAATATCAAGCACTCTATTCACATGCAAGACATGATCTTCTCTTGTTTTGCTGAAAATTAAAATGTGATCTAAGTACACAATAACAAAGTAATCAAGGAATGGTTGCAAAACAATATCCATAACTCGCACAAAATTTTCCGGTGCATTACATAAACCAAAAGGCATAACTAGCCACTCAAAGAGTCCTTGTTTGGTTTTGAATGCAGTTTTCCATATATCACTTTCTGCAATTACTACTTGATGATATCCACTTCGTAAATCCAACTTAGTGAAAAAAAAAATTTCTTTCAGCTGATCAAGAAAATCATCTATTCTTGGGAGTGGGTAACAATTTTTTACCATAAACTTGCTCAAAGCTTGAAAATCTACACACATACGCCAAGTCCCATCTTTCTTTGGTATCAAGACTATGGGTGAATCACATGGCGAGGTGCTTGGCCTTATGATTCCTTTATCCAACATCTCTTTGATTTGCCTCTTTATTTCAACATTCTCCATTATCGACATGCAATACATACCGATGTTTGGAAGAGGACAATATTGCTGCAGCTGAATCTCATGTTGAATTTCCCTTTTTAGAGGCAATCCTGTTGGCTCCTGAAACATCTCATGATGTCCATTAACCACATCATATAAATCTGATTTCAAATTAGGATCACATCCCTCAAATGATTCAAGATTAATATCATCTTTAGGCTTACTCATAAGAAGAACAAAATTCTTACTTGAATTTACCAACCTCTTTACATGTCCAGCATTTACCATAGCAATGTTTGTCTTCTTGTGATGTGCTCTAACAATGAACTCCTTGCCATATTTGAATAAATTATAATTGTTCTCATGGTAATAGAATATCACTTTCCTATCATAAAAGTAAGGACTCCCTAATTGTAGTATTCCAAATTAGCACAAGGTAATGGGAATATACAATTTTGTTTCATTTTCCTGTTGCATGAATAAATGTGTAAAGGAGGACAATAAAAACTCCTAAAATAGTGAATAAATCAATGCCACATGTGAAAAAGGTTAAATCTAGGCTATCTAAATAAACATCCTTATGTGTGAAAGGGATTGAATCATTTGACTGGTTTAACCATGACCAAATCAACAGTGTTGTCTAGAAGAAGTGATCCTCATTGATGCACAACACAGTCTTAGGTGGAGGTGGCACATGTGAAAGAAGCTAAATCATTGAGATGGTTTAGGGTTTTGCAAGACCTCAATCTTATAAAAGGAAGAGGAGGACAACATGAGGAGGTTGTTGATGATTATCATATTTCTAAATATTTTTTCTATTTAGATATTTCTTATTCTTTTGGCTGTTTAGCAGAGAATAGTGTTGTTTAGCATGGGGTGTTCCTGATCAGGAATCCAACCTCCTTCCTTCGGTAGGTCTTGGAGGAGTCTTTCATTTATTGTCCACTATCAGGCACTTGACCAAGCTCTTATTTGAACTACAACGTAGATCCTATTGAGGGTTTGGTTGTCTTTGTAAGTTGCAGCAAGTGGAGGCTATATCTACTCAGATCTAGGCCATTCTAGTGCCTCTTTTCAGTGGGAAAGTCTTCTATCCCCTTGACAAGAGAGTATTGGATGATTGGAGCACTAATTTCAGATCTAGGCTTGAGGCGACATATGTTTTAGATCCTATAGCACAGTTTTCCTTCCAGTACTGTGTTATTTGAAAGTGTACAGTTGCAGGGTATTTTGGCACAATTTTGGAGAAGAGATCTCTAGTGTTGGGGTTCTGCCCTTCACTTTGTTGATCCATGGATTTCAGATCTATTCCATGTCATATTCAGATATGATCTGAATACTGTTGTATTTGCTTCATAATTTCTGAATCATTCTACAGATCTGCTGCATAAGATCTCAGATCTACTCCATGTACTTCACTTTTTGCTGAAAACCCTAAGGGGCATTTGTAGAGGAGCCTATCTAGTTTATATATCTGATATAGATCTAAATTTTTGTACACAGATCTTCTCTAGATCTAAAGTATAATCTACTGCTATTTCAGCCAATAAAAATAACGTTGTCAAGCTTTTCCAGTCAAATATATGGTTGCAACACCTCATTTTGAGGGTTTTCTTCATGTAAAGTCTTCTATTTCCTGTTCTATAACTTATGGGCTTCAATATAACTCTGATTTTCTATTGTAAATGTGCATATTGAGCCTCCATATCGGCCTCCTGCTTTTACTTTGCTGAACTACGTTATTTCTGAGCAGTATTATTTAATATTGTCGCATGTGTTCCATTTTGGGATATTACAGTGGTATTAGAGCAATCATCTTGGCACAACCTGTAAGAAGCCAATATGTCTTCAGAAGAAGAAGAGCCTATTACTGACAGAGAGAAGAGGTATCTCAAAATAAGATAGAAGAAATTTGATTACATAAATGATGATAGAGACAAGGGTAAAGCCCATGAATCTGAAAGTGATGTAGAAGAAAAGGATTTTCCTAAGATCCTTTTGAGAGCCATGTAAGATCTTGCTAGAGAGATCAAATAGATGAGAATGGACAGAATCAAAGAGTCTCCTAAGAGATTCCATCTCGGAGAAAGCTCTGGCATGTCTCATCTCTGGAATGATCAACCAATGCACCAGCCACAAATTTCCCAGTGCTCTACCATGCCTACTTTTTTGGCTGTGGGAAATGAAGGGTTTCAAGAGAAAGCATCCCTTGAAGACTATTTTGAAGATTATGAGACTCAAAATCAGAGATTCAAAGATCATTTGAGTTTTCAAGAGTTCTGTCACCTGAAGGATGAAATAAGACCAAGGCATCAACATAGAGATGGTGGATTCGTTCATAATCATGATCGACATCACTCTATGGGCAGATTATTTCTACCCAATTTTGATGGGTCATCCAACTGTTCTTCCAAAGCATGGGTAGAAAAACTTGACATATACTTTTAGTTGAACAAGGTCCCAGAGATGGAAGCTATCAAGATTGTAGTGCTACACTTTGAAGGTGAAGCACATGAATGGTGGTTCCATGGCTTGTCTACATTGGATCATGCCAATGTGACTGCTTATTCTGTGATCAGGTGATCATGTCCAAGAGGAAAAAAATGCTCAAAATTGGAACTGCTCAGAATTGGTTACAAACTGAATGAAAGGATAGGCCTCATTGTTGTGATTCAGGCACTATGAACGGGACCCAAATTAGATGTCGTATGAAGAAGACATTGAAGTTTTAAAACACCCAATAACCTTCAAAACAAGACTTTTGAACTCAAAATTTTTTCATCTTCAGAAAATTTTTATGGCAAAAATTTCATTTTATATGGTTTTTTGGTGGCCTATCAGAGGGTGCCATGTGGCCTTCCTGGAGGTTGCCACGTGGCCTCAGACCCAAGGTTCAAATTTTGGTTAAAATACACATTTGGTTGGATAACCCGACCCCTTGGGCGGAGGTCGACCCGAGCTAAACACGTTTGGTTCAGTCGAACACAACCCAACCTGAACGCATAAGGGTCACCAAATAGTAGCCTTGTGTAGGTGCAGTTGTTTGGTTCAGTCAGGCGGAGGTCAACCCGACCTGAATGCCTTCGGGTCATGGAAAAATGGGCGAGTCGTGTTGTTTTTGTGAACTGGTGGGAGAACAAGGGTTAAGCCCTCAGGGCTATAGTTTTTAAACCTCACGACCAGGTGCAAAACTGAGGGGTCGAGCCATTCCAAATAGTGGAAAACCATAAGGTTAGCCCCTCAGGGCTAGCCCCCTCGGCATACAACCGAGCTTGGGGAACCATGGTCTTGAAGCAAACCATCATTTAAATGAAATGGGCAGTTAAGGGTGGAGCCCATGTGGCCACATTCAAAATTGATGTTAAGGTGACATTTAACTTAACCATCACCCCTACCAACCAGCGGATATTGCGGAGTGGTCACATGTCACTGCCCTCCATCATTTAATGTAACTATCAGTGGTTCTGCCAAACTTGGGGTGCGTTCCACCAAAACTAGATTTTTCCCCAAATTTAGAGTGCCTATCTGCAGTTCTCCCACATTTAGTGGGGTTTTCACTTGACATTGGGCAGAATTTTGTTTTTGTCATAACTTCTCTAATATTGGACCAATTTGGAAAAAAATTTGGTCAATTTTAGGTATTCTAAGAATTCTGGAGTCATTGGGATAAGTTGCAGAGCTAACAGAGGTGTTCTTCAGCCATTTTTTCTTTAGGGAAGCTTGGAGATCCATGAGGGCCATGAGGGAAATGGAGCTGCATTGGGCTACATTTCACTATTTGAGGTGAAATAAAAGCCATAATTAGCTCATTTATACCTTCTGAATTCATTTTCACAACTTTTTCAGCCTATTTAGGCTTATTTATCACTTTAAAACCAATTTGAGCAACCTAATAGAGAAAGGACATGCCCATTGGGAGCCTTGGACCCGGCAGATGTAGCCCAGGAGGGGTGAACTGCCTCATCATGTTGCTGTGTTGTTATGGTGAAGTTATTCTATTGTGTATTTCTAATTCAAGATGTTAAACGGTAATTTTAATTAACATTCCCTCACACATAAACTCAAAAACAATTACCAAAAACACCTTGTTTAATTTGCAAGACATGACAAACACTTTTCAAACTTAATTAAATGGAAATGAATATTTTGAATAGCAGATACAAATAGTTTCATTTTCATATCATATGGCATAATAGCTAAGGATTTGAGCCTTAGGAGCTAGATTTTTACTTGGCATTTGTTTTGTGCAAAGATATAGTTGATTGTTTGCAAGTTTTGATGCTTACTAGGCTTAAACTCAAGAGAGGTGATGGACACTTGGTCAGTGCACAAAGTAATAATCAACCAAGAAGGGCCAGAGAGCCACCTCCAAGAGCCATAGAAGAAGCTTCAAGCATGTCTTCAAATGAGGGAGAAGCTCCTAAAGATATGGATCCCAAAGAAGAGGAACGGGTGTTCCGAAAGGATTTCTTGGATATGACAGAAATGGTGAGGATACTCTACCAAGAAATGAATGATAGGCTTGTTGGAGAAGGGCATAAGAACCAGAAAGAAGGAGAGGGTTCTTCAGGAGGAAAGAAAAGTGATGACAAGTCAAAGAAAGGACACAGAGGAAATTATGATCCACCATCCCCATCTTCATCCTCTTCCTCTACATCATCATCGTCAACTTTAGTGAATCAATCGCACAAGTCTAAAACCACTGGTAAAAGTCCATTTGTAAAGCTTGATGTTAAAATTGAGTTGCCTATGTTTAATGGCGAATTCAATGCAGAGAAACTTGACAATTGGATTAGACAGTTCGAAGTTTACTTGAGGATATAGAACCTTCATGATGAAGACACCGAGATACAGTTAGCCTCTTTGAGAATGGATGGAGCAGCATTGGTATGGTGGGAAGCCAAGACCAAGGATGAAATTAAAAAACATGGTAAGATCAATTTATCATGGGCTGAATTTATTACTACAATTAAAAATTCAATTTTATCCATTAGCTCATATACAAAAGGCTACCATGAACTGGAAAAACTTCAGACAGCTTAAGGGACAAAATTTAGAAGACTACACCCAAGAGTTTAGGAGAAGAACACTCTTATTAGGGGTAGACTTACAAAGTCAAGATACTTTGATGAAATATATAGGTGGTTTGCACAACTACCTTAGACATACTATCCTTATGTTCAATCCTACTAGTCTAGATGAAGTTTGTGTACAAGCTATGCATTTAGAGGCTAGAGGAAAAAACACTTTTGATGAGGGTAGAAACAAGCCTTTTAAGGGGGAAAAAAAAGATAAAACCTTTAAGGGAAAAGGAAAAAAGAATGCATATTTCAAACAAAAGGGTGAGAAAGTGATATGTAAACATTGTTCAAGAGAAGGCCATGAAGAGGAAAACCATTGGAAATTACATCCGGAAAAAAGAACTCAGTTTAACAAAAACAAAGGAAAGAAGAAAACTGCAGCTACTACAACTACACCACAAGATTTAGGTGACGATTCAGGTGACGAAACCAAAATTGCAGCCATGGGTTTGAAAAGTATGAAGGGAAAGGAAATTGAAACTAAGCCAAGCACTAGTACTTCAAACTATCATGTACAAGCTCCAAATGAGGAAGAAAGAATTGAATTTTTCCATGTGAGGGTAGTCTCAAAACATACAAAAATTGACACACTGTTTGATATTGGGTCACAAGAAAATCTCATATCAAAAGACTTGGTCAAAAATATTAAACACGAGACCATTCCACATCAAAAGCCTTATCCACTTGGGTGGATGTGCAAGGATGCAAACTTACAAGTCTCAAGAAAGTGCATATTGCGATTTGCAATTACTGCACACTTTATTGACATAGTTGAACTTGATGTAGTACCGCTTGATATATCAGGAATTGTTTTGGGAAGCCCTTACTTATTTGACAGGAAAGATATCTTCCATCACCATGAAAATAAGTATAATCTCTTTAAATATGGCAAGGATTTCATTGTCAGAGCACATCGCAAGAAGGAAAATATAGCGATGGTAAATGCAGGACAGGTAAAAAGGCTAGTGAATTCTAGTAAGAGTTTTTTAATTCTTATGGTTAAGCACAAGGTTGATGTGAATCATGAGTCATTTGAAAATTTTGATTCCAAGCTTAAATCAGATTTATATGATGTAGTTGATGCACATCATGAGATGTTTTAGGAACTGATAGGTTTACCTCCTAAAAGAGAGATTCAACATGAAATCTAGTTACATCAAGATTGTCCTCTTCCCAACATAGACATGTACCGCATGTCTATCATGGATAATGTTGAAATCAAGAGGAAAATTAATGATTTTTTTGAAAAAGTATTCATAAGACTAAGCACTTCACCATGTGGGTCACCGATAGTGTTGATTCCAAAGAAATATGGAACTTGGCGCATGTGTGTGAACTTCAGGGCATTGAAGAAGATAACAGTAAAGAATCGTTACCCACTCCCAAGGATAGATGATTTGTTAGATAAGCTGAAAGATACTAAATATTTCACTAAGTTAGACTTACGTAGTGGTTATCATCAAGTTAGAATTGCAGAAAGTGGCATTTGGAAGACAACATTTAAAACCAAATAAGGACTCTTTGAGTGGCTTGTTATGTCGTTTGGTTTATGCAATGCACCTGTAACTTTCATGTGGGTAATAGATGATGTCTTACATCATTTTCTTGATGATTTTGTTATTTTCTACTTAGATGACATCTTAATTTTCAGCAAGACTAGATAACAGCATGTCATGCATGTTAAGAAAGTACTTGATATTTTGAAGAAAAATCAATTGTTTCTTAAAATGTCAAAGTGTGAATTTGGAAAGAATTCCTTGGTTTATTTGGGACACATAGTAGGAGGAGGTGCTTTGAGAATTGATCCTTCTAAGTCAGAAGCCATTTTGAATTGGCCTACTCCTAAATCCATTACATAGGTAAGAATATTTTTGGGTGTAGCTCAGTATTGGAGAAAGTTTATTTCTAACTTCTCTGCCATAGCAGCTCTTATGCATGCAATGAAAACTGTGAAGCGTGCTTTCCAATGGGGAGGCGAGAAACAGAAAGCTTTTGAGTCTTTGAGAGAGAAGATAAGTTCAGCTCCAGTCCTTTCATTATCGGACTTGAGACAGCCATTCAAGATTCAGACCGATGCTAGTGATTACGCCATGGGTGCAGTTCTCTTACAGCATGGTAAGCCTATCACATTTCATTCTAATACATTTAATGGTGCTGTTGCATATTATCCTAAATATTATAAGGAGTTGTATGCGTTGGTACAAAGCATCAAAAAATGGAAACACTATTTGATGGGCAAAGAAACAGTTGTTCATATCAACCATCAGCCTTTACAGTACTTGCAGTCGCAAAGTAAATTACAGCAGTCACGAAATTTCATATGGATGGGTTTCCTATAACAATTTCACTTGGTAATAAGGTAAAAGAAAGGTATTTTCAATAAATTTTCTGATATGCTTTCAAGGCCTATTATTAGTGCTACTAATTTACTTAAGAATGATTCTATTGTACATGAGAGCTACATAGAACAATATGCATCAGATGTTGATTTTAAGGATGTGTATGCTAACTTGAGTGAAGGGAATCACGTTGAGGAGAATGATTATCATTTGCATAATAATTTTATGTTTCATATGGGCAAGTTATGTATACCATAGGGGGAGAGACTAAGCATCATGAGAGAAGCTCATTTTTCTCTTATTGCTGGACATTTCATGGTAAGCAAAACGGTGGCACATTTACAGAGGTATTGTTATTAGCCTCGCATGGTAGATAGTGTTTCATGTTTCATTAGAGGTTTTTCATTATGGTCTACAAGCAAGCCTAGCAATAGGAATATTGGTTTATATACACCATTTTCGGTACCTTACAGACCATGGGAAAGTGTTTCTATGGACTTTGTTGGAGGTCTACCATTATCTAGAAAGCAGCATGATTATCTTTAAGTAGTAGTTGATAGATTCAGCAAGATGTATATTCTTATGCCATGTAAGAAATATATAACCGATGAACAAACTGTTGATTTATATTCTCAACATGTATGGTTTCATTATGGCTTGCCTACTTCTATTGTTAGTGACAGGGATTCTAGATTTGTTGGGAATTTTTGGTCCAATCTATGGAAGATGTTGGACACCAAGTTGAAGAAGAGTATTACTTTCCATCTGCAAACAAATGGCCAAACAGAGGTAGTGAACAAAAACATTGTACATATTTTGAGAGTTTATTGTAGCAAACATCCCAAGCTTTGTGATTAGCACTTGCATTACATTTAGCATGCTTACAACCGGGCCAAACACTCTTCTACAAATACTTCACCTTTTGAAGCTTGCTTTGGGTATTTTCCTAAGTCACCTTTAGATTTCATTCTTGAGAAGGATGTTGCCATTAATGGGCATAGTGACATTGAAAAATCTCGCATGTTCATTGAAAGAATTCAGCTCATACATCAGCAGGCTTAAGAACAACTTGAAAAAATTCAAGGCAAGTACAAGGAGAGGCATGACAAACACAGAGTTGATCATAAGTTTTAAAAAGGAGATGAGGTATCGCTGCATATTAGTAAGGAAAGAATGCAAGGAGAAGGTAAAAATTTTAAGCCTATTCATTATGGTCCATTCAAGATCCTTAAACAAGTTGGAAATAATGCTTTTCAACTAGGTTTGCCTTCATATATGCAAAATTATTCCGTTGTGAATGTGGGAAATTTATGTTTATATGAACCACCTTTAATTTCTGATTATGAAAGTGACATTTAGCTGCCATCCATAGAGGATTTCTTGCTATAATTTTTGTATGAGCTGAAAGAGGATGCTATCCTTGATAGAAGGACACGTACTTCGAGGAGGGGAAATGTTGATTATGTTCAAGTTGGTCTTAAAGGCAGCAAACCGAGTAAGGCAAAGTGGATTGAGGTGGAAAAGGTGAGGGATTTGTAACCTCATATTCTTAATAGGTAATTGAAGGCTTTTGGGGTCCAAAAGCTTCCCAATGGGGAGGTGTGATCAGGTGATCATGTCCAAGAGGAAAAAAATGCTCAAATTTGGAAATGCTCAGAATTGGTTGCAAACTAAACGACCGGATAGGCCTCGTCAATGCAATTCTGGTGCCGTGAACGAGACTCAAATCCGACGTCGTATGAAGAATATATTGAAGTTTTAAAACGCCCAATAACCTTTAAAACAAGACTTTTGAACTCAAAAAATTTTCATCTTCATAAAATTTTTATGGCAAAAATTTCATTTTTATATGGTTTTTTGGTGGCCTATCAGAGGGTGCCATGTGACCTACCCAGAGGCTGCCACGTGGCCTCAGACCCAAGGTTCAAAGTTTAGTTAAAAAACACATTTGGTTGGATGACCTGACCCCTCGGGCGAAGGTCGACCCGAGCTAAACGCATTCGGGTCAGTCGGGCATGACCCCACCTGAACGCATAAGGGTCAGCAAATAGCGGCCTCGTGCAGGTGCAATCATTTGGTTAAGTCGAGTGGAGGTCGACTCGACCTGAACGCCTTCGAGTCATGGAAAAACGGGCGAGTTGTGTTGTTTTTGTGAACCGATGGAAAACAAGGTTTAAGCCCTCAGGGCTATAGTTTTCAAACCTCACGACCATGTGTAGAACCAAGGGCTCGAGCCATTCAAAATAGCAGAAAAACCATAAGGTTAGCCCCTTCGGGCTAGCCCCCTCGGCATATATCCGAGCCCGGGGAACCATGGTCTTGAAGCAGACTGTCGGTTAAATGAAATGGGCAATTAAGGGCGGAGCCCATGTGGCCACATTCAAAATTGATGTTAAGGCGACATTTAACTTAACCATCACCCCTACCAACCGGCAGATATTGCGGAGTGGTCACATGTCACTGCCCTCCAGCATTTAATGTAACTGTTAGTGGTTCCGCCAGACCTGGGGCGCGTTCCACCAAAACTAGAGTTTTCCCCAACTTTAGCACGCCTATCTACAGTTCTCCCACATTTAGTGGGGTTTTCACTTGACATTGGGCAGAAGTTTGTTTTTGTCATAACTTCTCCAATATTGGACCAATTTGGACGAAATTTTGGTCAATTTTGGGTATTCTAAGAATTTTGGAGTCATTGGGATAGGTTTCAGAGCTAACAGAGGTGTTCTTTAGCCATTTTTTCTTCAGGAAATCTTGGATAGCCATTAGGGTCATTAGGGAAATGGAGCTGCATTGGGCTACACTTCACTATTTGAGGTGAAATAAAAGCCATAATTAGCTTATTTCTATCTTCTGAATTCATTTTCACAGCTGTTTCAACCTGTTTAGGCTTATTTCCCACTGTAAAACCAATTTGAGCAACCTAATAGAGAAAGGACATGCTCATTGGGAGCCTTGGACCCGACAGATGTAGCCCAAGAGGGGTGAACTGCCCCATCATGTTGTTGTGTTGTTATGGTGATGTTTTTATGCTGTGTGTTTTCTGATTGAATATGTTAAACAATAATTTTAATTAACATTTCCTCACACATAAACTCAAAAATAGTTACCAAAAACACCTTATTTAATTTTCAAGATATGACAAACACTTTGCACACTTAATTAAATGGAAATGAATACTTTGAATAGCATATAAAAATAGTTTCATTTTCAGATCATTCTGATTTCACTAGAAGGGTGGTGGAGAGATTTGGAAAAAGATATCCAGAGGCACCTTTCATGATCCTTACAAAGTTGAAGCAATTAGGTAATACAGAGTCTTATATTTATGAATTTTTAAGATTATTTGTTATGGTTCCTGACTTGTCTGCAGCAAGAAGGGTGTACATGTTCATCGATGGTCTAGATGAAACTATATGGGTTGGTAAAGTCTACCAAACCCGCTACCTTGCATGATGCCATTGAGAGGGCTAGAGACCTTCAAGATGCCTTGCAAAAAGCAAAGGCAAACTTTTAGCACAATCCCTCTTTTCCTTCTAAAGGAAAGGAAGAGAAAGATGCTCCTTGAATGGAGAGCTCATACAAGAAGCCTCTTGATGATGAAGTCTGGAGAGATCTAAGGAAGAAGAATTTATGCTTCACTTTCCAAGAGTCATGGGCACCGGCGCATAGATGTGCTACTAGAAAAGTACATTACATAGAGGTCTTCTCAGATTTTGAGGAGGAAGAAGAAGATGAACCAAGAAGGGGTCACAGCGCTGACACTGATGGAGGAGATCCAACACCATCAGGAGATAGGAATGGAGCCTTTGCTCCTATTTGAGGGACTCTTGCATCTTTGAGGGGAGTACCTAAGTACTTGACCTTAATAGTTCAAGGTTCAATCTTGAATCAGAGGGTTTCTGTATTGATTGATAGTGGGCAACTCACAATTTCACTGATGCTCATCCTATGCAAAGGAGGGAAATACCCACTGATACGTTTGAGGAATTCTCTATTTTGGTCGCAGGAGATAGAACAATAAATGCATGCATTATTTCCCATCACTTTCAGTCACCATGGGTACCTACACTTTGGTTGATCACTTTTTTGTAGTTGACATACCAGACACCAATGTTATTTTGGGTGTTCAATGGTTGATTACATTGGGGAAAGTCACCAGTGATTGGGAGGCTTTGCAAATGGAATGGGTGGACAAGAAGAGTGGTGAATCTCAAATGATCATAGGCATGCATACATACCCCTCACGTAACACTTCCACACAGAAAAAAGATATGGATTTGCACAGTGGAAGAAAGGACCTTGTATTCCCATCTATTATGTTCATGATATTTTTGCATGGGACACTCTTATCTAGTGGAAAACCACCTGGGAGGCCACCTGATCCAGATTTGGTGGGAGAGACCTCACAACATGCTGCTCCAAGCTTAGATCCAGGAGGGATTGGAGCACTTGAAGACAAAGCTACAGTGTTGGGAGACTTGGGTAAGCTCAAGAAGAAGGGAGATCTTCTTCCCTTATCATAATCACCCACTCTCATTTTTGGGTCTGCACTGTGGGAGGAGAAGAATGGAAGGAATGGCCTTCCAACGCACATTTTTGGCATGGGATATGTCAAGGAGGATATCAAAAACATGACAGAAATTTTTTTTGATACACCATCAATGCTGTCATTGTTGAGCAGTTTATATCTATATTGGAAATCCCAACTGTTGGTGGATTATTCCAAAGATCTACACACTTGTATGATACTTCATGACCAACTGCATGAAGAGGGTTATATATTCCATGAAGGAGTCATCTATCATCATGGTAGGATCTTCTTGTCTAGAGCTTCTAAGCTCAAGGAGAAGTTGCTACAAAGGGCCTACAAAGTGTTATGTTTCAGCCACATGTATTCCATGAGGATCTACAACATCATCATGAGGAGCTTTGATTAGGAAGGCTTGAAAGAAGAACTAAATCAGCATTTTCAAGGATTCATGAACTATGTGGAGTTGGGGTAGCAACATGACTCCATGAAGGGGTTATTTCAGCCATCTCTTCCTTCTTTTGAAAGAGGAAAAATATCCATGCACCACTCCATTTCTATGAGGAGTATTGTTGGTGAAGAATTTGATCATGTAAAAAATGTTTTGTTTTCTGATTGTACATATTATTTCACCATGTTTATGCAAGCCATGACTTCAAGGAGGAGTGATGTATCATGTAAATCTCATGGAAAACATTGGGCCACTAAAAATTCTGAATTTGGCCACTCCCTTGATGAACAAAGGGAGATTTTCTATTATGATGGGTGATTCCCAAAGGCACCAAACATATCTCACACTTTCAACCATACTGGGATAACATGGGCAAGAATTAAGTGTTGGGAAAACCACTTATCACAACTTGATCTGATGCAGGCAGGAGATGCACTGTGCTGGTACCATATGTGGGACTATGACCCACCTCCACATGCTCAAATTTCTATTTGTTTGTATGTAGTTTTGCTTCCATACCTTGATGATATAGTTGTAATTTTTATGGGGATGTATGGAGGGAGGATGGGAGGCATGTATGTACCACATGGGATGGAGACTCTCTATGTGCCTTATGCTACATGTTTCAAGGAGTGTATTGGTTCAGCCATGTTTGTTTCATTTGAATTCTTGACTCCTTGTGGGATGGACTATGTACATATCATAATGACTTTGGAGAAACAATTCATGGAGGGTTGGATTGGTGAACACTTAGCTTATGAAAAAAGCTTAACTCATTATGGTGTCACCTATGGAGGAGGAGAAGTGTTGTAGCACTCACCTTATCAGTTGCTTGAGGACAAGAAACATTTTGGAGGGGAGGACTGTAATATTTCCAATTAGCCCAAGCTAATGGGAATATGCAATTTTGTTTCATTTTCCTATTGCATTAATACATGTGTAAAGGAGGACAATAAAAACTCCTAAAACAGTGAATAAATCAATGCCACATGTGGACAAGGTTAAATCTGGGCTATCTAAATAAACACCCTTATGTGTGAAAGGGATTGAATCATTTGACTGGGTAAACGATGACCAAACAACAACACTGTCTAGAAGAAGTGATCCTCATTGATGCACAACGCAGTCTTAGTTGGAGGTGGCACATGTGAAAGAAGATAAATCATTGAGATGGTTTAGGGTTTTGAAAGATCTAAATCTTATAAGAGGAAGAGGAGGATAGCATGAGAAGGTTGTTGATGATTATCAGATTTCTAAATATTTTTTCTGTTTAGACATTTCTTATTCTCTTAGTTGTTTAGCACATAATAGTGCTGTTTAGCACTGGGTGTTCCTAATCGGGAATCCCACCTCCTTCCTTGAGTAGCTCTTCGAGGATTCTTGCATTTCTTTTCCACTATCAGGAATTTGGCTAAGCTCTTCTTCCAACTACAATGCAGATCTTGTTGAGGGTTTGGTTGTCTTTGTAAGCTGCAATAAGTGGAGGCTAGATATACTCAGATCTAGGCCGATCTAGTGCCTCTTTTTAGTGGGAAATTATTCTATCCCCTTGACAAGAGAGTATTGGATGATTGGAGCACTGATTTCAGATCTTGGCTTGAGGCCACATATGTTCTAGAGCCTACAACATAGTTTTCCTTCCATTACTGCATTATTTTCAAGTGTACAGTTGCAGGGTGTTTTGACACACTTTTGGAGGAGAGATTTCTAGTGTTGGGGTTCTTCCCTTCACTATGGTGATCCATGGATTTCAGATCTATTCTGTCATATTTAGATCTGATCTAAATACTATTGTATTTTCTTCATAATTTCTAAATCATTCTGCAGATCAGCTGCGTAAGATCTCAGATCTACTTCATGTACTTCACTTTTTGCTAAAAACCCCAAGGGGCATTTGTAGAGGAGCCTATCTAGTGTACAGATCTGATATAGATCTAACTTTTTGTACACAGATCTGCTCTAGATCTGAAGTGTAATCTACTGTTTTTTTAGCTAATAAAAATAATGCTGTCAAGCTTGTTTAGTCAAATATATGGTTGTAGCACCTCATTTTGAGGGTTTTATTCATGTAAGGTCTTCTATTTCTATTCTATAACTGATGGGCTTCAATATAACTCTGATTTGTTGTTGTAAATGTGCATATTGAGCCTCCATATTGGCCTCCTACTTTTACTTTGCTGAACTGAGTTATTTATAAGCAGTATTGTTTAATATTGCTACATGTGTCCCATTTTGGGATATTACACTAATACAACACCAGTGATGTCAAGTGGAACCACATCTAATTCAACTGTGTCAATAAAGCTTGCAGTGATTGCAAATCTCAATATACATTTCTTTGAAACTTGTAGATTTGCATCCTTACAAATCCAACCCAATGGATATGGTTTTGGATGTGGTATGGTCTAAAGGTTAAGTTTCTTGACCAAATTTCAGAGATTAAGTTTTCTTTTGACCCACTGTTAAGCAATGTGTCAATATTTGTATGTTTGGATATGACCCTCACATGAAACAGTTCTATTTTTTCTTCTTTATTTGGAGTGTCTATGTGACTGTTTGATGTATTGGTACTAGGTTTAGTTTCAATTTATTTTCCCTTCATGTTCTTAAATCCCATGGCTATAATTTTAGATTCATCACCTGAATCAGATCCTAAATCATGTTGAGTTGTAGCAACAGTTTTTTGTTTCCCTTTGTTATTGGGTTTCTTTGGCCTCAATTATGGATGTAATTTCCAACTCATCATGGCCTTCTTTTGAAAAATGTTTACAAACCACTTTTTTGCCCTCTTTCTTAACAGATGCATTATTATTTTTTTTACCTTTTGAGGTATTTTCCTTGGCTTTACCCTTAAAAGGTTTCTTTCTACCCTCTTCAGAAATGTTCTTCCCTCTAGCTTCTAGTTGTGTGGCCTGAACAAAAACTTCATCTAGAGTGGTGGGGTTAAACATGACAATAGTATGTTTTAGGTAGCTATGTAAGCCTCCTATGTACTTTAGAAAAGTATCTTGGCTCTGCAAATCCACCCCTAATAAGAGAGACTTCTCCTAAATTCTTGGGTGTATTATTGCGCATTTTGTCACTTTAATTGCCTAAAGTTTTGCCATTTCATGATGGTTTTCTGCATATGAGATAAATGATAAAAATATTGTTTAATAGCAGTAATGAAATCTGACCATGATATAACAATATTACCATGCTTCTTCATTTCCTCCTTTTTCTTGGCTTCCCACCAAACAAATGTTGCACCTTCCATTCTCAAAGAAGCTAATTGAATTTTTGTATCATCATCTTGAAGGTTCTGTATTCTCAAATAGATCTCCAATTGTCTAATCCAATTATCAAGATTTTCTGCATTTACTTCACCATTAAACATTGGCAATTTGAAATTAACATCAATTTTAAATAAAAGGCTTTTACCAGTGCTCCTAGAATTGTGTGGTTGATGTACTGAAGAAGAAGTAGAGGATGATGATGATGAACGTGAGGATGATGGCTCTCCATTGCCTCCATTGCCTCCATTTCCCTTCTCTGACTTATCTTCATCATGTTGACCTCCTAAAGATCTTTGTCCTTCCTTGTCAATTTTAGATCCTTCTTCCAGTTTCTCATTCCTTTCTTGATAAAGGATTCTAACCATCTCAGTCATGTCAAGAAATGTTTTCCTAAACACTCTTTCTTCCTCTTTAGGATCAACTTCTTCATGGATTTCTCCTTCCTCATGAGGCATGCTTAATGGAGCTTCTACTTCTTTAGGAGGTGAAATAGGTGGTGGAGATTATGGAAATATTTCTCTCCTTTTCTTTGGGTCTTTTGAGACCCTTTTTCTTCCACCAATTTGCATTCTCCTCTTTTGAGCTTGAGCCTTGTAAGCATCTAAAACTTGCAAACGGTTAAACAATTCTTTGCACTAACCAACACTAGAGAATAAATTCTAGCTTTGATACCAATATGATCTAAAATGACTATATTATTTTTTTTTGTGCTAAGTGTCTTTTTAGTTTAAAAACATGTTCATAATTGCCTCTTTAGTTTGCATAATAATTAAGGTGTTTGTCCATGAATTGTAGATGACTTTTAGTGAATTAGAAGCATAAAACAAGCATAAATAACACTGAAAAATAGTTTAAAATAGAGAAATAAGTCACCACATGAAATTTACACAGCAGACATGCTGAATCAGTTCACCCCTCCTGGGCTACATCTTCTAGTCTAGCTCCCAATGGCATGTCCATCTTTCATTATTCGCAAAATTTTGCTATTACATGTAGTTACAATGATCTAATGGTTTTTTTCTCTGCACCAATGGCTCTAGAATGCTCCAATTAGTCAAAATTGACTCTTCATTCACTCAGGGGTGAAAATTGGGTCTCCTATACTTTTGCCTAGTTTCACCTAGGAAAGCTCCACTAAAAGTGGAGAACTCCACTTAACTGGAGTTAAAAGTGGCATAGGGCACCAATTTTGGCACGCCCGCTAACCATATGCCAAAATGACCGTAACATTAAAGTTTTTAGTTGGGAACATGCACCCCCAAACCGTGGGTTACAACCGTCGGGCAGAACTCTTGTTTAAACTGTAGTTGAAGAGTTAAACTGTGGTAATGTTGGTGGGTTTAACGCTAACCATGCGGAGTTGGTTGGAATTTAAATGTAGCCGTGTGACACAAACAACGTGGAAATCTGGTAGGTTAGTTGTCGGGTTTTAAAACTTATCCACACGGTTTTGTTGACATTCAACTACTTCCATGTGATCTTCTTTGGGGAACCGATGGCAGGTTGGGACCGCCGACGGTTCCCAACCCCCATATGCAAATACATTAAACCATAAATACAACATACGCCCTTATGGGTTAAGAAACTCGTGTAGCTCAGATGGTAATGCATGCACGTGACTAGCGGGAGGTCTGGAGGTCGATTCCTGTGAACGCTCACAAAATTTTAGCATGCAGTTGCAGGACCATGTGGTGGCCTCAGGGCTAGCCACGTGGCAGCTTCTGATTGGCCCTTAAAACCCCGTACAACCAATAAAATTGTGACACTTTTCCTCTTGTGATTGGCCTGGTGGAGTGAATATTCTGAGGAATATTCCCTTTTTGCTGACTGTACATTCCATTTTGCTGACAGTGCATCCCAGTCAAACCTAGTCAAATTGTCAAAAATTTACCTGTTTGGCATTTCATTCAGAACGCGATATCTTCCCCATACGACATCAGTTTTTCGAACCTTTTGCGGCATTGGAATCAAGAATATGAAATCTACACAACCATTCTAGTTTCAACCCAATCATGTAACTTTGAATTTTGAGCAAAATTTATGAACTCTTGATCAGGAAATATGCCCACGCTGCAAAAAGGACAAAAATGTTTCACGACTGTGGTGATTTGACAGAATTGGTGACAGTTGAATGATGAGTTTGTCAACAAAAAATTTGGGGTTTCCAATGAAGAACTAGATGATGTAGTGCGGACGGTGGTCACAAAAATGCGATGGGCGCTATCTGAATGAATGGTGCACGACTGTCATGTGATTTGGGAAAAGTGTGCAAGTCGAGTTTAGGAGGCTGCATGAATTTGGAAAACTTGTATTTTGTAAACTATTTTGTAGAATTTATATATTTTTGGGCAGAATTGTTTGGGAGTTTCCCATCCCGCATAAATGTTTGTAACTGTGTTATGATGATGATTTTATTTCGCTGCATATGAAAGTTAATTGAAGTAATAATATTTCTACTACATTGTGAACACTTATTGAAAAATTGGTTAAGTGTTGGTTAGACGTCATTTGCGAGCTCAAGTATTGGTGAAAAGAAATAGTTTGGTGGTGTCACACCTGCCTATGTGTTGGTTGGAAGACACCACTAGCTTAAGGGTGTGACAGTTTGTATCAGAGCTTGTTTTGTAGAAGGGACTTTGACAATTGAGGTAGGAATACAACGAAAGTAGTTGCAGTTGGTATTGAAGCTTGGGAACTCTGTAGTGAGTTGTAGTGCGACATTAGGAAGTTTAGTAGGGGCAAGATAGTGGTCATGGTTGAAGTTGTACAAAGGAATATTTCATTTTTGAGAGATTTTTAAAAGCTTGAGGACATGAAATATAATTGGAAGAACAAGAGGCAACAACACTATGAAGCTCTTGTGCAAGAGTGGGAACTTGTGGGGCACATTGGAGATGGGATAGTGGATGTGTGGAAGGCCTTGATCGCAAACCCATTGTTATAGAATAAGATGAGATTGAATACATTAGAAAACTTAGAGTTTACTACCGGTCCATGCAAGATGACTTGTAGATTTTCGGGTCACTTCGAGTGGAGGGGGTTGATGTGTTCCAAGTAGGTGCACTTGAGCAGCATGAGAAGGAGGAGAAGCTTGATGGAACTCAAGCTAAAATAGGTTTGAATTTCTCGAATGAACCGAAAGGAGAGATTGCATACCTTAAGAGGACATTCAAGTCCAAGCACAAGTCAAAAGACAACTCTGTGGTAGAATTGTTGAACAAGGTTTTTGAGGTAAGATGCAAGACAAACGATATGGAGGATGAAGATGCCTTAAGTTTGAGTTTGTTGTAGGTGACCGTAAATGGAAATAATTTTTTTGCATTGGTTGACACATGGGCTATAGATAGTTTCCTTATCAATAAGGAAACAAGAAATTTTGGGAAGAAAGTTGAAGTGGAAAGAGAGTTGAGTTCCTTCAAAGAAATTAACTCTGGCATGAAAGTTGTGACAGGTATTTGAAGAACACATAACTGAGAGTGGGTTTATGGTTTCAAAATTTGGATTTGAACATGGTTGAGATGGATGGTCATGCTATGGTTTTGGGGCAGGACTTATTGGTAGCTGCACAATCCATACCAATGGTGGACCATGACACACTATTGATTATAGTTGGAGAGAAAACCAATATCATGATGATGACAAGAAAGAGTTTCTTGGATATAGACCAAGGATTGCTTCGATGACATTGTATGAGAAGGACCCAAATGTGAAGCATGATAATGTGGAGCAAGGGGAATTGAATGTATGACTGAAGTAACAAAGGAGACGAGGATGGTTGACATTTTTGCGAGAGCCATGAAGGAAAATAAAGATAGGGGTGGAAAGGTGGTTCCACTCATCACAAAGTAGGAATTTGTGACTTCTACTGAGAGTCTTCACCGTGATAGTGCTGAGGAGATAGGATGCTTAGGTGCTTATTATAGAGAACGCCAAGGGAAGGAGTATGCAGGTAGAGATCGAGGTAGTGTTGTGTACTATTGTAGGTATGCTATGGGAATATATGATTTTCAGTTGACAAAAGAAAAGCTTGGGAAGCATGGATGTACACAAGAGGAGATTGTTGTTGTGCATGATTACTTGAGGATACAACACCAATATGACACTTGGGTGGATGAGAGTAAGGGAGAAAACTTCTTGGCCCTTGTCATGCACTATACCTTTGGATATGGGTGTGTGTAGTGCCTTGATAATGAGGAACGATTGCACCACCATGAAAAATGGGCCTTTGGGGAAGGGCCTCTCACATAAATGATTATGCTTTGATGGATGTGTTTGACTAGTGTATGACCATCAGTAGAAAATGGACGATAGCATTGATGGAAAACATATGGAAGTAGGGATGGAGACTACTTCGTGGACCTGGATGTGGATTAATTTACATTTGATGGAGATGGGATAATTCTTGATCGAGTTAGAATTTTCATAAAGAGCTGAAGGAAATGATTGACGAAGGCATGAGGATGTGAATTATCATGGATTGAGTGTGACATTTGGAATGATCACCCAACTAGTTCGAGTCATGGGGTTCAACAGTGTGCAGATGCATGGTAGAGTTGAGTTAGAGTATGAAGTAGGAATTCACATGATGATGACACATGGTAGTTTGACATGATATGTTGTAGTGATACATGTAAGGGTCAACCTTCCACGGTTGTGGTAGCATGTAGGATTGCGACGGATGTGGTTGATGACCATGGATTGAGGAGGCTTACCCATACATGGATTCATGAGCCTTAGTAAAGGTTTGTGCGATGGAGAGCAGAGTTGGGCAACATGGACATTGGATGTTGGAGCTAGAAACACTTTGTGACATTATGTTGATGGATGTTGTCAAGGATGACAACCTTATTCAGAGTGGGGGAGGATGTTATTAATCTAAGTCAGGAACACCTGAGGGAGTCAAAAAGCTAAACTCGTAGTACAGGCGCACCCATGATGTGCGACGGGCACCTGTGTTCGGTTAAAGGTGACTCAGGTGGAGTGTGTAGTTAAAAGCGACTTGGGGGTGGACATTCAGTTAAGTGTGACGGATGGGTGCACATGTATAGGGGGTACGCCGTGTTAGGCAGGCACCCACCCATCGTGATGAATGACAAAGTGTGGAGGTGACACGAGTTGGGAACCCAGGCGCGTGAGTCACCAGGTGGTGCAATAAGTCGTGTTGGGTTCCTGGGTGGTGGACAAGTCAAGCGAGTCATCTTGCGGACGGGATGTAAATGTGTAGAAGAGTTGTGTTGTGTAGGTTAGTTGGGTGCATGGGAATTCTGACCTGTAAACATACGTGACAGTGGAATGTGTGTGTCGTAGGTCGACTACACACATATGCGGATGGGCCGATCCATTGTAAGATGAAACGATGCACCCCTTGGTGAAAAGCATTTGGTTGAAATGCATATAACTAAAAAGTTGGAGCATGAACTTGAATCATCGAACCAAGCAACTCATTCATATTTGGAACTGTGCGAAGGTGCAGTAAACATAATTGCAAGGCAAGGCCCGAGTCAAGTGAGTCGGACAGATTGCAAGCATAAAGTTGTGCAGTGTTTGGGCCGCGAGAAGTTAGACAACTCGTGTGGAGGTTTGTGCAGGCCGCAAGAAGGGCATGGAAGGGTCGAGTGTCATGGGTGTTGGGCCGCTAATATGACATTATTATTATCACTTTTTAACACCTATTTTATCCATTTCTACTCTTCTTTATCATGTCATTTATTATAATTTATCATATAATTCCATTTTATAATTAGTTATGCTCTTATGGATAAATATTATTTCTTCTCATTTATTTTTAATAAATTGATGATTATTATGCATGATTTTATCAATTATGGTTTATTAATATAGTTTTTAACATAACTCACCATTTTAGCCTCCAATATATTTTCCAGATTGCAAATTTGATCTCCAGCACATCATCAAATATTCCAACTCAGAAATTCGTTGGAATAAGAAGTGTCAGTTTGCGTTGGATATTCTGGGCAAATGGAGAAGAATCTGGAAAATCCGGAACATGGGTTTTGTCCAAAACGAACCGAATTAACTTCATAACAGAATGTTTTGCCAAAATTCAGCCCGTATTAAGAGAAACAGAAGGTTCTCTGAGGATGATTTTGCTAGACTCGCTGTTGTGATCGTTTTCCAAATTCTTCCAGTTGCAATACCAA
This sequence comes from Pinus albicaulis, assembly GCA_034641835.2. Classification (NCBI taxonomy): domain Eukaryota; kingdom Viridiplantae; phylum Streptophyta; class Pinopsida; order Pinales; family Pinaceae; genus Pinus; species Pinus albicaulis. The sequence goes on along the minus strand of CM076577.1, from coordinate 792,857,297 downwards.
ATTCGACTTGTTCCTGTTGAATGATTGATAGAAATATATTTTCTTGTTGATCAAGTTGTTGGGGACAATCCAATATTGTTATGAGGGATCACATTTAATATTTACTTTCTCCTCTTTCTGATTATAAAAGGAGAGCATGTATTATGTATTGGGGGGGATTGAGAGAATTCCTGTTGTAATTTTCAAAAAATTTCACTGACTCTTGTTAATTAAAACAGAGTACGACTGTTTTTAAATGATGTTATGAATGATTGATACATGATTTGGTTGTTGTTCCATCACTTGAGTCTGGAGTAGCTCAGCAGTGCTCCACTAGCGGCAAAGGGCCCAGCCGTGGTGGATCCACTTGCAATCTATATTATTATCTTTCAATTATCGTTGTGTGATAGTTTGTATTTGATTTTATTACAATTTTCAAGTTTATTAGTTTATTTTTTAATTGTCTATTGATATCAGTGTGTTACATTGATGAATTGCATTGATGTTCCGTTCTAACAAGAATCTTAATCTCTGTATAACTTGTCTTGTTATGCCTTAACAGAGCTACGTTGGTCAACAGTTACTGTTCCATTCAGTTTGCTACTTAATAAGATTTGTTGTTTAATAGAATTTGCTGTTCAATTCTCTTAGATAGATTTTTCTATTAAGATTCGTTAAGTTCCTATTCAAATTCATTAGATAGAGATTGTTGTTCGATTCCAGATTCGCTGTTCATTTCAATTCATTAGTTTACAGTCTACAAAGAGTCTGGTTTTGCTTTTGATAACTTGCCTAGTTTACTTTCATTAGCAACATTAATGATTTAGTTCAATTTCCATTTTCATTTAGTCGTTTTAATGGGAGATCATAAACTGTAAAGGACAGCTGGTTATTGCTACCTTCGTTCTCAGATTGATTATCTTGTTTTCATTTGATTTTAATTCCATCAGTTTCTAAAGGAAAGAGTTATCATTACTACATCCTTGACTGATGTTTGCTAAGTGAATGATTGGATTTCAGAGCATTTAATTTCATGTCATTGTAGTTAAATTTCTTTTCCAAGCATCTGTTTACTCTTGTATTTACAACATTGTACTACATATTGCAAGGAATTACTCTTAGCTTGAATTGCAGCCTCAGACAGAGTACACTCTTGAAATGAAAAATTGTACCTGGATTGATAATTAATGTAGGATAAATAGGCATTCAAAAGAAACCTTTTATACCTCAACATTTTGGCACCGTTGCCGGGGAGAGTGTATGCCATTTAGAAAGAGTGATGCATATTTGATTTTTTTTCTGCTAGGGAAGAATTGGGTATTAAAAACGGAAGGTAAGAACCTGCGTACCGAGCGAGGAACATACTCGTTCATTGGCCTGCTTCAGAGCAGAATTGAGTGAAATTTAAGGTACAAATTGAAGTAGGAATTTTAGAGGTAGAATTTTTGAAAAAATCTTGTAATTCCACTCGAGTGGTGATGTAAGCACCACCCATTTCACTAACCAATTGACAGGAACATTTGAAGGAGGATCCTCAAAGAAACACATGAATAATATCTTCTATTATGGTAAGAAATAGCTCACATTTCAACTTTTGAATTCCCTATCCTAGGAGGAGTAACACAAACGAACATAATTCCCCCATTGTCTCTACCAAATTTTCATTGTTTGACAAATGAAGATCCAGATACATTCTTATTCAAGTTTTAAATATTTTGTAGAGGATATGATTATTTTACTAATGGTCAAATATTGAAAGTGTTTCCTCTTACTCTAAAAGGAGCAGCTCTCCGATGGTTCATGAGCCTAGGTGGGAACTGCATCCAAACATGGGAGGACATGAAGAACATATTCTTGAATAAGTACCAAGACTATTGCAAATCCAATGACGATATTTTTGGTATGATACAAGGGGAAGATGAAAGCTTGGAGGACTATGTAGAGCGATTTCAATATAACCTTCAAAAATCAAAGCATAAGCATTTGGAAAAAGAGATTTTGAAAACACTCCTTCTTAAAGGAATCAAAGATGATTTTTTAGAGCTCTTAAATCTGATAGGAAAAGGTGATGTTTTTCATTTATCATATGATGGTGTTTGTGAATTGTGCATAAGGTATTCAAAAGGAATTTCCAAGGCTGGTAAGAATTCTAGAGACGTTTCCTTCTTTCTTTTCCAAATTTACTACAAGAACAAGAGACATAAGAGCTGAAATCAATGTTTTATTTGAAAATTTTAAATATGATTTTATTAGCTCTCTAAATTCACAATTGAATGTTTTGTAGGTTCAAAAAAATCAAGAATTTGATGAAGTGTTTTTCCCTCATTACCAAAAGGAGCATCCCATAGATACTCACTCTTCCTTATCTAATTTGGAAGTAGCATATCAAAGAGATGCAAAAGCTGCAACAAGGTCAAAAACATGGAAATCATGGCCTACAGGTATGGTTCAAAACACTTCCTCTCCATTATCTTACTTGCATAATCCATTATGGAATACTCATATGTTAGGGCAGCCATTCCAATCTCAATATAACCACCATCAATCTTATCTACAAGTTTGGCATGGTTCATCTTATGATTGCATGAATACTCTCCCTCATCTTGTAGCACAAACAAATCTTCCAGCTCTTCCACAGCATCTTTCTTGCCCATCAAAACCATCCATTCAACCCAATCAAATACATCATCAAAATGCTCCATTCCCTACACAATTTCCTGCTCAACTCATTCCACACCTTCACCATAATAAAATAGTACAATATGCTTACAGTGTTGAATTGAAAAATTTACCCACACTTCCCACCCATTCTATCTCATATGCACCATTGGAGAAAACTTATACTGAGATTCAGAATCTGTCAAATCCAAAAAATTTAGAGGTTATGAAAGAAAATGAGGTTTCTTCTAGCCTACATCAACAAGCCGTTTTAAACACTCAAGAGCTTTATGATATGATGGCTATGGGAAATAAAGAAAGTAAGGGATACATTGAATATTGGTTTCACTCCATTTGTTTGCAGCATCACTCCATGCTTCAACAATTTTTGGCACCATATTTTCAAGGGAAGTTGACTTCTCATACCCTAATTTTTATTAATATGCATTTTTCAAATTTGGGTATGTACATAATTGAAGCCTTATTTCGAAAATGGTTAAACTGGAAATACTCTTATATGTAATCATATTCATTTTCCAAATCAAAGTAGGCTAGTGAAAAAATAAAATAAATACATTTTTTTTATTTTTTATTTTTTGTAAAAATAGTTGTTTTTGTTGCAACACGCTGTGGAAATCAACATCGATGATAAATGGTTTAATTTATTTTTGTATGTATATGAATTATTATGGAAATAATAATTATACAAACACTTATATTCATTTTTATCACCAATATGGAAAAATTTCTTGAATATCATATTTTTTGGCTCGCAGGCTTGATGAAATTTCTGAAAACAGAGTTGGGACAGTCATGTTTTGAGGGACCAAAAGTGAATATTTTTAAAACTTGTTTCTATCATAATTATATTTTTATGTCTACTTTCCAACCCAATTTGAATCACTCCATTTGGATTTGAAACGAAAAATTTCGAGCCAAAACATTGATAGTGTGTCTAGTAGGCAGCTCAACAACAAAGTTGGGACAATCAGTTTTTGGAGGCCTAAATGAATATATGTTTAAAAAAAATTTCTATGGTATATTCCTATATTAATCTCATTTACAACTCAATTTTAATCACTTTATTTCGATATTGTATGAGGAATTTATGACAAAAATACTGACTGCCTATCATAAATCAGCACTCTTGAAACTCTGTTTTCTCGGTTGTTCACTAGCGTATTTGACCCATCAATTCTTCTTGTCCTAAAAACCTGGTTCTATTGAAGATCAATAAATGAAGCTACTTTAATATCCAATTTTAATCAGTTCAATCCACCATCAAACGAAAAATTTATGCTTGAAATATCAACTATTGGTATGAGCTGGAAAATCGAAAATTACTCTATTATGCAGGTTGTTCTAAGAAAATTTGACATATCATAGAATTGAATTTTTAAAACTTGTTTCTATTGGAGATAAAAATTTTAATTATCTCTCATTTGGCTTTGGAATCACTCAAATCAGATGAAAAACAAAGAAGGTATGATTAAAACACTACTAGTTAGTATGGTCGACCACTGCTTTCCCATAGGTGACAAATAAAATTTGTTTTATTTTTCTGTGGATTTGTTCTACAGAGTAACTACTTGTTTTTTTTTTTTGCATAATTCTTGGATTAGGGGAGCCTGATCACCTCTCTTTATCTATGATTTAATGTTTTATTGCAGGTAGACACTCGTTTTTTGCAGGTCTTAGGAGAACAAAGAAGGTTAATTTATGGACGAGCGATTCTTGAAAGAAATTTTAGTGAAATGGGAGAATTTAATCCAGTTAATTACCTAACAGATTCATAATAGAAGAAATGAATAATTGGTTTCCATTTGAAGATTCATGTCACTGCTGCCAAAACATTTTTCAAAAAGATCATTTCTTTTTCCATTAACAGATTGATATTCCCTTAGGAAATAACATCATAGTTGTTGTAAATTAATAAAGTGTTGTTTATTTTTTGATTTATTTTATGATTTTGTGTTTCAGGTGTTGATCCCTTCAAATTTTAGTTTCTGCTCCATTGGCGATTGAACAATAAGGACCCCATCATGTAGGTTTCAATTGCAGAAGGCAATTCTTCGGCAGCACAAATTCTGTAAAAATTCACTTTTTATTTAGACCTGTACATAAATTTTCCTTTCTAGTTGATTGGATTTTCTTGACAATGGATTGTACATTAGCTTTGTTCTTTCCTCTATTTTTTTTCCTTTGTTGTTCCCTATAGCAATTTCTGCGTGCATTTTCTTTGATGTTCCCTATAGGGAACAACATTTTTTTTTGTGCCTTTATTTTTCATGTTGTTCCTCTTAAGGAACAGTTGTTGTTCCTCTTAAGGATCAGCAGTCGTCCCTCTTAAGGAACAAAAATCTTGCGTGCTTATATTTGTTTGTTGTTCCTCTTAAGGAACAACAACCATTCCTCTTAAGAAACAGTGCGTTTGGGGGAGGAACCACAGTTTTTGTCGCCTGTTTTTGTTGTTCTTTTCCAAAGGAACAACATTTTTCCCGCATGCTTTTGCTCTTCCTTTCAAAAGGAACAGCATGTTTTTTTGCCGACTTTTTTTGCTGTCCCTTTTCAAAGGAACAACATTCCTGTGGATTGTTTTTGTTGTTCCTTTCAAAAGGAACAATTTATTTATTTATTTATTTATTTATTTATTTCTAAATTTTTTTTCCGATTGTTTCTGTTGTTCCTTTCAAAAGAAACAGCATTTTCGCAGATTGTTTTTGTTGTTCCCTTTAAGGAACAACATTTGTTCCATCTAAGGAACAACACTTTTTGAGTGCATTTTTCTTGTTTTAGAACAAAATTTTGAGGATTTTTGTGAATTCTTCATGACTCTTTTAAAGGCAAATATACAATTTATGCAAGGACACAAAAATTAGAGGTTTATTGGAATCAACAAATCAAGAGAAATTGTAAATTTTAAGAAATTTTTTTGTAGTGATAAGAAAAGGAAAAGACACAACCATCTATATCACTTTGTTGTCTTTATTTTCACTAAAATTAATATGATCAGTTATCTTTATCATGTTGGTTCTTCCATAAATCCTCATAACTCTCTTTGATTTTTTATTGAATAAGAATAAGGGCATACTTTCTCTATTGAGATGTTTAGACTTCTTCCACCATCCCTACTCTTGAGGAGTGTTGAGCCATCCTCTATACATAAATAGGGAAGTGTTACATAAAAAAATAAAAAAATAAAAAAATAAAAATCTCTATATGATTACTAACAATTCTATGATATGGCAAATGGAGGATAGGGGGTCTCATCAAGAGCCAGCGTACCATGATCATAAGGGAGTAGTGAAGTGGCATTCCCATTATGGCCACCACACCAGGGATATGATCCAATGGACAACTCAGAAAAATAAAAATTCCTCGGAACATGAGGTCTCATCACGAGCCGGCCTGCCCACCTTTCACTCCTTCCTGGTGAATGGCATTATGATTCATCTGGTTCCCAAGCCAGCACAGTGGCCTCCATCATGACATCACACAGCACTTCCCTAGGCATAAATAAAGGATAATGGTTCCAAGGGTGAGAAAGAAACTTTGTCAAGGTTATAGACACTTGTGGGCAACAAAGCTCTGCTGATGGTATTGGAGTCATATTTTCACGAATCAATAGTAATGATAAACCATCTTCTTATATATTTATCTAATATCAAATAAGAGTATGCTCCTAAACCCTTTGTTCGGAACCTCTTATGCATGAAATTTATTTATAAATCGATCATAATGGTTTATGTGGATAATGACCGCATAAGTACTTTTTTCATATCAGTTGTCCTTTTCCCTTATTTTCGAATCATTACATAAACATCTCCATATATACTCACGATTTCAAAATATGCATTGATTTCAGTAATGTGATAATTTATTGATCATATCATAAGTATGTATGCCTTTCCATGTTGTACAATTGTTGTGCAGTACGCTGCTCTACTATTTTCCGGTTGAGGGCGACCTATCATCTTTCAAGGGGGGCACTAATATGCCTGCATGTGGGTCGAATCCCAATATTCATATTGCATTTCTACAGAAGTTTTTCTTATTGAAATTTTGACATACATCTTATCTATTGCTCTTAAAAATTAACACTGTGGATTCAAGAAAATTGCATGCAGAATCGTGATTTGTTTACAGGAGAAAAACAAGTATGGGGGGGGGGGGAATTCTATTTGTAGCACGACCACACTATTGCAAGTAACAGCAAAGGCTCACACAACTCATGAACGCGCACAATTCTTCAGACATGATGTGCTTGCATGGCTTCCACCTTTTGCATCACTTTCAGTATCCGCTCAGCCTACATCAACTTCAAAAAATGCCAGTTCCTACATGTCATTCCACATTTTTTCAGAGGTAACACTTGAGGTAAAATAACATAATTTTCTGATTTATTACGAATTTGGGAGAATTTCATGAAAATCCATTGAGAATTATTTATCATCATTCATTCCACATCTTTACCACTTCTCATTTTTCAGAGACATATCATCTTTCAGTTTGGGGGAGTGTTTCTTTCCTTCATTTCTTTCTTATGACCATGTCACTAATATTATTTATCATCCATTGATATTCTTATTCATTCTCAACACCTCCCTTATTCCATGTTTTTTTTTACACCAAGCATAGATTTCAACAGATTGTAGCAACCACTTCTCTTTGTTTTCTAGCATTGCATGAGGACATGCAAATTATTCAGTTTGGGGGAGGAATTGCTACACATGATGGATTTTTTCTACTTTCTTTCTCATTTAAGGCATACAATTTCATTTTTATACAGTGCAGAAATTGATTTGCAATTATGAATTGAATTATTGTGATTTTTGGATAACAAAGAGGTATCATTAAAACACACAAACCCAGATAATTTCACGCTAAATTAGTTCATAAAATTTCGAAAATTATGCACTATCACCTACAGCCATTTTGTTTATATCTCATGATCCGTGCATCAAAACGATCTGATTTTTGGGAAAATGGTTAATAAAGTTTGTTGTTACTTATATCACATTTTTTGAAACTTCATATACATATAGTTGAACGTCAACTGTAAAAATTGTTACGCCTTCATCAAGATTGCTAAAATTGAATATTCATTATTTGAGGAAAAAATCATTTGTTCCATCCATTTCATGAGTTGGGATGAACAATTTTTTTTGCTTGGTTAACACATGGGTTTTTTCTTTGGGTTGCATGAGGACAAGCAATATATTCAGTTCTAGGTTGCATGAAGACATGCACTATATTCAGTTTGGGGGTGTGTTGGGCCGCTAATATGACATTATTATTATCACTTTTTAACACCTATTTCATCCATTTCTACTCTTATTTATCATGTCATTTATTATAATTTATCATATAATTCCATTTTATAATTAGTTATGCTCTTATCGATAAATATTATTTCTTCTCCTTTATTTTTAATAAATTGATGATTATTATGCATGATTTTATCAATGATCATTTATTAATATATCTTGTAACATCACTCACCATTTTAGCCTCCAAGATATTTGCCAGATTGTAGATTTGATCTCCAGCACATCATCAAATATTCCAACTCAGAAATTCGCTGGAATAAGAAGTGTCAGTTTTGCATTGGATATTTTGGGCAAATGGAGAAGAAGGAAAATCTGGAACATGGGTTTTGTCCAGAACGGACTGAATTAACTTTTCCAAAAAAAAATTTGCCCAAATTCGGCATGTATTAAGAGAAATGGAAGGTTCTCTGAGGACAATTTTCCAAGATTCACTGTTGTGGCCATTTTCCAAATTCTTCCAGTTGCAATACCAAATTCGACTTGTTCCTGTTGAATGATTGATGGAAATATATTTTCTTGCTAATCAAGTTGTTGGGGACAATCCAATATTGTTATGAGGGATCACATTTACTATTTACTTTCTCCTCTTTCTGATTATAAAAGGAGTGCATGTATTATGTATTAGGGGGGATTGAGAGAATTCCTGTTGTAATTTTCAGAATTGTTCATTGACTCTTGTTAATTAAAACATAGTATGACTATTTGTAAATGATGTTATTAATTATTAATACATGATTTAGTTGTTGTTCCATCACTTGATTGTGGAGTATGTCGGCAGTGCTCCACTAGCGGCAAAGGGCCCGACCCTGGTGGATCCACTTGCCATCTGTATTATTATATTTCAATTATCATTGTGTGACAGTTTGTATTTTATTTTATTACAGTTTTCAAGTTAATTAGTTTACTATTTAATTGTCTATTGATATCGGTGTGTTACATTGACGAATTGCATTGCTGTTCCGTTCTAACAAGAATCTTAATCTCTCTATAACTTGTCTTGTTATGCTTTAACAAAGCTACACTGTTCAGCAGTTGTTGTTCCATTCAGTGTGTTGCTTAATAAAATTTGTTGTTTAATAGAATTTGTTGTTCAATTCTCTTAGATAGAGTTTTCTGTTTAGATTCATTAAGTTGCTATTCAAATTCATTAGATAGAGATTGCTATTCAATTCCAGATTTGCTGTTCATTTCAATTCATTATTTTACAGTCTGCAAAGAGTCTGGTTTTTCTTTTGAGAGCTTGCCTAGTTTACTTTCATTAGCAGCATTAATGATTTAGTTCAATTTCCATTTTCATTTAGTCATTTTCATGCCAGATCATCAACTGTAAAGGACATATGGTTATTTCTACCTTCATTCTCAGATTGATTATCTTGCTTTCATTTGATTTTAATTCCATCAGTTTCTAAAGGAAAGAGTTATCATTACTGCATCCTTGACTGATGTTTTCTGAGTGAATGATTGGATTTCAAAGCATTTAAGTTCATGTCATTGTAGTTAGATTTCTTTTCCAAACATTTGTTTACTCTTGTATTTACAACACTGTACTACATATTGCAAGGCATTACTCTTAGATTGAATTGCAGCCTCAGACAGAGTACACTCTTGAAATAAAAAATCGTACCTGGATTGATAATTAATGTAGGATAAATAGGCATTCAAAAGACACCTTTTATACCTCAACAATGGGCACTGCAGCTAGGCAATGCACCCAAGCTACGAGCATAACAGAAACGCTGCACGAATGTGGTGATTCAACAGAATTGGTCACATCTAAATGATGAGTTTGTGAACTAGAATTTTGGGGTTTCCTGTGAAGAACTACACGATGTAGTGTGGACGATGGCAGCAGCAGTGCGACAGGTACTATCTCAACGACTGGTGCATGACTGTCGTGTGATTTGGGCAAAGTGTGCAAGTCAACTTTGTGAGGCTCCATGACTTCGGAAAACTTGTATTTTGCAAAGTATTTTACAGAATTTATACATTGTTTGGTAGAATTTTTTGGGAGTTGTCCCTCCCGTATAAATATGTGTAATTGTGCTATGATTTCATTCCACTACATATGAAAGATAATTGAATAAGATAATTGAAGTAATAATATTTCAGTTGCATTGTGAACACTTAGTGAAAATTTTGGTTAATTTTTGGTTAAGCGTAGTCCGTGAACTCAAGTATTGATGAAAAAAAAGGGTTTGACAGTGCCGCATTTGCCTATGTGTTGGTTGGAAGACACCACTAGTGTAAGGGCGTAACACCATAATAATAGCTTCTCATGCTTCTTTAAGAGGTAACTCATGCTATTTTCAAAGGATTGATTTCACTTACCCCTTCTTTTCACTCTGATAAATTCTATCTTATGAAGGAGGGCTTAGATTTACTTAAATATATTAAGAATTATTTTATATTTTTTTTGGTCTTTGTCGATGTAGAAAATATATACATTAAGCATGCATATGTCCTAGATTCCCCTAATCTCACAATATTTTACTTCTTGCAAAATACAGAATCATTCCACTGTTAATCTTTTGTGGAAAATTAATTGCACACACATGTGAAGCATAAATAAAAACAATCGCACATAACATAGTTGTTTTAACGAGAAATCCTAAAGCTGAAAACCCCAACTATCATATATTATGTATCATGGAGATCATATGACACTGTCATACAAATCTTAGTACATCAAGCTCTCAGTACAATAAATCGTCACACACTAATCAGGAAAAATCTACAAATCCATGCACCGATATTTGCCCCATGCTAGCCTGCCTCCACTGCGCAATCCCTGCTGAAGAATATCTCTAAATGAATTCGAATTACCCTTGCTTTGACTGCGCAATCCTCATTTGAAACTCCAATGTGTGTGTGATGCAATTAATGCATCACTATAGTCACAATAGATAGTCCATCTTGCCCTTTGACCTATCTCTCCACTGGATCTCCATTGGAACTGCCATGCACTGTAGTTAACTGTTGTATTGTTTAGTTGATTAATGAGTTATTATTTGTGAATTAATTAACTAATTAATTCACTCCACTCTCACTAGTGTATCATTCAGTTACACTAGATACAAGTAGCTCAACTGACTCTAACAGAGTTAAACTGAATACAACTCCATAACTGCTCTTCCAACTCTATCATAGTTTTTCCACTTCAGTTCTAGCTGAGTCCTCCATGCATGAACCACCAGTTTCCCTTGGGAATTGCGTAATTCCCTCAGTCCACTGATTTGCCAAATTTGTGCATTGAACTCAAGTGCTCCAAGAGAATAAGTTGTTGTTTAGAGTCTGATTATTATTAAGAGCTAATAATAATTGACATGCATCTATTTTTAGTTCGACGATCTATAAATAGACTTCGCCCAATATTCTAAAAACAGAATTTCATCTATTTTTCCAACTTGATCAACAATCCACAAATAATATCCTGCAACTTTTGAAATATGATCACCATGTCTAAAAATAGACAGTCTAAAAATAGACTTGCACCAAAAATAGCCTGTGGGCCCACTTAGTGAAGACGACTCTTTTCACTAAGCTCATCATCTTGTTGAATCTCAAAACTCCCTCTCAACAAGATAGGGATTATATTTCACCCCAATCCTACCTCTATGGTATTCGAATTTGCTCCTAGTGAGCGCCTTCGTCAGAATATCTTCATCCTGATCTTCTGTAGGAATGTACTAAAGCAACATGATCTTTCGCTGCACACAATCTCTGATATGATGATACCAGATATCAATATGTTTAGATCTATCATGAAACACGGGATTAACCGAGAGTTAAATGCAACTCTGATTATCACAATGTATCACTGTGGGATATAAATGTGAACCGAACAAACCAACTAGAACCTTCCTCATCTAGATAGCCTCACATGTAGCTTGAATTGCTTCCATATATTTTTCTTTCGCTTTACTGAGTGCCACGGATCTTTGTTTCCTGTTGTACCAAGAAACTGTTGTAGATCCGATACTGAAAAATCCCTCCTAATGTGCTCTTTCTGTTTGTTGGGCTTCCTGCCCAATCTGCATCCGTGAAGCCATGAAACTTCACCTCATCCATCTATGTGTACCATAAACAATAATCAGATGTTCCCCTGAGATATCTCAGGACATGCTTGCCTGCCTTCCAAAAGATCTTGGTAGTCTTAACCATCGCTTGTGAAAGTTGGTTCACGACATAGCATATGTCCAGTCTTGTATTGACTAAATACATGAGCAAACCCACCAACTCTCGATAAACAATGGCATCCACTACCTCTACCGATGTAGCATCCTCTTTCTTCCAATTTCCTAGAAGAGGAGTGTCGATAGGCTTGCAGCCTTGCATGTGAAACTTCTCCAGTATCTCCCGAGCATACTTGCCTTGAGACACAAACAGTTTGCCTTCCTATTGCCATATTTATAATCCAAGGAAATAATGAAGGAGGCCCAAATCCTTCATCTAAAACTCCTTTGCAAGATCTGCCTTGCATGAGTGTATAAACTGCTCATCACCTGTTAGTATTAAATCATCAACATAAAGAACAATGATTAAAAGATTACCCTCCAACACAATCTGGTACAAGTTTTCATCTGCCTCACTCTTGGTGAAGCCAAGTCCAGTGAAATATCTGTCGATCCAAGTGTACCAAGCACATGGTGCTTGTTTCAGCCCATACAACGCACTTTTGAGCCTGCACACATGTGACTCGCTGCTAAAGATCTCACATCCTTCAAGCTGCTCAATGTACACCTCTTCCTCAATGATCCCATTAAGGAACACAGTCTTCACATCCATCTGATGAATGTGCCAACCATTCGCGTTGAGAGAGCAAGGATGGTCCATATGGAAGAATACTGTGCGATAGGTGCAAAGGTTTCTTCATAGTCAATCCCCTCGATCTGTGAGAAGCCTCGCAACAAATCTTGCATTATAATTCTCGACGCTCCCATCAGTAGCTTGCTTTACCTTGTAGATCCATCTTGATCCTACAACTGATTTTCCCACCGGTCTTGGAACAATCTCCCAAGCACTGTTTCTGACAATGGAGTCGTACTCCTCCACCATGGCATATACCCATGTGGGTTCCTGCACTGCTTCTTCAAAAGAAGATGGCTCTGTCATGATACACTGTCTCATAAGATCCATGTATCCAATAAATCATTTAGGTGATTGTCTCTGTCTGCGCTGTGATGTAGGAAATCCTACATTCTGTGCCACATCAAGCTTCAGAACCTATGATCGTTCTTTTTTTCCTCTCCGCGACCCCATTCTGCTATGGGTTATGAGGCGCTATGAGTTCTCTTCGAATTCCTTCTTTGCTACAGAAGTCTTTGAATTCACCCGAGATGTATTCACCACCATTATCGCTCCGTAGAGCTTTCACTTGCTTCCCCGACTCCTTCTCCACCAATGATTTGAACTCACAGAACTTTGAGAACATTTCACTCTTCTTCTGCATGAAGAAGATCCAGCATATACGAGAATATTCATCAACAAATATAACATAATACATGTTTTTTCTGTTGAATCAACCGAGAAAGGTCCACACACATCTGTGTGAATTCTCTCCAGGATCACCGAAGCATGGTTCTCCTTCTCATGAAAGGTGGTCTTCACAAACTTACCCATAGTACATCCCTTGCACTGATCTGACTGCGCAAGAGTACCCTTGGGAAGTCCAGTAGAAATATACTGCCAAATGTTCAAAGCGCCATGGTGAAGATGGCCCAATCACCTGCGCCATAATTCTCCCTCATCCCAGCTCACCACTTCTTCTACTTTTCCCACCATTGCACCGCAGCCATCAACCTCAAGCTTGTAGAGATTCTTAATTTGAACCCCTATCTTCTTGGTATGACCCATTTTTTTATGTCGAAGGAAGGCTTTTCCCTCACTAAAAACAACATCATAACCTTTGTCTTCCCACATTGCGACTGAGACCAAGTTCTTCTTCAGACCTGGAACATGCATAACATTATTCAACAAGAATGGATTACCAAACTCCCTCTCAAAGGTAATGGTCCCAATGCCAGTCGCATTGTACCGACCATCATCGCCCATCTCTATATGCATCTGGAGGACCTTCTCCTCCAAGTCACTAAACAACTCCTTGTCTCCCGTCATATGGAAAGACGCCCTACTATCAAGACACCACACCAATCCCATACAGCTTGAAACCAAGCATGCAATCAAAGAGAAATCAAGTTCAAATTGCGAGGCTAAGGCCTCTCCAGCTGTAGCTCTAGCAACCATCTTGTTCTTCTTCTTCTGTGGGTAATTAGTGGCGAAATGCCCTTGTTCATGATAGTGAAAACACTTCACTTTGGACAAATCCTGTTTCTTTCCTTCAGCATCATATTTTGAAAGAAATTTCATCCCCTTCCCTTTCCTTGCTTTGGCAGCCAAAGCGCAATTCTCTTCATCTTCATTCTTCGATGAAGATCCATCCCTGGTACCCCGCCTTATCTCTTCCTGCACAATATCTGACCAAAGTCGCTCCCATCCTGACAGTTTCTCCCATCCATTGATAGAGTCTTCGTAGTTATGCCAACTCTTTAGAAGCCCAAGGAGAGCCAAGCTCACCAAGTCTTCATCATCAAAAGTAACCCCCACACTTCCTAGTTCATCCTTGTAGTGGAAAAACTTCATGAGGTATTTTGGAATACTGTCGCCCTTCTCCATTTTTATTTCTCTGAGCTTGTCTTTAAGCGCCAACTTCCTCTGGTCGCTTCTGCTTTGGAAAAAAAATTTCAAAGCCTTCCACATTAAGAATGGAGTGGCTTTCCCATGAAGGCTGGACACAATATGATCCTTCACACCTTCCAACAGAATTCTTCTCGTCTTTGCTGTCTTCTTTTGCCATGTGTCAAGTAATGCAGCATCGCTAGATCCCGACTTAGGAACATCGTTATCGATGAACTCCTTCAGTCCATTATCCTCCAGCACTGCCTCCATCCTGTCCTTCTAGGCTATGTAATTCGAGCTCCCATTAAGGGCATACTCCAATCTCAACCCGTTGAAAGACATTTCAATGTATACTCAACTTCTGCACCAAGAATCTTCTGTAGCAAATTTGAATTTTCCACCAGCACAAACTCAACAATTCTTCACAATTGAAATCTTCAAGAATTAACAACGATCTGATACCATGTAGAAAATATATGCATTAAGCATGCATATGTCCTAGATTCCCCTGATCTCACAATATTTAGCTTCTTGCAAAATACAGAATCATTCCAATGTTAATCTTTTGCGGAAAATTAATTGCACACACATGTGAAGCATAAATAAAAACAATAGCACATAACACAGTTGTTTTAACGGGAAAGCCTGAAGCTGAAAACCCCAACAATCATATATTATGTATCATGGAGATCATATGACAATCTCATACAAAGCTTAGTACATCAAGCTCTCAATACAATCAATCCTCACACACTAATCAGGAAAAATCTGTAAATCCATGCACCGATCTTTGCCCCCTACTAGTCTGCCTCCACTGTGCAATCCCTACTGAAGAATAGCTCTAAATGAATTCGAATTACCCTTGCCTTGACTGTGAAATCCTCATTGGCAACTTCAATGTGTGTGTGATGCAATCAATGCATCACTATAGTCACAACAGATAGTCCATCTTGCCCTTTCACCTATCTCTCCACTCGGTCTCCACTGGAACTGCCATGCACTGTAGTTAACTGCTATATTGTTCAGTTGATTAATGAATTATTATTTTTGAATTGATTAACTAATTAATTCACTCCACTTTCACTAGTGTATCATTCAATTTGACTAGATACAACTAGCTCAACTGAGTCTAACTGAGTTAAACTGAATACAACTCCATAACTACTCTTCCAACTCTGTCATAACTTTGCCACTTCAGTTCTAACTGAGTCCTCCATGCATGAACCACCAATTGCCCTTGGGAATTGCATAACTCCCTTAGTCCACTGATTTTCCAAATCTATCACTGAACTTAAGTTCTCCAAGAGAATAATTTGTTGTTTAGATTCTGATTATTATTAAGAGCTAATAATAATCGACATGCATCTATTTTTAGATCGACGATCTATAAATAGACTTTGCCCAGTATTCTAAAAATAGAATTTCATCTATTTTTCCAACTTGATCAACCATCCACAAATAGCATCCTGCAACTTTTGAAATATGATCACCATGTCTAAAAATAGACATACTCTAAAAATAGACTTGCGCCAAAAATAGCCTGTGGGCCCACTTAGTGAAGGCGACTCTTTTCACTAAGCTCATCGAGACTCACTACACTACTTAAGATTTCCTTTTAATATACATGGTTAAAAAGGGTGACTACTTTAGGAAACCCTCTTTTCTTTTTAGACAATTATTTTATAATATCTTAATTATTAGCTATTTTTTTCATTTGCCACATGCTACCCTCATGAGAAAATAGTCTAGGTAAATTTGGCTTTCTCAATTGTAGTTTTGACTTATTTACTTAAGTAGTCTATTGCAAGCGAAGAAGAGTTTGTTCCCTATCTGTTACATGTTAACTTCTCATCCTCCTTTCATTTGTTTAGCAACTTCCATCATCAAGTAGACATTGCAACTCACTTTAGACAAGATAAACAATTATGTTTTATTTCATTTTTTTGGTTTAAAATATATATATATATATATATATATATATATATATATATATATATATATATATATATATATATTATTACCATGAATTTTATAAATATGAAATTACAAATTTTTAAAAATATTTAATTTACTTTTCCAAAATTTATGAATATATAATTTTCACATTATGAAATTACAATTTAAAAAAAATCTATTTAACTTATTTTTCCAGAATTTATATAATATAGATGGAAACTAAATTTTACTTTCACCTTAAATTAAAAATATATTAAATATAAAAGAAAATAAGTAAAATAAAATTTAAAAAATCATTTCTAATAAAAAAATAAAATAAAAATAAAATAATATACAGTTTGAGTGGGCCTAATGGTTAAGAGCACATGTTTCCTCCTAAGTCATAGATTCAAAACAGAGGGGTAGAGTATGCATGCCTTCATAAACTTAGCAATTAAATGAATCCTTTGTCTCACAAAGAAGGCACTCTCATACACCAATTTAGTATGTGCGTTGACCATGACCTTAAAATTAGATATAATAATATATAAAAAAATAACATTTTTATCATCCTTTTTAATAATTAGTATTTTATTATAACATTATAAATTTAAACTAAACATCTAGCCATACATTTTAAAACCTTATGTAATATAAATATAAATAAAAAATATTTTTAAAAAATCAACAATATAAAACTACTAAAAAAAACTCTCATAAAAATCTCATAGCTATTTCACACAAAAGTACTAAAAAATCGCACAGCTATATGCAACAAATCTTTACATTCTAAAAAAACATTATACCAACAGAAAAAAATCAAAATTATAAAATTATTTTTAAACATTATTAAAAGTATCTTACAACAATCTCACAAATAAAACTAAAAACAAAACCAAAAAAAATAGTAAAAGGAAGCGCTAACTGTAAATGAGATGAATTTGCGTGTATACTTAAATGTTGCATGTTTATCGTCCCCGTCTAAAACAATTAATAGTATCCGAATAACCGTCCTCAGCGGAGAGGGTGCATTGGGTGCGAGCACGGTGCACTCTACTTGTATTAATGTAGAGTGAAAAACGGGGTACAAATAATTGTGAGTGCACCGGAGGGGAAAACGGAATGCAAATACTGGGGGAATGCGGTATGCGCTTAACTACTTTCGAACTTTCGAAATTAGTTGTCGACGAAAAAAAGGGACTAATCTTAATTAAAGGGAATAATTAATGGTGCTGTCTATACAATTATCTTTGTAGGTTTTTTATAAGAGTAATTTATCATACCTTCGCAAAAAGGGACTGCTCTTAATTAAAGAAAGGGAGTACCCAATTCAACTACCTACTTGTATCAAAACGGGGTGCATATGATTGTGATCGCACAGAAGGGGAAGGACACATGCGAAATTAATGTACAGTTGCCGAGGATCATGGAACCTTGTCCCTTCGCTCACCCAAGTGGCCGAGGATCAACCTTGTCCCTTCGCTCAGCCAAATTGCCGAGGATCATGGAACCTTGTCCCTTGGCTCACCCAAGAGATTATTCCTCATCACCATATATATATGTGTGTGTCTCTGCAGCCTAAACACAGGTCTCTGAGAAATATCTAAATCAGAGATATTTGTTCTGCGAGAATGGAGATTCAAATCTGTCCAGAGATTCAAATCAAAATTCTGGTTGCGGCGCAGCATAACATACGCAGCCCCTTCAGTTTGAAAAACCTCAAGGGTGTTTTGGAGGCTCACAACATCGACCAGGACGATAAGCAGTGCTCGTCGGTAAATATTCAGAGAATCAACGCAGCCGCAAGCAGAGTGTGGTCTGTTATTGGAAGGTTCGATAAACCTGAAACGTACAAGCCCTTCGTTAGCAGCTGCTCCGTCAAGGGAGATGTGAAGGTGGGATGCGTGAGGGAGGTCAAAGTCGTATCGGGGCTTCCAGCCAAGAACAGTATTGAGCGCCTCGAGATTTTGGACGAGGAGAAGCACATTCTCAGTTTTAGGGTTTTGGGAGGAGAGCACCGCCTTCGGAATTATCGGTCCGTCACCGCATTGAATGAGTTCGTGGAGGAGGGAAGGGTTTGGACTAATGTTGTGGAATGTTACGTGTCAGATATTCCAGAGGGGAATTCAGGAGAAGATACCTGCACCTTCATAGATACCATCGTTAGATGCAACTTGCAGTCTTTGTCAACGTTATTCTCACGGCCTACGTCTTAACAGATGCGATGTGTTTTGCAATCTTTGTTATTAGTGCTCTGGAGCTGTGATCACAATTAAGTCGCCGAAAAGCATGAAAAATTAGACGATGATCAAATTTACAGAAAAAAGAGGGCTTCTAACACTGATTGATTTTACTGACATCCAGAGGGCCGAACAACTTGAGGGAGAGGGAGCAAGAGAGTAACAGCCTTAGCTCATCTTTATACTTTTGTTATGGATTTTCATTAGCAAGCCAATCATCGCAATCTGATTGATCTTTATTTTCGTCAATTCGATGTCAGATCTTCTGCTATGAATCTTCACTAAAAGGCAAACTATCACAATTTGTTTGATCTTATCTTTCTCAAATAACTATTGGTTGTATTTAAATTGTTTTCCTATTGATTGTGAATATTTTAGTTGCCTTCTCTATCTTTACCAAAAAAATTTGGGTACTCTCCATCCAAGGAAAATGGTTAATTTTTTATATACTATGATTTTAAGTTGCATTATTTTTTACTGGAAATGTGCACACTATATATAATTGTTGTTGGAGAAACCATGTCTAATTGTATTCATTCCTAAAGTGGCTGAGTGTAGTTGAGTAATTGAGGACATTGCTAAGTTGACAAATGTAAAATTGAGCAATTTTTTTTTTATAAAAGTGGTTGTTTACGGGACAAGTATAACAACACATTTTTTTTTGGCAATGGCACAAAATTTTGGAGTATAATGTTTCTTCCATCAATTAAAAATGAAAGTCAAATTAGAGATATAGATGCCTCCACAAATCCTGCAAAATCATTTGTATTTATGCTACTTTGATTTTCAATAATCGTGCACATGCTCCAATGTGTCTATGCATAGAGAAGATGATGCAAGGCAGATAGAGATGGACAAGGTTTCCAGTGCTTGCCAAGAGGGTTATGTGCCATGAAAGGAGGGTAATGCGAAGAAAACTTTTTCTTGGATGGATTTAAGGTCATCTGGTTTACCAGCATAATGTTTACAGAAGAAGGAGGAGGACATAGATTCTGTTGGGACTTCGTCCATACTAAGAAGGTTTGAACCCTATTTAAGCGGAACTGAAGGTTTGACATACTGAACTTGTGGGTTTGTGGCCTATAGTGGTAAGTCCCTATTGAACCCTGTGGGGTGAAATTTTCCCAAGTCATACTGAAAAAGATATGTTTCAGGATTATGGGTGACATTCTTAGAAACTATTTTAAACACATTTATCATATCGCCATTGGTCGGGGGATTGGAGCATCACATTATGGTATAAGTGGATTCCATCATTTATCATATCTAGACCCTGTAAGAGTTTTATCATTTATCATATGTTCCACTAGCGGTGGAACATATGTGGGTGTGTATGATGTTGTTGTTGTCAGTAAATATACAGATATCGCGCGATGGCCTCTGTTAAGGGCGTCCAAAACCACAAGAGGGACTAAGGAGGAAGTGTATGTGAGATTGTTTAGACATGCATATATGTTTAGGGAATGTGAATAGGGAGTGTACTGGATTCACTGCGGCTTATATCTATGCCTCTGTTTAAGAACACACTCTTGGAAACACTCCTTTTCCTTTGAGATTGTGCTTGAAAAGGGGGAGTTTAGAAAATTTGGGGCGAAAAATGGAAGGAATTTTCAGTGTTTTAAACGTGCGTAATAGTGTAGGGGTTCATAGTTGTTGTCAGTTGGGAAATGGCTACAACAACGCTTGTTGCAGATGCTGACATTAACACATAATCCTTAGATATTAACCTATTTTGTTGGCAAGCAGTGACATTATTTGTTTTTCGCCAGAGGGTATGACACAAACACCTCGGTCGATTTTCTCTAACACTTCCCAACAAGAACCAGAGTTACAACTAGTCATATTCTGGTTGTGGGGGATAATTTTCTGATCCCGGGAAGATTTTAACTTTTGCGTGTAAGGGGATGATTCACATTTAATAAGGTAATATAAATGGTGGTGAAACAGCCTGGAGCACCTAAAAGATTTTATCGATTTTGATGTCTTCATCAAAGGTGGTAACTATTCTGGTTTTTGCGTACCATTGTCATATTTTTAAGGCAGGGTTGGTTTCTTGGTTTGTGATCTGGGTTGGTAGATCTTCCTAGGGAACAACTAGAATGAACTATGATGGGAAAAAGGGCATTTATTTAGGGATTATTTCAGGATGGGGGATTTCTTGGGGGTTGTGCATAATTTACTGAGCTGAAGAATTCTAGCCTAAGTTATCATATAATGGTTACAAGCTCGCTAACTTGGCACCTTTGTGGGATTGATAGCTGGTTTAGAGTCCTTTTGGAGGATCTGGCGACAGACGAGTCTGCAAACAACGATTTGATACATGTCACGGAGCTGTCGGAAGGTGGTGGGATGCTACCACCACAAGTCGAGATTAACGACAATCCCCTGGTAACGTGGGCCGCTAAATTTTCTAAGGTTCTAGGGGATGGGCACACTGAATAATTTTTATTAGCTCACACGGGAGAGCCAAACTACAGAAGGAAGAATAGCCATCTGTAGAAATTTTCCAAACCTTTTAAACCTACTGAGTTTTGGATACAAGGTTATGTGAGACAGGTCTTCCAGTCTGCAATCGCGGGCACTGGTGGGAAGATGGTTCTTTGACAGGGATATAAGTGAGGACATGGCGCAATGGTTAAATTATGTGTGGGTAAAACTATTGGGCTACCTGCCGAATGTTTGTAAACTCATTAATCGATGGTATAGTTTCCACTTCATGAAACCAAAGGACGTGGGGGAGGTCCTTCGAAGGCCATGGGTACTAGGGAGATGTTTTCTAGCACTACACATGTGGTATATATGATTTAATCCCATGAAGGACACTCCACACAACAATCTAGTGTGGGTGAAGATGTCAGGTCTACCACTGGAATTATGGACCCATCATGTGCTCACAACCCTCGGCAATTGTAATTGATCCGAAGTGCTCGAGGGTGTATGACAAAAGGGTGACTTGGGTTCTTGTCGAGTTATCTTTCTCAGGCGAACTCTCATCATATATCGATCTTGCATGGGAGCATAATGTGGACCCTCAAAGGCTTGACTACTGGCAAATTCTGTTCAGGTGCCATCTTTGTCATCGCACTTGACACTTGATGAGATAGTTGCTATTATATTGTTATTGAATTACATATATTTTTACATATTTATTTTCATGTTGTTATATTGTTCTAGTATTAAATTATTTAATTAAAAAATAATAATAATAAATAAATAAATTACTTAAAACATTAGTTAAATAATTAATTAAAATATTAATGTTAATCAATTTATTTTTTTATTAATAATTAATTTACAAATGTTAATTAATTTATTAAATATCTAATAGTTAGTTAAATATCATTGTTAACACATTAACCTTGTTATCCTAATAACATCAGTATCATTAATAACACTTAAATTTCAATATTAAATTTAACAATGAATAATTAATAATATTAATACTATAAATGGCATTGACATTATTACTATAAATATCAATATCACAAAGTTAATTATTAAAAAAATTTAAGGTTTAGAATTAATATTAATTAATAAATTAATTAATTATATTTGAATGTGGTCACTAATATATTTCACTAATATAATTGCCTATAATAATTATATGCTAACGCTTTAAGTAATATATCCATGTCAATAAATTAATATGATTATTAATCAATACTAATACATTTATTTATTTAAATATTTTAATTAATATGATTAGTAAATATTTTAATTAATATATTGTGAAAAGTTTAAAGTAATTTGTTTTAATTAATTAAAATATTAATTAAAATATCAAAGTTAATGTGTTACAATGAATTATTTAGTTTGTTTTAAAATTGTATTGCTACGTGCAAAGAGTTTGGAGAGAAGCATCTTGAGCTCACTATAATTTTGACATCTTAAAAGACTAGGAATGTCAGTATTGTAACAAAGATTATGAAACTGAGATCTAATGTGGGTGTACGTAGGGCACTCTAAGAGGAAGTGACTTTCATCCTCACCATTCATATTCTCACATATATGGCAGATCCTTTCCATCCAGGGTGAATTAGGAACTGCCCAATGACTTGTTTCAATATGGATCTCATGAGAGTTCGTTCTTATCTTAGGTCTATTAATTTTTTCTTTGGGCTAGTTGAAACAGAGAGATACTTTTGATCTTCTAGAATAGGGTTGATGACCTCCGTATAATATCTTAATTTTCTTTTAGCCTCTAAATCTTTCTCACATCACATTTTCTCTTTAAACTTAGAAGTAAAAATATTTTTAATGTTATTAATATTTTGCAATGCAACATTTTTTTCGATCCCCCAATGGTTTAACCAGGCCCTGGTATCTTTAAAACAACCTCATTTGAGCCTTAGGTGGTTTTGGCTAGAATTTAGAGCTAGCTTAGGAAGTCTATGGTCTCCCATGTTATTGATTTTGTGATTGTACAATAGGAGCCTAGTCATAGCTCGGCTCTTGATAAGGGAAAGACCCACTTATATAAGGAGAATAAGATAAGGTGTATTGCTTTTAATTTTGAGGTTATACATTATAAAATGCTTCTAGATTTGCTTAATCTTTCTCCAGGATTCTCTAGAGATGCTGCAAACCCAATCCTCACATCCATACAAGATAACAGAAGTGACTAAAGTTTCAAAGATGAGCTTCTTTTTATCCCACATCATAAGGTTTTCCGCTTTACAATTATTTTCAAGACCAAAATAAGCTTTCCACCCTCCACTAACCCTTTTCTCAATGTTATAGTTCCAGTTGAGCTTGTGATGAATATCAATTCTTAGGTACTTGTAAGACGACACTTCCTCCAAGTTGCTATTGTCATACACAAAATTAGCATAAGTGTCCTTGGATTTGATAATCATAACTTTTGTTTTGTCAGTGTTAACAGTCATACACATGGTAGACCATAACTCCTTAAGAAGTCTTAGTTTCTTATCAATATCAGATGGGCACCTTTCAAGAAGAACAATATTATCAGCATAGAGAAGAAGGATGATGACTATTCCAGCTAAGATCATGCCAGCACAACCTGATTCCTCTAAACAACCTTCTATCTTGTCAATGTAAATGCCAAATAGGGTAGGGGAGAGGGGGCAACCTTGTTTAACTCTGATATTACATTTAATATCTTTTGACCACCCCTCATTGCTCTTAAACTTGGAAATTACATTCTTGTATAACCTTATAACAACATCTCTCAACTCGAAAGGAACCTTTAGCTCTTCTAATCTATTCCATAGGTTATTTCTAGGCACCGTATCGAAAGCCTTTCTAAAGTCCACAAAGCAACAAAAGAGATTGGATTTATTACGATATTCCTCCACAATGATCCTAAGTGTAATGAGGTGGTCTATTGTTGAGTGCTACCTTCTAAAACCCACTTGGCCTTTAGCCCGCTTACCTTCACTTTCAAGCAATACGCTCATCTTCTTTTCCAAAATAATCCAATATAACTTGGCTAAGAGAGGGCTAATCATAATTGTCCGATAATTAGAGGGATTATTTGTATCCCCACTTTTAAAAATAGGAATAATGAGGCTCTGAGTCCATGGTTTAGGGAACCCTTTCTTGACTGCTTGATTGAAAAGCTTATGGATGTAAAGGATGAGGACAGGACCTTCAATTTTTAAGATTTCTTCCTGGTAACCTTCAATGTCCTTAGCTTTTCCATTTGGCAAGTGCTTAACCCCAAAATCTATGTCATCTAATGAGAAACATTCTTCCGTTGTGAGCAGGGTTTCAAAGTTATCTATGACATTTCAAGATTCATAAAGCTTTTTAGGATAGGAATTCCAGTCGTGTAAAGAAATTATATTATTATCTTCAGTGTTCCTCGTTAGAATCTGCCTCAAGAATTTCTTAGCAGCTACCTTAGAGAGGTGTAAGAGATTTTCTTGTATTTTATGAATATACTTCATTTTTTTCCTTTTAGTTAGGGCTTTGTATATTTTTATCTTGCCAATTTTAAGAGACTCATCAATAGCTTCCTTAATTTCTCTCCTCACACTTTTACAATCTTTATCATACCAAGAGTTAGTTTTGTTATTTCTTTTATTACTTGAAACTTTAATTGAGAACTTGTTAATAGAATATAAGAGGGTTGTAGTAAAATTATGATAGAGGTATTCTGTGTTGTCTATACTAGATAAAGGAAGAAAATTGATTTTTAGTTCATTTAGAAAAAAATCATTTTTATTTATTATTACTTCTATTTTATAATTAATTAATTTATTAATTAATATTAACTCTAAACGTTCAAATTTTTTAATAACTAACTTTCTAACGACTAGTTTTAATAACTATTTCTTAATGACTATTTCTAAAATAAAACATAATTAATTATATAAAAATAAAAAATAATTAATCAAATAAACATTACATGCATTCAAAAATTCGATCGGAAAATCAACAACTTCGAAAAAAAAAAAAACTAATTTGTTGTTACCATTCTAGTGAAATCAAAGATTACTATGTAGGTTATAGTCCTCTTATATCTGGAAGTAATTGTTGACATTAATTAATAGTGCAATTCAGTGAAACATGATAATAATTTATTTATAAGAATGGTTTAGACTTTCGGAAATATTGTGGGACTGGGAACTAGCGCATTCCACCAACAGACAAGTTGCACTCCGAACAACTCCCCTTGATATCAAACTTTTTCCTCTTTTCCCTCACCCCTTCTCTGTGATTGTCTCAACTGTTTTTTCTAAGTGGTATCTATTTCTTCTTTTTCTCAACATATTTTTAGTTTCGTGCTATTTATTTCTTCCTTCCCAATAGATTTTTATCAACCGTCCAGCTTTTAAGGTTTGTCTATGTTTTTCATTACCTAGGCATTTCTCTCAATTTATGTTATTTACTGGTGACAATGTTTCTAACTATAATTTTGGAAAATTTTGAAAGTTTACAACTATGGCCATTGTCACTTACCATTTATTTGTTTAAGATTTGGAATAAAAAAACTTAAAAAACTTGCGTGATGTTTCTAGTAATATTTTTAAGAGAAAATAAAATATTTATTAATTATTATAAATTTATTTATATAAGTCAATTAAATTTAACTTTGACTCCAAAGCAAATGTTTCCAATTTCAATATTTACAATTAAATATGAAGTTAAAAAGTTTAAGAAAGAACAATTGCACATAAATAACTTTATGATATTTTTTTTGGTTAAATATGTGAAAAAATAATCACCTTGGAAATATAGTACATCTCATTAAATTAGCCAATGTTACATCACACAATTGACTTGTTAATTTAAATTAAAAGGGAAACATAAGTTGATATGTTATTCTAATATGTAATATTTCTAAGAGAAAATAAAATATTTATTAATTATTATAAATTTATTTACATAAGTCAATTAAATTTAACTTTGACTCCACAACTAATGTTTCCAATTTCAATATTTTCAATATTTACAATTAGCCATGAAAAAAGATAATTGCATGCCTTATAATCTCTATGATATTATTTTTGTTAAAGTGAGATAAATTAATGAAACATAAAGATGTGAAAAATAATCACATTAGAGATATAGTACATCTCATTAAATTAGTCAATGTTACATTGCACAATTGAATTGTTAATTTAAATTAAAAGCCAAACATAACATCTAATAAATGATAGAGAGACACATTGATATGTTATTTTAATATGTAAAATTTCTAGGAGAAAAGAAAATATTTATTAATTATTATAAATTTATTTACATAAGTCAATCAAATTTAACCTTGAGTGTTTCCTATTTCAATATTTTCAATATTTACAATTAAACATAAATCAATAAATTCTAAGAAAGAACAATTGCACTAGGTATTATAGAAATAATCTTTATGATATTTTTTTTTGTTAAAGTGAATTAAATACTTGAAAAATAATCATATTGGAGATATAGTACATCTTAATAAATTAGCCAATGTTACATCATACAATTGACTTGTTAATTTAAATTAAAAGTGAAACATAATGTCTAATAAATGATAGAGACACATTGATATGTTATTCTAATATGTAATATTTCTAAGAGAAAAAAAAAATATTTATTAATTATTATAAATTATTTACCTAAGCCAATCCAATTTAACCTTGACTTCACAAAGAATGTTTCCATTTTCAATATTTACAATTAAACATGAAGCAATAAAGTCTAAAAAGGAACAATTACGCTAGAGTATTATAGAAATGATTTTTATGCTATTTTTTTGGTTAAAGTGAATTAAATTAATGAAATATAAATATGTAAAAAATAATCACATTAGAGATATAGTACATCTCATTAAATTAACCAATGTTACATCACACAATTGACTTGTTAATTAAATTAAAAGTGAAACATAATTTCTAATAAATGATAGAGAGACACATTAATATGTTATTTTAATATGTAATATTCCTAAGGAAAAGAAAATAGGTATTAATTATTATAAATTTATTTACATAATTCAATAAAAGTTAACCTTGGCTCCACAACTAATGTTTCCAATTTCAATATTTTCAATATTTCCAATTAAACACAAAAGAATAAAGTCTAAGAAAGAACAATTGCACAACTTATAATATTTATGATTTTTTTTTTCTAAAAGTGAACTAAATTAATGAAACATAAATATGTGAAAAATTATCACATTGGAGATATAATACATCTCATTAAATTAGCCAATGTTACATTACACAATTGACTTTTTAATTTAAATTAAAAGTGAAACATAATGTCTAATAAATGATAGGGAGACACATTGATATGTTATTCTAATATGTAATATTTCTAAGAGATTTTTTTTATTTATTAATTATTATAAATTTATTTACATAAGTCAATCAAATTTAACCTTGGCTCCATAGTCAATGTTTCCAATTTCAATATTTACAATATTTACAATATTTACAGTTAAACATGAAGCAATAAAGTCTAGGAAAGAACAATTACACCTAGGTATTATAGAAATAATATTTATTATATATATTTTTTTGCTAAAGTGAATTAAATTAATGAAACATAAATATGTGAAAAATAATCACATTGGAAATATAGTACATCTCATTAAATTAGCTAATGTTACATCACACAATTGACTTGTTAATTTAAGTTAAAAGAGAAACACATTGTCTAATAAATAATAGAGACACATTGAAATGTTACTCTAATATATAGTATTGTCAAGATAATAAAATATTTATTAATTATTATAAATTTATTTACATAAGTCAATTAAATTTAACCTAAATTTAACCTTGGCTCCACAATGAATGTTTCCAATTTCAATATTTTTAATATTTACAATTAAATATGAAGCAATAAAGTTTAAGAAAGAACAATTGCACTTAGTATTACACAAATAATTATTATATATATATATATATATATATATATATATATATATATATATATATATATATATATATAGATATAGATATAGATATATTAAAGTGAATTAAATTAATGAAACATAAATATCTAAAAAATAATCACATTGGAGATATAGTATATCTTATTAAATTAGCCTATGTTACATCACACAATTGACTTGTTAATTTAAATTAAAAGTGAAACATAATGTCTAATAAATGATAGAAAAACACATTGATATGTTATTCTAATATGTAATATTTCTAAGAGAATAAAATATTTATTAATTATTATAAATTTATTTACATAAGTGAGTCAAATTTAACTTTGGTTCGAATGTTTCCAATTTCAATATTTACAATATTTACAGTTAAACATAAAGCAATAAAGTCTAAGAAAGAACAATTGCACTAGAGAATTACAGAAATAATTCCTATGATTTTTTTTTTGTTAAAGTGAATTAAATTAATAAAACATAAATATATAAAAAATAATTACAATGAAAATATAGTACATCATGTTAAATTTTCCAATATTACATCACACAATTGACTTGTTAATTTAAACTAAAAGTAAAACAAAATATTTAATAAATAATAAAAATGCAATTAAATTAATGAAATATAAATATATAAACTCCAATCACATTAAAAATATAATACATCATATTAAATTATCCAATATTACATCACACAATTAACTTGTTACTTTAAACTAAAAGTGAAACATAATATTTAATAAATCATAAAAAGACACATTCATATTATTGCCCAAAATAAAAACTAACGACATAAACATATTGGAATAAAATCACATGTTATTAGACTTTTGCATCTGAAGGATACTTGGTTAGAACATAGCTACATTCTTACATAGTATTTGCATGAACAAATCGGAGGATTTAGTCTACAAGTCATTTTTTTATTATGACTGAAGCTAATGATTTAATACCCAAGGCACTTTATTGAGACATTTTGGTGGAGAGGTGAATGAGATAGAATTAGGGTTAAAGAGATTGGGTGGATATTTGTGTTTAAAAGTTTATGGTAATTAGAGATATTGGAAAAATTATGGGGTATTTACTAGATGATCTGCAGTATGGAGGTTGTGTTTACGTGGTGGGAAAGGAGGAGTTGGAGAGATTTGACGATTGGGACCGGTTGGTACTTTACGGAGGATTAGGTTTAGAGATGTGGGGGTAAAAGTAAGTGGATGTGTTGGAGAGATTATGGAGTTGGATCTAGCTGGTATTTTATGGAGGTTTGGGTTTGGGGGATTTTTGGTAATAATCGGTATTGAAGAGTCTATGGGGTTGTGAATGGATGGCACTTCATAAAGATTTGGGTTTAAAGAGTTCTTAGCATCTTGCTCAAGATCTTTGACATCTTTTTGATAAGAAATTTTATACACATTACTATCAACATTTCTATCATCATATTTTGGATAAAAACCACTACCAATTCGACCACGTACTACAGGGAATAAAACCCAAGCTAAAATAAATAACAAGAAGTTTTTCATCAATGTGTTTCCCATCTCAATTTTAATTTCTCCCATAAATCTCTCTGCACAACCAACACAAAGCCATATCATTATATATATGTCATATCAAATAATCTTAATGATAATTAAATTACTTAAATACAGAAAATGTTAAATTGTAACACAAAACCATATCATTATATACTAAATACCATATCAAATAATCTTAATGATAACTCATAGTAATCAAACTTCTACTAAAAGATGTGGCCGAGATTATAACAAGCTATATACTCAATAATTTTGGTCTTGTTGATTTCACTCAACGAAACTTACCATTAAACCACATATCATTATATAATTATAATTTACAAATAACTCAAAAAAACAAACCCATCAAATTTATTACATGTTAACCCAAGAAAACTTAAAACCAGTGAAACCGGTTTCCAATGTTATAATTTCTGAATTAACAACTTTACATTTGGAATGAATAGTATTCCATTCCAAAATATTTTAAATAAATTATATCTCTTACATGGTTTATCAAAATCTTTAAATATAAATACATAATTGATGCGGCTTAATGATAGGCATTTGGATTCTATCTCTAGCTAGCTAGGCTACTTCAAAAGTTATGTTTCGTTACACGTCTTCGAACACCACATCTTTCATCACTGTAACACCTACGTGGCCAGGGGCACTGTATAACATCTTTCGGAACTTGAAAAAAAAGTGAGGGGCACTATGATAATTATGCATGGTTTGAATGACAGGAAATTTTAATCACCACTAGGCTGCTTACCACTGGACGCCAATGCAGCTCTATAGCAGAGGCGTCGGGTATTTGTATAATTTGG
The DNA here is from genome assembly GCA_034641835.2 of Pinus albicaulis. Taxonomy (NCBI): domain Eukaryota; kingdom Viridiplantae; phylum Streptophyta; class Pinopsida; order Pinales; family Pinaceae; genus Pinus; species Pinus albicaulis. Next base: position 792,826,790 of record CM076577.1, on the reverse strand, counting down.
CTTAATTTTCTTTTCTAATGTTATTTATTTAGGATTAAAATAAAATTATAGGGGTTATAGTGTTATAATAAGAAAATTTCATAGAATATTAAAATAATTTGAGTAAGACTATTGGTTAAGAATATGTGTTTTTAGAGATTACAGGTTCCATAAATAAATAAAATATTGTGTCTTTTTAAATAAAATAACCTCACACATCAATTTGATTATTTATTGATATTGATAATGAAAAATCCAAAAACTCTATAAATCTTTCTCTATCAATCAATAATCAAAATTCTTAAAATACCAATTTAGTTAGAATTCTAACTTAACTGCGACATTAAAATTGGCCAACTGCCTACAATCTATAGATATTTCTCAATTAAACAATAATCCAAACCACAAAAATCTTAAAACACCAATTTAATTTCTGACTCTGCTGTGACATGTTTTAATATTTTTTTCCATATTTATTATAAAAAAAAATAACATATCTATTTGAGAAGAAATTGGAAGTAGTACCTCTCGTTCCGTCTATGGAGTTGAGGTCGATGGAGGAGTGCAGGCGCTAGCGGGAGCTGGAACAAGCTTCAGTTGTGCATGGAAATACCCAATGGAGTTCCAATATAAACCAACATATCTACCGCGTTGCATAACCTACTTACGGGCAGGTTGTTGCAGAGGATGCTCCATTATTGTAATCCTTATCTGGTAAGCAATGAATCCTCGTGGGAATTTATTATAATTCGATATTCTCTCCATTCGCAATCCCAAATCCCATGGGTTCGGTGAACAAAACTGATGAGAAGGATTGTGAATTTAGCCCGTCAACCTATTTTATTGGAAGCATTAAATCTAATTAATAGATTGATTTAAGGTAGAATTTATGAATTTTTATATTTTCAAGTTATATGGATTATTTAGGTTAAATCTGATTATGTTTTTATTTTATTATTATTATTTTCTTAATATTTTGTTATTAAAATATTATAATAATATTTTTTTTAAATATTATTGAATTTTAATGGATATTTAATTTTCAAAATTATTTGTTATCATTATTCTTTATTGTTTAACACTTGTAAACTTATTTATTTATAAATTATATTTGTAAGTTTAAAAAATTTATTAATAAAAGGTTAAAGTAATAAAAATAATAAAATTTATTTTGTTATATTTTTATTTTGTTATTAATTTGTGAATAGGCTTTGTTATAATACCATGGACGAATATCGTGCGTTATCAATACTATATGCCCAAAAACCTTAACTTATTTGGCAACCAAAATATTTTATAGCAATATGACAATATTTTAAACCATGATATGCACCCCCAATTTACAGTAGATATTATAAAATTGTAAATAGGCTTTGTTACAATACCATGGCTTATCAATGTAGAAAATCCAAGTAGATTCAACCAATAATTGCAATATGCTAAAACATTATACTTGAATCTACTCTACAAATTGAGGACCCAATTTAGATCGTGAAATCACAAAATATGAAAGAGAAAGAATGAATTTCAATCACACAGTAAGAAAGTATTTATTGGCTAAAAACCCCGCTCTTCGTATATTGCATAAGTAAGAAAATATGAGAAGATTAAAATGCTTTTCTCCAAGCTGAAAAACCTTTGTACTATCTCTATCTGTCTCATTGATTCCTAGACAAGCTTGGTTCAATACTTAACCAATTTTCTTCCCTCGAGTATCCCTATTTCCTTGCGTTGTTTCCTTGGGTAATTAGGCCCTGTTAATTAGAGAAATTCCTAGATTAGGGTCCTTCCTCTACGTGCATGCACCAACTGTACAATTTGGATGATTATACAACTGATAGTACACTTCCCTTGAACTCTAATATCAACTGAGTCTTTCTCATAACTGACATGCATGAGTTATTTATGAGTGAATTATGAATAATCTGATTGATCACTAGATGTGGTTCAAGTCCAATTTCCACTCTTTGACCTCTCATTAGTTCCTCCATTAGTTAGAACTAGTTAAACTAATTTTAACTCATAAATTGAGTTAATTAATTACAACTCAAAATAAAATTAACCAGGGCTCCTATTTTGTAGGAGACATTCTACATGACTCAAGTTAGACCCTCAACTCAAATTAATTTGACAACCTAAGTCTTACTAACTTAGTTAAATCACACTAGTTGTCTTGTGATGTGGAATTACAATTTAATTCTAATTTAATTCAAAGGAAATTTAAATTAGAGTTATTTCTTGGTGTCATATTCAACAGTCCCTCTAAGTAAGAAAGGGATTATCTGATACCTGATCTTGCCTCTATTGAACTTGAATTTGTCTCTTGAGAATGCCTTCATCAAGATGTCTGCATCTTATTCTTCTTTAGGAATGCACTCTAGCATCATGGTCTTCTTATGCACACGATATCTGAGATGGTGAAACCAGATGTCGATATACTTTTACCTATCATGAAAAATTGGATTAACCGAGAGTTTGATGCAACTCTGGTTGTTACAGTAAATCACCAAACAACCCAACAAGGATCTTCCTCGTCCAGATAGCCTCACAAGCCACTTAACTAGCATCCATGTACTATGATTTTTCTTAACTGAGTGCAACTGATCTCTACTTCATGTTGTACCAGGAGACTGTTTTTGACCCAATACTGAAGATTCTTCTTGATGTGTTCTTCCTGTTGGATGGACTCCCTGCCCAATCTGCATATGTGAAGCCTTGAAGCTTCACTCCCTATTTCTGGTTGTACCAAAGACCAAACTGAGTGGTGCCTATGAGGTATCTCAACACATGTTTGGTTGCCTTCCAATAGAGCTTAGTTGACTTAACTATTGCTTGAATAAGTTGGTTAACCACATAACACATGTATGGTCATGCATTCACCAAGTACATAAGTGAACCCACAAGCTGCTTGTAAATGGTAGCTTCTACCACTTCACATGAAGTAACATCTTCCTTCCTCTAATTCCCCACTAGAGGAGTCTCCATGGGTTTGCTACTCTCCATGTGAAACTTCTTCAGTATCTCGTTGGCATAATTTCCCCGAGAGACAAACAGTTCCCCACCTCTTTTCCAAATTTCCAAACCAAGGAAATAATGCAAGAGCCCCATGTATTTCATCTCAAATTATGTTGCCAAAACTTCTTTTCAAGAATTTATCAAATTCTCATCACATGTTAGAATTAAATCATCGACATATAATACTATAATTAGTAATTTAACTTCAACCACAATATGGTAAAGGTTCACATCTGCTTCACTTTTGGTGAAGTCCAGCCTGATGAAATATTTGTCTATCCTAGTGTACCAAGCACAGGGTGCCTATTGCAGTCCAGACAATGCTCTCTTGAGTCTACACATGTGTGACTCTTTGTCGAAGGTCTCAAATCGTTTTAGTTGCTCTATGTACACATCTTCCTTAATCACTTCATTGAGGAAAGTTGTCTTTACATCCATCTTATGCATTTTCCATCACATGTGCGTTGAAAGTGCAAGAATAGATATGATTGAATATTACCTTGCTATTGGAGCAAAGGTATCCTCGTAATCTATTCCCTCCACCTGAGAGAACCACTTAGCCACAAATATGGCCTTTTGTTTCTCGACACTCTCATCTAATTCTTGCTTCACCTTGTAGATCCACCTAGATCCTACAACTGGCTTGTCTTATGGTCTTGGGAAAACTTCCCATGCACCGTTTCTTATAATGGAGTCATACTCCTCTACCATGGCATCAACCCATATTGGTTTTTTTATTTCTTCCTTGAATGATGATGGCTCAATTTCTACACTCTCTCTCATAAGAGCCATCTAGCTAGTGTACTGATATTGGGACCTTCTCTACCTATGATGTGATGTGGGTGTCCCCACATTATCTCTAGCATCATGCATCAACCTGTCAGCCTCTCTGGTGTTCTTCCTTCCATCTCTGGATGTATTTGCATGAATGGGTGATTCCACTCTCTGCTCCTCTTCTTGTGGCTACTCCACACCTTGAGGTTCTTCTTTTGGAGTTAAGGGCTCTTCATCTGCATTCATATTTTGCATGCATACGAAGCTCCCTCTCAATGGAAATTCACATGGCCTTCCATTCATATAATTTGACATCTCTACAAACCATTTCCATCCTGTGAGATGGTAGGTACACCTGATAGTTGTGATGTGTATTAGTGTACCCAAAAAATATGCCCAACTCAACTACTGGTTCTAGATTTTTTAGTGCATCCTTGGTAACATAACAGTAAACTAATGAACCAAAAATTCTAAAGTGCACCACATCTAGATTCTTACCGGAAAATGCTTCTTCTGGTGTACTCATCCTGACAATATAATGAGTACTTATGTTTTTCACATGCACAACTTCATTTCATACTTCCACCCACAAGAGCAACGATAGGACCTGATCATGTAACATCACCCATGCAACTCCCGCAATGCTTTTGTTCTTCATTTATGAAATCCCATTCTATTGTGGGTTATGAGGTGCTATCAACTCTCGTCAAATGCCTTATGATGCACAAAAGTTCTTGAATTCATTTGACACATATTCTACACTGTTGTTGCTCCTAAGAGCCTTCGCCTTCTTCCCTGTGTCTTTTTCAACAAGTGCTTTGAACTCATAAAATTTTGAGAACATCTCGTCTTTTTTCTACATAGATAATATCCAACACTTTCATGAAAAATCATTTACAAAAATCACATAATACCTATTCCTAGCCATGGAGGCTGTCGAGAACGCTCCAAACACATCTGAGTGAACTCTTTCAATGAACGCTTTTTCTAGACTGTCCTTATCATGAAAGGTGGATTTGGTGTACTTCCCCAATGTACATTGTTTGCATGTATCACAATGCTCAAGTGCACCCTTGGGAAGTCCTGTAGAAATATGTTGCATGATATTTAAAGCTCCATGGTCTAGATGGACCAATATTTTATGCCATAACTCACTGATGCCTCAGTTCTCCACCTTCTCTACTTTCATGCTCAGGGGAGCACAATCTTCTACATACAATTTGTAAAGATTCTTTATCCAAACCCCAATATTCTTCACTCATCTTGTGGATATGTGATGAAGGAACACCTTTCCTTTGCTAAATATCACATAGTTTCCACAATTTTCCAACATAGCAATCGAAAGAAAGTTCTTCTTCAAACTAGGAACATACATGACATATTTTAATGTGAGAGGAGAACTAGAAACCCTATGAAAGGTTACAGTATCGATGTTGGTCACACTATACCTCCCATCACCTCCCATCTCGATGTGCATCTAAAGGTCCTTCTCCTCCAAGTCACTGAAGAACTATTTCTTTTTGGTCATATGGAATGAGGCTCCACTATCCAGGTACCACAAAAACCCATCAACGATGACACCATGCATGCCATGAGGATGAAATCCAACTATAATTGCAAAGAAATAGGTTCACCCACTGCTCCTCATGAGGGATTCATGTCTACCTTCTTGTACGAACACTTCGTGGCATAGTGTCCCAACTCATGAAAGTGGAAACATTTAATATTTTACAAGTCCTTCTTCTTTCATTCCTAACCAAAATTTGATTTATAATCAAACGACTTCCTTTTCCATTTATTTGTGTTTCTAGCCAAGGCACAATTCTCCTCATCATCATGCTTTGATGAGGATCCATCTCTAGTGTTTCCTCGAATCTCTTCTTGTGCCATGTTAGACCACAAACGCTCCCACTCTGGTAGCTTCTCCCTCCCATTTACCAAATCTCGGTAGTTGTGTCAGCTCTTGAGAAGGCATAGAGGTGTTAAGTCTAACAACCCTCATGAAAATTCTATGCAATAAAGCTAAAATAATGACCACAGTTGATGGAACACTTATTCCAGGCTGAATGTTGGGAAAAAAATGCTAGTGCGGGTGTTCACATGGTTTATTATGGCTAAGGCATTAAAGAGGAAAAAGGTATTTTTGGTGCATTTATATATGAAAATAATGGAAATTAGGAGAAACGGGAGATGAAAGGTCGCAAGTTGCATGTGAGGACGAAAATGAAGGAAAATAATGGAAAAATAATAAAATAGAGGCCTCTTCAATAAAAAAGGTTTATGAGGATCAGTTGGTACCTTTTGTTAGTGCACTTTTGGAGCTCTCTCGTTATTCTCTCTCTCTCTTTCTCATTACCTTTGATGCTTATAGTTTTGTGGGAGAACTCATGGAGAGTGTGGATAGTTGGTGATTTGGAGCAAGAAGGAAAAGGAAGACCAGGAAAGCACAAGCGGTCATTGGGATCAGCAGCTACATCAAATTTTTATTGCATGTACCGAGTTGAATGTTTGTCTTTCTAATTAGTTTTGGCATGCATGGTGTATGCATGTGGGTTTTCCTATCCTTTCAATTTCGAGGATAGCCATGGTGTTGTGGGTTTATTTATATTGATTTTTTTCTGGTCCATTCTCATGATTCCTTTAGTTATGGGTTGAGTTATTAGTTCCTGGAAGCCTTGGTTGGACAAATGCTATGGAATCCTGATAGACGAGTGTGGGTTTGTATTACTAGTCTGGAATCCTTGGTTATAAAAATGCTATGGAAGCCCTAGGCGGGATGAATTGCTAGTGCTGGAAGCCCTGGTTGAACAAACACTCTAGAAGCCCTGTAACAGTTGGGGTTGAGTTACTAGTCTTGGAAACCCTGGTTGGAAAAAACACTCTAGATCCCTAGAACAGCTTGGATAGAGACCAATCTGTGATGGTTGTGATGTCTGATCGTGAGGTGGAATCATTGGATGAGGGTTAAGGTGTTTTTTCCTCTGGAAGCCCTGGATTGGTTGTGCTTGATGTGTTTGATGAGATCCCACATGCATGCTTAGAATATGTCATGGGGGTGATTGGTTGAAGTGAGACTTGGCTTAACCAATCTATGGTCAGGTGGAATGTGGAAGTCCCATATCCAGTTGGTTTTTACATTTAGTAATGAAGAGCTCATTCCTTTGGTATTTGGTATGAAATTTATTGGTATATGTATGGATTTTATTGTTGTTGTATCCCTTATATTTCTGTTGTTATTATCCTAGTTATAAGCATGTATTTGATTAGATATGATGTATGGATCTATCCATGTTTTTAATTATAAATGAAGGCATAGTGTATCTATGGTCAAATAAGTTGTATTACAACTAATAATCTAAGGGAGAAATGCTTCTTAGTGATTCTCATATAAGTATGAGACCACTATGTTTAAATCTATTATTTACACCTGTAGATGCAATGTTTGTGATATGTTTGACAAAATTCCTATCATGGCTAGCAAGTGTCTAGTTACATCCTTGATTATATGCTTTCTTCTACATCATTTTCCTATTGTTATCTATCATGTCTAAAATTTTCATGAAGTTCTAGGAAGTGACCTGGGCTCTGGGACTGAAAAAGTGTCTTAAATCTCAAAGCTATGAGCACATAACTGATCATTTGGGACCCTAGACACTGGTATGCAGTGTTATTATTGTGGCTACAGCCTCTTGGCTAATGGCATGCAGTGTTATGTTCGAGTCTATGGCTCAAAGAGGTCAAAAGGTGAGTGTGACCCAAGGGTAAGAGGCCTGGAATGTTGGGTTAGCTCTTGGTTGTGTCATTAATGATGAACAAGGTATGTAGGTTGTTTTTTCCATTGGTTCCACTTCCTTAAGTCTCATAGGAGGTTGAATCTCATTATAGTAGCCTCTCGTCACATGTTTACCCTAGGTTCCCAGTTACTTTGGTAGATATGGGAAGGGGGTGTTATAGAGTGGTATAAGAGCATGGTTCAAACCTTGGAATGGATGGGCTATGTTTTGGTCATTGTTGCACTAAAAACTGTCACCTTGACATTATGCTGACTATATGAGTTCATTTTCACTCATACTTACCTCCTCTGCAAGTCTTACAACCTCTACTCCTCATGTCAAGCCCTAAAAACAGGAGAAAAACCCTAAAAAACTCTAAAACCCTGGGTACGCAGGTAAGGTGAAGCTTACCTGCGTTCCTGACTGGGGTACGCAGGTAATGTGAAGCTTACTTGTGTTCCAGAATGTAATTTCTCTGTGTAATGCCTGCGTACCCCTGTCAATGTCAAAAGGGCGAGAAAGTAAAGTGAAAAAGTTGATTTTTGGTCAATTCTAAAAGCTTCTGGATGAGATTTTTTGGGGGTGAGTACGCTCTTGTAAGGTTCATGCATCCCACACCTTAAGGAGCTAACCCCTTGATGTGAGGAGCCTATCCCTTTGAAGGAGGATTCTATCCCTTCATAGGTGGAACCCTAACCTCCTCATTTGCACTATAAAAAGAGGCATTGGGTAGCCTCAAAGGGAGTTCAAGCTTTAGAATTGTTTGAGGAAAAGTGTTGTTGGGATTTAGACACATTTGACTGAGATTTTGTGAGGAAGGATCACATGCCTCTATCTGTCTCGGTTGGAAGAGTGCAAGGCTTGTCAGAGTAGAGGAGATTCCTGCTTTCGGACCCCGGGCAGGCCTGTTCAACATCGAGGCTAAGGTTGTAAGGTTTTCCTTCATTCAAAGTTAATACAAATGAATTAATTTTTCTCAATAAGCTGTTAATTAACTGTTTATTTCATGGATTCCTTGATCACCATGATAGGCATGATTTATAATATTTATTATACAGGTGCTATTTAATGTTTGCTTGCTTGTGACTGCAAGTCTATAAAGATAACTCCTTCAACTGACTGAGGGACAACTACTTCGAACAAGCATTGGATCTATGGTAAGACCTTAACACCTTTATAGTACTATTTTTTAAATCGCATATGTATAGAGGAAGATAGGTTTGTTTGGCTGTTTGTTGCTAGATTACCTTTTGGTACTAGGGAGATTGATCTTGTCCGCAAGATTGATTTATCCGGTCAACAAATTGGCGACTCCACTGGGGACCGCACATTGTTGTAGACCCTGTTAAAAGTCTTGAAAAACTTAGATTTCTTCTTTCAGTTTAGTTTAGATTTGATTTAGGATTCTTAGCATCTACCTAGATCTGTATTTTTTCTGTCAAAAATCCTTGTTTATGAGTTTCTTTCAGCAAATTTTTCATCTCATCTATCTCCGTTAAGTTAATTGGGTGTTTTGAGTCTCTTTTTTGAGAAATTCTTAATTTGATTTCCTTTGGTCATTACTTGGAGGTTTGTCTCAGTATTTTCACAATTTTGCATATTTTTTCTTTTGATTTTGCAAAAAAAATTCCCCCTCATTCGCTGGGGGGGGGCTAAATTGTGTATGAGTGTTAATCGCCTTTGAGTGTTTTTATTTTTTGATCTTTGGAACTCTCACCCAATTTTCTTTACTTGAACTTGATTTGTTCTTAGATTACATTAGAATCATCTTGTGTTTGAGAATTCTCTTGCATAGATCACATTTTCATAATTAGAATTCTCATTTTCAGAATATGAGTGAATTGTGCATAGATTACAACTGCATAGTTTACATTCTGAAAAATCAATCATAGATTTAGATCAGTTTTCTTTAATTTGAATTTACATGTTTTTATGCTTGTTTTAAAAACACAAAAATAAAAAAATAGTTTTGGAATTGATTTGCATTAGTTTTTCTTGATGAAATTAGTGCATTAGAGAATTTGTTATATTTTCTCTTAGTGATCAATTTTTTTCATTGTTGAAAGTGAATGGAAACTCTCTCCTTACTTTAGTTGGATTCATCGAATTGAAAATATTACATTATCATATTCGATTGCATTCAGTTTTGGGTCGGGTCATAACACCATTGGTTTCATATCTATTTAACCTTTTGAGTAATAACAGCCTAAATAACACAGCGCTTAATTAAAATTCATCTAGTAATTTTTACATTTTTAGGGCTATTTCCACCGATCTAGCTCAGGATTAGTGCTTTGGAATAGGTTGTAGTTAACTTTCCAAAGCAACTAAAACAAACAAGTAGATAAATCTTGCGGTAGGAAATAAATCCAATTGTAACTGGTACATTCTGGGAAGCTTCTCTGAAAGGAGTTAATCACGAGATCATGTCCAAACCTTTAAGACAATCAATTACGTTTCATCTGGGAAGATAGAAGATCTGTGTGCATTACAAACGGTAAACCTTGGATTAACCATTGTCGAGGAGCCTAGGGTCACTTGTTGGTAAACATCGGATTGACCATGTCGAGGAGCCTTCAAGGGGATTGAGCTTTGTTACTCTGCCCTTGCGCGTAGAATCATATCGTAGACTGTTCCCCCAGTTGTATTTTTTGTTGTTGGTAACCTTAGTGTCCATAAACTTAAGATTATTTCCTAAGGTGACGGTGAAGGAAAGATCTCACTGTACTTGGAGCAGACGTCGACTATACTCACTTGGACTCTCTGGGGGGTTCTCTTCACTTGAGATAGTTTTGTGAAGAAACTTGTGCCAGTCTGTTTCATTAAGCAGGTTTTCAGGGTAACTGTTCCAACCACCATTTCTGCATTAAAATTATATGATGTTGGATTTCATCACCAACTAGTTTTTTTAGTGCGGGAATCTATTGTTTGTGTGTGGTTTGACTCCTAGATTTGATAGCGTGTGTTAATTTGTTTGTTTTTACTTTTAGAGACCATAGGTGTGAATTGTGAATTTTAATTGTTAGGTGTGAATTGTAAATTGTTAATTTTAGTTTTAAATTGTTAATAAAATTCATTGAAGTTGAATATAATGGCAACTGTTCCAGAATTTACCAACCAAGGAACCCCTCTTAACAAGAATCCTAGTACTTTTCCTTGCTTTGAAAATGTTGGTCCTCCTTATATGGCTACTTTGTCATTACCTGGATTTACAATAGGTTTAAGATATGGTTATTTTCAACTTCATTGGCCCTGAATACTCCAATTGTTCCACCTCAACCGGATGCTTCACCTCAACAGAGTTCACCATCTCAACATCACCGACCTTCTGTTGACATTTCTTCCTCGCCTAATATTTCTTCCTCCATTTCTTCCTCTTCGCTTGGTAAAAGCCTTGATGCTAGTAACCAGGTGGCTAAGAAGAAGAAGAAAGGGAAGAAGAAGAAGAAGCAAGATAAGAAATAAGTCAACCAACCAACCATGGCTGTAAATGTTAGTAGTGTTGAGGAAACCTCCGACATACATCGTAAACCCAAATACCCTTGCAGGCTTTGTAAGGGTGACCACTTCCTTATCAATTTTCCCAGTATTCCAAAGGTCTTGGAAGTATGGTCAGAAAAATCTTATCAAATTTCCGTTGATCCATCAACCAGTGATAGTCAGGTTCCTGGGAAAAAGGGTTAAGTTAGGTTTCCTTGTAAGTTATGTAAAGGGAGTCATCAAACTCACATTTTCCCTCACATGGATGAAGCCTTAAAATTATTGGAAAACCTTACTGTTCCACAACAATAATTTCCAACTGGTTACCGTAAAATTTCTCCCAACCTACCGTCAACTGATAGAGTGATTGATCTAATTTCAATTACAGTCGATCCCACTCTTCCATTGGAGAGTGAAACTCATATCACTCAGGTTAATGATCCATTAGTTGATCAAGTGGTCGATTCGATTTCACATTCGGTCGATCCCATTCTCCCTGTAGAGAGTGAACTTCATACCACTCAGGTTCTTCTTGTTACATCAAATTCTTCTACGCTAGGGGGCATTTCACCTATTTCTACATAACCCCCTCCAAGTACTGAGGTCTTTTTCTTTGATTGGAATAGATTGATAGAACCTCGTCTTCCTTCCTCCATCCCTTTCCAAATCATTATGAATTTTGGTGGTAGGGACATACACCACACACAGGTAGATGAAGGTGCTTCTGTTAGTATTTTATCCTCAATTGCTTGGAAAGCTTTGGGTTCCCCTCAGCTTGTGCCTATTACGCAGAATATTAAAGATTTTAATAGAACCATTAGTGAACCTTTAGGGATCCTTCCTAATTTTTCTATTACTTTGGAAGGTAAAACTGTCTGTATTGATCTTATGGTAGTTCGAGGCCCCTTGGATTTCAATTTACTCCTTGGGCGAGACTACGTCTATGCAATGAAAGCTGTAGTATCGAAACTCTTTCGTGTGATGTCTTTCCCTCACAATGGAAATATTGTGACTATAGACCAACTTTCATTACCTAGTCTTGTTCCAACTACCAATAATATGACACCCCTAAATTTTCCTGATTCTAAAGTGGTATCTACCTCGCCACAGGTTAATTATGTGGCAACTAGTCCCATGTTTTCAATTACCGATGTAAGTGAGCCTCTCATTGTTTTCTCATCTTCCTTTGACTTAGATCCTGCAATTGACATGGAAAAATCTATGGGATTATTTGAATGTGATGTTCTTATCCCTTTTGAGTCCCTTGACATGTGTTCCTTCCAGAGAACTATTCTTCCTTCTAATGAAGACCTCTTGGAAGCCATGATCAAGGTGTGTCCATTGACATGTGTTTCTTCCAGTTGGAAGCCATGATCAAGTTTTCGACGATAGTTCCTTTTACTGTGTCAACCTCGTTAAAAAATGAATCAGTGAGTGTAAGGATAGTTACTTTTACTGTGTCAACCTCATTAAAAAATTAATTAGTTAGTCAAGAGCATAGTTCCTTTTCTTGTGTCAAGCTCATTAAAAAATGAAACAAGCTTCCAAGAGGAAAGTTCTTTTCCTGTGTCAACCTTGTTAAAAAATAAATCAGGTATGAGGACAGTTCTTTTCCTATGTCAACCTCATTAAAAAATGAATCAGTAAGTAGATTGTAGAGAGTAGATTAATAGATTAGAAATAAGTAGTTTCTGAGGATAGTTCCTGTTACTGAGTCAACCTTGTAAAAAAATGAATCAGGTATGAGGATAGTTCCTGTTACTGAGTCAACCTCGTAAGAAAATGAATCAGGTATGAGGAAAGTTCCTTTTACTGTGTCAACCTCATTAAAAATGAATCAGTGTATCAAGAGGAAAGTTCCTTTTACTATGTCAACCTCGTTAAAAAATGAAACACGTTGCCATGAGCATAGTTCTTTTCTTGTGTCAAGCTCGTTAAAAAATGAAACAAATCCTCCCCTAATTGAGTCGATTCTTTGACTAGATCTCATAAATGTTAAATCATATATTTAGGTTATTTATTTTAGTTTTTGAATAATTTTCTTACATTTTTAGGTCAGGTCTTTCATATGATCTCGTAAATGAACCTTCATTCCATCCAGCTATTAATTACCAGCAGTGTACTTAGTTGAATGAAATGAAGTTGGGGGGGCATGTGCTCTAGCGGTTACGCTTAGGGGGCATCAAGCACATTTTTCTCTCTGTTTCAAGCTTGTGTAAAAATGAAACCACTCTGAAGCATAGTTTTTCTCTGTTTCAAGCTTTTGTAAAAATGAAACCTATCTTGAGTCAATTGCGGTTATTTTCAAGACTCGTTAAACTCATGAAAATCTCGAGATTATTTTGCTATATTTCATTCTCGTAAAACACATGAAAATGCCTAGTTCTTTTCGTCTTTTCCTGCTCTTAAATTAAATTGAAATTAGACCATAGGAGTACATTTTTATCCCTTTTTCGAACTCGTTAAAACTTACGAAAAAGAGAAAACCATGAGTACATTTTTATCCCTTTTTTCGAACTCATTAAAACGAATGAAAAAGAGAAATCTTGAGTTTTCTTTTAAGCCCTTTTCAGACTCTTTAAAAATGAAAATATTGCCGAGTACTTGAATATTAGAACTCGTGAAAGTAAATGAATGATCGTCCCTTCAGTACAATTTTACCCCTTTTATGGACTGAAATGGACTATTTATGAAAAAGGTATACGTTGACTAATTACGGTCAATAGAGTTCTCTCTCGCATTATTTTATCCCTTTTCGGGATCGAGAGACTAAATTTATGAAAAATTATACCCATGGAGTCTTCTTAAGTTTTTTCTTCTGACTCCCTAAAATTGAAAAAACACCAAGTTTCTCCTATATTGGACTCGTTAAAATGTAACAGTAAAGGACCTGTTCAATTTTAAATAGGAACGAACCACTCCTTCTTAGGGTTAAAATTTTAAACTAATTTGGACTCATCCGAAGGATGAGGTTATAAACAAGAAAATGTTATCCTCCTCAAGCTTGTCAAAAATAAAGAGGTACTTGCTAGAAATGGTGGGGGAAAAGAGAGAAAAATGAACCCGTTTGTTGTATTTTGATTATTCGAAAAACTGTTAACCACTCTTGAACAGGACACTTTTTTTCACCTGGGTTGGGAAAATCCTTTGCCTAACAGTTAATCAAACCATATTGAAAGTCTTTAGCCGGTTTCTAGGTATTAGATTTGGGTCAATTGTCACCAAACCATCTGCAGTGTTGTTATGTGTTCAAGAGGACAGTTCAAACAAACCATTCATTTGCGAAATATTTGTCTTCCATTTTGACCATCCCTAAGTCAGTCCTTGCCAATATATTTCTTCAAAACTTGATCTATGATTTCGTGTTGTGGGCTTACCTACGACAGATCACTTTCTATCGACGAAAGCTCATTATCTAGGAATTTGATCTAGAAATCGTCAGTACCTTGAAATCTGCATGCCTTAATGGCAGGTTTCTCGCCTTCGACAACAAGTTGCATCATTGAACTTCGATCGAATGATTCCGTGACATGTTCGACTTCAGCTCATTCATTCACATTTCATGGATTGTACTAAGTACTTTGAGAGCCATTGACATTACTGGTGGTTTCTCTCACACTTTTTAACAATTCACATTATTAACTGGTAATCAAGTGGTTTCTACCATGTTCGACTTCGACACATTCATTCACATGGATAGGATCATACTAGCTCGAGAAGTGGAAATCAAGACCTTGGATCTAGTTTCTACCATCTAGGCTGCGAGGAATTTTGTTATTAATTTATACAGTGGAATATTCATAAACATATGGTTGCGTCCATACTGCTTCTACACATGTTTATATTGTTGATGTATTGAAAATCATTCCTGTATCAGAATAGTTTAAATTAGTTTTCTAGTTAGTTTTGATCTGAGTATGGGAATGCCTACCTCAGCAATGATATGTTTACATATATATGTTTTGCATTGAATGTTTTTACAGGTTCCAATCGGGGTGTCCACAGGATGATCCTTGAAATGATAAAGTACTTCACTCTTCATATATGACAGCCTTCATCTTCATCTATTCCAGACTTCGCACTTTAGGGGGAAATATGTTGCACTAAAACCTGTCACCTTGACATTCTGCTGACTGTATGAGCTGATTATCACTCATACCTAGCTCATTGTGCAAGTATTACAACCTCTAATCCTCATGTCAAGCCCTAAAAATAGGAGAAAACCCTAAAAAAATAAAAAACCCTGGGTACGCAGGTAATGTGAAGCTTACCTGCATTCCAGAACGCAGTTTCTCTGTGTAATTCCTGCGTACCCCTGTCAAAGTCAAAGGACAAGAAAGTAAAGTGAAAAAGCTGATTTTTGGTCAATTCTAGAAGCTTCTGGATGAGATTTTTTGGGGGTGAGTACGCTCTTGAAAGGTTCATGCATCCCACACCTTAAGGAGCTAACCCCTTGATGTGAGGAGCCTATCCCTTTGAAGCAGGATTCTATCCCTTCATAGGTGGAACCCTAACCTCCTCATCTGCACTATAAAAAGAGGCATTGGGTAGCCTCAAAGGGAGTTCAAGCTTTAGAATTGTTTGAGGAAAAGTGCTATTGGGATTTAGACTCATTTGACTGAGATTTTTTGAGGAAGGATCACATACCTCTATCTGTCTCGGTTGGAAGAGTGCAAGGCTTGTCAGAGTAGAGGAAATTCCTACTTTCGGACCCCGGGAAGGCCTGTTCAACATCAAGGCTAAGGTTGTAAGGTTTTCCTTCATTCAAAGTTAATACAAATGAATTAATTTTTCTCAATAAGCGGTTAATTAACTATTTATTTCATGGATTCCTTGATCACCATGATAGGCATGATTTATAATATTTACTATACAGGTGTTATTTAATGTTTTTTTGTTTGTGACTACAGGTTTATAAAGATAAATCCTTCAAGTGACCAAGGGACAACTACTTCGAACAATCATTGGATCTACGGTAAGACCTTAACACCTTTACAGTACTCTTTTGTAAATCACATATGTCTAGAGAAAGATAGGTTTGTTTGGCTGTTTGTCGCTAGATTACCTTTTGGTACTAGGGAGATCGATCTTGTCCACAAGATTGATTTATCCCATCAACAGTCATGCTTTTCTATTGGTTGCATATGTGTTTCTCATACCTATGGTTTATGTGTTTGTTGCATCTTTTTTTTGTTGGCTTTGGTGGTAGTGGTGTCACCATGGATTGGATGATGGTGTTGTTGTAAACATGGTTTCATGTGTATATGATTGAATGTGTGTTGTTCATGTTTGTGTATTATGCGTGCACACTTGCTTACATGTTGTTACATGTTGAATATGCATTGCTTCTGTATGATAGGTCACATATTTGTCATGCTTATGTAGTGTCTATGTATGATTTATTGTGTGATTCTATATGTTGATGATGCATTGGTCGTTCATGTTTGGTTGTACATGTTAGTAGGTGCATGTGGTCAAGTTTGCATTGGTATGGTTGAGGTTGACATGCATAAATTCATGGTTTGTAGTTTGTATGATTATGCATTGATGATTGGAATTCAATTAGAATGATGTTTATGCACTAATATACCATGTGTTATGGGTTTATATGTTGTTATGATTATGTATATACATGCATTTTAGTTATTGGTTTATCTTGTAGGATGTATCCTCCCCAAAGTACATCAAGATACGTTGGTTTATTTATGATTTGGTTTAGCTGACATATTGTACATTGCAGGAAGAAATAAAAGATGAATAGCAGAATGGTAGACTACAAATATTCTCCCTATGACTCATATGAGCAACATGGTGTTGGAAATTCATCTGATTTGGCAGATACTCTGAGAATTATAAAGGAAAAAATAAGGAGTTGTAAGGTAGATAATGATATATTTATATAGGAACTAGAAAAGCAAGTATAGTTTAATGTATCCATCCTTCAAATTTTGTTAGAGTCACAGAAAAATGGGCCACTTAGGATCAACTATGGGAAGGAGGATGGGACCAATGGAGCATATGGTAGTAAGTCTCTTGACGGTCACATGTCGAATGTGGTTCAGATAGGGATCATGACACAATTAGAGATGGTAGATTTTTGGACACTCCGAATAGGATAAGTGATAGACACATGTATAATTCTAGTTTTGGTTCTAACAAGCATCATGATCGTCATCATTATCATCCTTGCAGGAGGAATGATAGGGGTTATTTTTCGGATGAATTTAAAAAGGCAAAACCACCCAAAATTGATGGAGAGATGAAGAAACCACTGGATGTAGAGGCATGGTTTCTTGGCATGAAGAAATTTTTCAGATTGCATGATTACTCAAAAAATATGAAAGCTAGGATAGCTACATTTAGCCTTAGAGGTAGAGCAGACATTTGGTGGGAATATGTGAAGAATGTCAAAGATATTTCTAAGGAGGAGTTTACTTAGAGTGAGGTCGAAAGGCTATTATGGAAGAATTATCTATCAGAGAGATACTACGATGATAGGGAAAAGGATTTTTTTGAGTTAAATATGGGTTCCATGACATATGAGGAGTATACTAGCAAGTTCTTGGGGTTACTAAGATATGGGTCTTACCTCAAGGAGGAGAAGGCCAAGATTCAAAGATTTATTAGTGGGATTACGATTGCTTTAGAGATAGGATTGAGTTTGATTGATCCAGGTGGATATTGGCAGCCACCCTCCTATTCCACTTGGACCCCCACCATTGTTTTTTTAATTTTTCAGTTTCCTTAATTGTAGAACAATTTACTATTTTTGGCAATTTTTCAGGTCTTGAACTTCCGAAGCTCTTTTGAGGCCCTAAACAATGTTTTTTTGGAAAATTACCTATGGAAAGGGTAAGCATTTAACACTATATTTGCTATCATTAGTTGTAATCCTTGAATAGATATTTCTAATGAGGTATCATGTGCATCAAATAGAGATCATATGCCAAAGTTACGACCCTAGGAAATTGATGTACAAATTTACCCCAATGGGGCCCATAGTTTGGTGTTTCATCTCCTAGTTTTAAGTTTTTGGATGTTTTGGGGACTCCATTTTTTCTCAATACTAAATAGGCCTTCAAGCCTCATTGTTACATAGTTCAAAAGCTTGTAGATGCCACATCTCTTCTCAAAGATAAGCTACCAATTCCCTAGCTAATTTATTTCCATTGTCTGTAGGCATATTTCAGTTATGTGATATTAATGAAATGAAGTCTTATTTATGTTGCATCTCTGTGTTTATGTGTATTTTTGTATTTTATTGTGTTCCTTCATAAGTCTGTATCAGTGGTATCAGAGCAGTTTGCTCCTTCTGGATCCTTATTTTCATGTCCCCAACGATGTTGAGGTATAAGGAGTTAGGGCTCGATTTGGTTGAACCTTTGCAAGATCAGCCTCACAAACCCTGACGGTTGCCCATGGGGGACGAAACTTAAAGACGAGGGAGAAGGAGATCCTATAAAAATATTGATCAAGGAGGCCCTCGAGAAACAAAGGAATGCGATGATGGATAAATTTTCCCAGATCCTTCAACGACTACCCACCGACGACACGTCTGCATCCAACAACCACTCTGGAGGTGCAACTCCTTTTAAGGTACAAGTAAACTTTGACATTCCCATATTCTAGGGACAAATAGATGTAGATGTTGTAGATAGATGGCTGAATCTATTAGAAGGGTATTTCTCAGTTCATGACTTTTCCAATAGGGAAAATATTACTTTTTCACTCCTTAAAGCCTCCCCTCATGTCAATGACTAGTGGGAAACCTACTATGAGCAAAAGGACGAGAGGGAACCCTCTCTATTTTTTTTCGCACCCACTTGGGATTATTTCCAAGATGCCATCAAGGAACAATATTATCTCACGGGGAGATATGAGGAAAAGTACATACAATGGACTCGGCTACAACAAAAAAGGGATCAATATGTGCATGAGTTAATGAATATGCTCCATACCCTGTGCACAAAATTGGGTATCAAATATTTAGAGAAACATTTGGTGTTGAAGTATTGTAGTTGTCTACAAAGATAAATTCAGGAGGAAATTGATTTCCTTGACATCTCCTTGCTTGGTGCAGCATATTGGTATGTTTCCAAGATTAATCAGAAGTTCAAACAGAAGAAGCAAGAATTTGGATCTGTGAATCAGAATCAAGGGATAGGTGCCCCGAAGCTGCACAAAAAAGAAAGCCAAGGTGGGGCAACCAAGGATAACCTCCAAAGCCACAAGAAAAGAACAACACCATGAAGCCAAAGAAGGACACAAGAAAGTGGTGTGAGTTCCATAAAAGCTCCAGTCACAACACAAGTGAATGTCGGGCCAAGTAGCCATTGGTTGTCGAGCTGAAGGCTTCTAAATTGGATGCATGCTAAAACTATAATTAGAACCTGAAAAGGGGAATTACAAAGGAAAACATATTATCGATGCATAGCCCAATGCCACCATTGCCACCACAAAGATCTAGAAGGAGGAACCAGAAGTTCCATAGGAGGGGGAGCACCTCTTCCATTTCGAGATGTGGGTAAAGGGTTCCCCACTGGAGTTCATGGTCGACCGCGAGAGCCAAAAGAAATTCATTTCAGTAGAGGTCATGAAGCGGCTAGGATTTCCAACAATAACACACCCACAACCATACACCAATGGGTGGCTTCACCAAGGATGAGATCTCCACGTCAGCCAATAGTGTTGCCTTCCCTACAACATCAAGACCTTCATGAATGAGGTATTATGTGAAATTTATCCTCTTGATGTTTGTGATATATTATTAGGCTAACCATACTTTTGGAAGCGACATGTTGTGCATGAGTCTCAAACTCATGTTGTTATTGTTACTTTGGGCAATAATTTATATAGGATACCAGAGGTAGCATCACCTTCCACCATCTCTTTGGTTACTATAGAACAATGTAGTAAGCTCATTTCCAAAACTAGAAAATTTGTTTTCCTGATGATCCAATCTCAGGGTAAGAAGAAGATTGTGGCCACAACCTCCAAACAGGGCTCCTCCACATGACAAAAAAAATGGACAAGGTCACAGAGTAGTAAGGGGACATCTTCATCTCACTTGTAAGGGTGCCTCTGCACTTTCAGGTCAAACACACCATCGATCTGACCCCAGGTGCATATTTTCCCAATGGACCAATGTATCGACACTTTGTTCTAGAGAAAAATGAAATCAAGAGGAAGATTCAGGAGCTTCTACAAAAAGGTCACATCCGGTAGAGTTCATCGCCCTGTGGGATCATGATCGAGTTGGTGTAGAAGAAGGATGGGACTTGGAGACTTTGTATTGACTATTGGGCGCTGAACAAGATCACTGTTCAGAATAGGTACCTGATCCCATGGATTACCTTATGAAACAAATCAAGGGGGGAAAATATTTCAGCAAGATCGACTTTAAGTGAGGGTATCACGAGGAACCAATTGAACCCTCTGATGTGAGGAAGACTGCCTTCAAAGCCAAGGAGGGTCTTTTTGAATGGTTAGTCATGCCTTTCAGGTTCACGAATACTCATGCAATATTCATGAGGCTGATGGATGACATATTTTGGCCATTCACCACCTCATTTGTAGTAGTGTACTTGGATAACATCGTGATCTTCAACAAAACTTGGGAAGAGCACCTCCACCACATATGACAGGTCCTCCAAACACTGCGGCAACACAAGTTGTGTGCCAATTTGGAGAAGTGCGGTTTTGGCATGACCTAGGTTCAGTAACTGGGATACATTATTCATGAGCATGGGGTGCATGTGGATCCAACTAAATCCAATTCATTCGGGATTTTCCAGCCCAACCACTCTAACAGAGTTCCATAGTTTTCTGTGTCTTTCTAATTTCTACTACAGGTTTGTGTTGGGATTATCTCATATCACTTGGCCCTTGAGTCAAGTCACTGAAGGTGGAGAAAAATAAAAATTATTTTGGTTTGAATATCAACATAAGGCATTCGTAGAGTTGAAACATCGTCTTTGCTCTTCCCCAATGCTCACATTACCAAACTTGTAACAACCATTTGAGATTGAGATAGATACCTCTAACTATGCTATTGGAACAATTCTTACTGAATAGGGGCATCTAGTGGCATATGGCAGTGAGAAATTGTCTGAAACTGTCCAGAAGTATCCCACTTATAAAAAATAGATGTATTCCATTGTGCACACTTGCTGATAATTGAAGCATTACATTTTGGGGAAGGAAACAGTCATCCAAACAGACCATCGACCCATGCAGTTCATAAAAACACAAGGGAATTTTCATAATGATTGCCATCAGAAGTGGTCCACATATATGCACCAGTTTCATTTTAACATCAAGTACAAGAAGGAAAACACCAATAATGTTGTAGACTTGCTCAGCCGACCACCGATCGCGGTGCTAACCATCACGCTAAACTCTTGTGGGCATGAGACTTATGATTGGCCACTTCTCTATAAAAGAAATCTAGAATTCGGCCACACATACAAGATATTATTAGGGGGTAAGAAAACTAAAAATTTTCAGCTCCACGATGCACTATTATGTCACCTAGGACACCTTTTTGTTCATTCAAGTGAGCATGTAAAGATGATTTGGGAAGCGCACTATAGTGGGGTCACTAGGCATTTCGAGGTCGAGAAAATAGTGGTAGTATTGCAGAAGTATTTCTATTAGTCAAAAATTCAACAGGATTTCAGGAAGTACATAAGATCCTGCACTGCCTGTGCCATTTCCAAACCGACCATGAAGAAGTAAGGCATCTATACTTCGCTTCCTACCCCTATTTGAGCTTGGGAATCCATCTCCATGGATTACATTTCAAGCCTTCCTTCTACTAAGCATGGAAATGTGATCCAAATTTATGCAGGAACACAATAATACACAAAAATAAACATAAAAATAGAGATGTAGCGGAAATAATACTTCATTTCATTAATATCAAATACTATAAATATGCTTACATACATAATGGAAATAAACTAGTTAGGGCACTGGTAGCGTATGTCTAAGAAGAGATGTGGAGGCTACAGGCCTCTAAACTGTGTTACAATCATTAGGGGAATTTCGAGGTCTAAAATAGGCCTCCTAAGGAAATTATAAAATAATATTGGAAATAATAAAACAATATTTGATTACATTATCAAATTTTAGAGGGAAAAAAAGAAAAACTATGTTTTTCAACTCATACTTTCAACTTATCTCCCAAAGTGTTTACTCAAATTTCGAGTGGTAGTACTCGTTGGATGCAAAAATTAATTCCTCATCCAAGGAGTACCCATGTTACATACTTTCAATGGATCCTACTACACGAAAAATTAGAAATACATGAAAAATGTGATTGCAATCACATTTTTTCATGTATTTCTCATTTTCATTTAGCAGGGTCCATCAAAAGTATGCAACATGGGTACTCCTTAGATGAGGAATTAAATTTTGCATCCAACGAGTACTCTCACTCGAAATTTGAGTAAAAACTTGGGAGATAAGTTGAAAATATGAGTTGAAAAAGTAGTTTTATTATTTTTATTATTATTTAATATTTTTACCCCTTTACTTAAAAAATGGTGAATCATCCCCCATGGTTAACATCATCATCTTTAATCCTATTGGTTCTTATAAAGTTTATTTTGGTTGTACATTTTTCTTAGGAGGCCCATTTTGACCTCAAAATTTCCCTAATGCAGATTCGAGGGCCTATTTATTATTGAGAAACTATGGAAAACCCTAAACATCCAAAAACCTAACCCTAGGCGATGAAGCGCCAAAACTATGGGCCTCGCTTGCATAAATTGGTCTTTCAAATTTCCAGGGACGTAACTTTGGAATACGATCTCCGTTTGATGCGCACCATAACTCGTTAGAAAGATATATCTGAGAAATACAACTTTTAGTGTGAGAAACATTGGTCCATGGACCCAAAAAAAATGTATTTTAGGGCCTCAAAATGGCTCCAGAAGTTCAGGACCCGAAAAACTGCAAAAATAGTAAGTTGTGCAAAAACTCAAAAATTGAAAGAACCGATGTTCTGGGTCCAAATGGAATAGGTGGGTGGCCACCAATATCCACCTGGATCATTCCTCCCCCCTTAGGAAGCAGTGGTACCCATTGTGTTGAGATCCTCCATGAGATGAGGCAAATTCTGTTGAACTGGGTATTGGATTTGTCGAAGATGTCATGGACCCACAGGCAGACATTTTGGGTGTGTTCAGTAAATTTGGTTTCTTTTTCAGCCTCAGAGAGTATATGTGTGGATTATGTCTATGTGGTTGCATGAGGTATGGAAATATCAGGCAGCAGTACGCCTAGGGTAAGATTAATGGAGCTCTTGACCTAACAGTGTAGAGGAACCTCTGTGGGTGAGGAGAAAATGTCCTCGTATTCCTCCATTCCTTTGTCCATCTGATGTTGCTGTGCAGGGGAGCCCTGTTTCGAGGCTATGACCACAATATTATTCTTTCCATGTCAGGGAGTTGTAAGGAAATAAATTTCCTGGTTTGCGAAACAATCTTACTATGTTGTTTTGCAATAGTCAAGGAGATAGCATGAGGTAGTACTACCTTTGGTATCCTGTACAATTTATTTTCCAAATTAATAGAAACAGAACGAGGCCTAGACTCATACACATCATGTCGCCTCTACAAGTATGGTTGGCCCAATAATACATAAGCTACATCAAGAGGAGAAACATCACACAATACCTCATCCGTGAATGGCTTGATGCTTTACAGAAGGCTGCACTACTGGTGGACGCAGAGATCTCTCCCTATGTGAAGCCACCCAATGGTTTATGGCTATAGGTGTGCTATGGTCGGTAGGTAAAGCTACTTCACAACTTCTTCTGAAATGAGGTTCTTTTGGCTTCCACTATCGACAATAAATTGCAGTGGAGAACCCTTCACCCACATATGTGAATGGAAGAGGTGCTCTCCCTCCTCTGGATCCTCAGGGCCCTCCCTCTGGATCTTGGTGGTGGAAATAATGGCACTGGGTTCTGCATCAATGATATGCTTCCCTTTGTCATCTCCCTTGTCTAGTTCTGGCTCAGGATCAGAACATGCATCTAACTTGGGTGCCTTTAGTTCGACCACCAATGAATGTTTGGGACGACACTCATTTTTTCAATGAATGGGGCTATTATGAAATTCACACCACTTCCCCGTGTCCTTCTTTGGATTTGTGGTAGTGTTCTGAGTCACTCTGCTTTGGCTCTGCCCCCTGTTTTTTGGTTCGGGGGTGCCTTTCCCTAGCTTCGGATTAGCAGATACAAAGTCTCGCTTCTTCTCCTTAAATTTATGCTTGATCTTGGTGGCATAACAATATGTCATGCCAAGTGAGGTAATGTTGAGGAACTCCATTTCCTCCTGAATGTGTCTGTGTATAAATTTGTGCTACTTGAGAACCAAATGTCTCTTTGAATATTTAATACCCAACTTTGTGTGTAGGGTATGGAACAAATTCGTCAGTTCGTGCACATCTTGATCCCTTTGTTTCCGCAGCATGGTCCATTGGATGTACTTGTCCTCATAGCTCCCCACGGGGAAATATTGTTCCTTGATGCCATCTCAAAATTAATTCCAAGTGGGTGCGACTGATAATAGAGAGGGTTTCCCCTCGTCCTTTTTCTCACAGTAGGTTTCCCACCATTATTTGACATGGGGGGCAGCTTTGAGGAGTGCAAAAATAATATTTTCTTGGTCAGAGAAATCATGGACCGAGAAATAACCTTCTAGAAAATTCAATCATTTATCTATGGTGTCTGCATCTATCTGGCCTTCAAATACAGGAATGTAAAATTTTACCTGTACCTTGAAGGGAGTGGCGCCTCCAGAGTTGGATGCAGATGCACCGTAGGTGGGCAGTCGTTGAAGGATCTGAGCAAAATTATCCATAATCACATTCCTTTGTTTCTCGAGGGCCTCCTCGAGAAATATTTTGATAGGATCTCCTGCTCCCTCATCTTTATTTTCTTCCGCTGTGGGAGGTCGTCAGGGTTTGTGAGGCTGATCTTGCAAGGGTTCAACCAGATCGAGCCCTAAAGCCTTATACCCCAACCTCGTTGGGGACATGCAAAGAAAACAGAGAAAGAGAAGATTGCTCTAATACCATTGATCCAGATTTGTGTAGGAACGAAATAATACATAGAAATGAACATAAACACAGAGATGCAATGGAAATAATATTTCATTTCATTAATATCAAATAAAAGAAATATGCTTACACACATAATGGAAATAAACTAACTAGGGCGTTGGTAGTGTATCTCTGAGAAGATATGTGGTGGCTACAGGCCTTTGAACTATGTTACAATGAGGCACGAGGGCCTATTTATTATTGAGAAACAATGGAAAACTCTTAACATCCAAAAAACTAACCCTAGGTGATGAAGCGCAAAAACTATGGGCCCCGTTTGGGTAAATTGGTGTTTCAAGTTCCTGGGCACGTAACTTTGGCATACGATCTTCCTTTGATGTGCACCATACCTCATTAGAAAGATCTATCCAAGGACTACAAATTGTGTTTAGGAAACATTAATCCATGGAATGATGTTTCTCCCGCTGTTCACAAAAAACGTTGTTTAGGGCCTCAAAATGGCTCCGGAAGTTCAAGACCCGAAAAACTACTAAAAATAATAAGTTGTGTTGAAACTAAAAAACTAAAAAAACCTATTAGCACTGTAAATTTTAATAGTTTGATCGCCATTGTATCACTACTTAAAATTTTTCTTATGTCCTATCATATGTTGAAGTTCGATTCATTTTCAATAAAGGTCAAAAAAGAGTCTCAAAACCAAAATACATTTAAGTGTATAGGTGGTATTAGTGTCTTAGGTTCATAAAAGAAGTTAAAACCACTGTTTTAACTTAGGTTAGTGTGGAAGGCTATTGGTCATTTTGGTAATAAAGTTACAGCTGATCTTTCCGGGATAATAGCTACCTCTATTTAAGTTTCATTGTTAACATAGTGATATAATGGAGGGTAGCTATTTCTCCAAATTAAAGGTCACATTACTAACACAGTGAAAAGAGTCGTTATTTCTTCAGAAACCTATTTACATTGGTAATACAGTGAAAAGTGTATCTATTTTTCTTAAATTTAGTTATATTACAATACATAAGTAAAGGAAACTATTTCTTAGGCATATAGGAGCTACCAATAATATTTTTAGAGAAAAGATCATTCTTGTTTGAAGATGATTGAAGACCTCCTATGTCATAAGCATGATTATTATTTTAACAAGATTAATTATCTTTTGACTGAGGAGAATTATTTTAGATGAATGATTATGTTATAAATTTAGCTAACCTATATCTATCCTACTAAACTTAAGTAGAGATCATGGTACAAGTTATCAATTATTAAATGATGTTGTGGAGTGTTGTGGAGTGTTATGAGTTATGGGTGAGTCATGACTTGGTGCCCGTATTTGAATGATTTCAATTCATGCCATTACTCCATACCATGATTAGAGGCACAAAATCAGAGGGATGAGTTTAGTGGTCACTTGACCAAGGTTCTTTGTGCAAGCTACAACTAACATAATTCACTTATTTCAACAAATAGTTTAGCATTTAAAGGCTAAAAAACAAGGCTCCATGTATGGTTTTGACTCCAGGATCAAACAGTTGTGTGTTTTGAAGGAGCCTAACTATTTAGAAACATTGGAAAAGGTGGGAATGTCAACAAGTTTGAGCTAGCAAACACCAGGTTTGTTGATTCTAGGGACAAACCTCAATTTAAGTCTGCTCGCTGGTATAAGTTTTTACAAAACATTTCTAGAGAAAATGTGGCTTTAGCTCAGGCCTTTTCCAAGAGCTTTGATGGTGAAAAGGTCAAGCTAGGGAGAAAGACTTTCAAGATCTTTGAAGCCATAATATCCGGTGCTACCCAAACCTCTGCCATTGGTGAACACTGGTTCAAGAATAAAATGCTGACCATAGAAGTAATTATCTACCTTAAACATGAACATGTCAATGTTAAATGGAATCTGACTACACATATTTCTTGTTTTAAGGTTGAATGGCAACATGTGATCACCACTTTTAAACGCCACATTACATGTGAGGGTAGGTTCTCCTCTGTCCACCATTATCAAATGAGATTTCTTGCTCATATTTCAGGTGATAAACCTATGAACTTGCCTTATTTCTTATAAAAATCCTTGCTCAAGATGTCCTTAAAACTGCAGAAGATCCCTAAATATCCTTTGCACAACCTATATCATAGGGGTCTAATTAAAATTTTTATTGTATACCACCTTAAAAGAGGAGGAATACCTGGGATAAGTTCCCGACTGAGGAAAGGTTTGGTAGTATAAACTCTAGGAGAAGGGTAAGAAGGCCCAAGAAACGAGATACTCATGAAAAAACTAGTGTAGCTCCTGGCTCAAACAGTTCACAGCCAAACCCTATCCATTGATAAACTTTCTTCCAAGTTGACTCTCCCTCCATGTCAATCAGAAGGAAAACTAGAAGCTCGACTAAGAAAGCTGGAGACCCTACACCTATGCCAACAACACAGCCAGTCAATGAGGCCCATGTCAGCAGTTCACCAGTGATAATTTTACCTAGGGAACCTCAAACCTTAAGGTCATTCATGGAGGAATATAAGAAGAAGTTGAAGCAGAAAAATAGTATACCTCTCAAAAATCCCATGTCAAAAGATAGGGAGCGTACAACTTCCTCTTCAAGAGGCAAACCTTGGAAAAAGCTCATCATGGCAGAAGAAGTTCCAGAGGAATTAAACCCTAGAGTTCTAACTTCTAAGCCTACTTTTCTTCCAAAGGAATTCAACCCTGAAGCAAAGAGATCAAGCCATGTTTCTAAAAAATCTCAATAAAATCAACCAATAAGTGGTACTTCACTCACAGAATCCACTCTCTCAAGTTTTTCTATCTCTTAAGAAAGGAAAAAATAAAATATCAGAGGTTTTGATAGAGGAAGAACCTACTTTAGCTCAACTAGTCTCCTCTATTGGCTCTTCAGTCAAGAAGAGGAAGAAGACTGTGATACATTCATACTCCCCTTATAAAGATAATAGTGACACTGAATATGCAGAATCAGAGTATAAGGAAGGAGAATCTATCAGGTTCATGCATGGAGGTAAAAGGTCAAAGTTCATTCCAAATCCCTACATCAAGAGACCTCATACGAGGCCCAAAAATAAACTCAGAATAACCAGAAAATTGATTGCTAATCCTGCATTGAGAGATGAGATTATTAATATTGATGATAGTCCAGAAGATAAAACCAAAATAAAAAAAAATCAGCTAAAGATTCAAACATAGAGGAATAGGTCAGACAAGAGAGTGACTAAAGCTAAGGCCATCCAAATTTTTTCCTCTATTTTGGATCTCTGAAGAATGAAGGAATAGGGTTGCCTCTGAATAAAATTTTCATTTTTGGGTTAATTTTCTATGTTTTCGGATATAGCTACTTTTTCAACAGAGGTATCTATTACTTTTTAATATTAGTATATGATGAAAAGGAGCTTCTTTTTGGTTTATTATCATAATGGTGACATCAAAGCAAGAGAATTAGAGGATATTTCAGTTATGATAGATGCTGCCAGGTGTCATTGATCAAGCCCCCTCCTAAATTTCATGGTTCTGTTTTGCACTTTTTGGGGAAACCAACCACATGTCACTTTCACTATTGTTTACACATTTTGTGGACGTGGTTGCACCAGAATAGAGGATCAGTCTTCCATCATATTGCCACATCATTAAGCCACTTCGAATTGCTAGCCATAATGTTGTTTACTTTATTTATGTTATAGCACTTTGTATTAATTTTTAAAGATAAGCCTCATCTTTTATATGAGATTGTAATAAATTTTTTGAACATATTCACACCTTTTTTGGAGATGTCAGTATAATTATTTTTGTATATATGTGACAAAACTCTATGAAGAAAAGGTTCATGGTTTTAGAATCTTTTTCTCATATGATCAGTGCACTTTTCAGTGAATGAAATTGGAAGAAAATTTTGAGGACTTATTACCTACTTGATGTGTGTATTGTTAATTTTCACATGTGTTTCCATATCTCATCTTCTTCAATGCCGTTTGTAGTTCCAGATGTTGTTGTATGTTTTTATCAGTCTCTTGATATGTTTATGTGTTTTATCAACTTTTGTTAGTCTCACACAGTGAGATTTCTTGATGAAATATACATAATGACAGTGTAAAGAGCATCACTTATGACAATTACCTTCCATGATATTTTAGTAAGAATATTGTAAGTCTAGACATAGCCTTCTCTTGTTGAAATATTATCAAATTTCTCCTTGTGTTATTTTCTACCAAAAATAGTGGATTTCCGCCTTGTAGACCCACTGAATCTTCTTCTATTTTCGCACTCTCTTCTCTCCATAGGCTACAAAATTAGTTTTTTACTACCACATCAGGACTCAATACCCTCATTAGTGTGACAGTGAACTTGACTGAAATACATTTTTAGTGATTGAGGGTTTAAGCCACTTACAATCTTATAATCCAGATCATTAAATTGCCTTAGATTTTAGGATGTGATTGGTCAATCACTTGAAGCAGTCCAAGTGTTGATTCCAGTGCCAACATCTTTTGGTGCGTTTGCATGGAGGCGAGGGCCTAGAAATGAAGTATTCTCTCGAGTCTCTTGTTTTGAATTGCTGATAATAAATTCTTGATGGTGAAAAAGAATTGGTAACTTGAAGAAGACTAAAAATTGGTTCACCTGATGACTCCACAAAGAGGAAGAAGGGTTTCAAGACCTCTTATTACAAGGATAAATAAGAGATCACCTACTGTGACTCCAGTTGCTGACCCAGAGAAGATCATTAAAGATGAAAAAAGAAAAAAAATATCAGTTGAAGCCACATCTCAGTTAGTGAAGAAGGTACACAAAAATTATATTCCAAATAAAAATGTACCTTCATCTAATTTAGAATCAAAAAAAATTTTAGTTTCAAAAGATTCTGCTAAAAAATCTCAAGTTGAAACTGCTTCCCTAGAAAATAAAGTAGATGGTGTTAACCTAGGCTCACTTGAAAGTTTTCCTCACTCATAATTTAGTCAATCTGAGATAAGTACTATTCCAGTAAAAGAGGAAAAAACAGAGACTTTAAGTGTCAAAAAGGAATCATAAGAGTTTGTGCTGACTGAAGGGGAGTTAGAACAAGTATTGGCAATTGCACATTTTATTTATGGGGGTGTTTTGACTGAAGAATATTTTAAAACCATTTTAAATTTCATTCAAAATTATCCTGAATATCAGTCTTTTATTACCCCTTAGCAAGATTATTTTCCTTTTTCTCGAAATCTAGATGTTGGGTCATTCTCTTCTCATCCACCAAAAGAGAGTGTTCCTGAAGGCCTCACTTTCAACTTATCTGACTTCCTAGCTCAGCAAAATAAAGTTGAATTTACCTCATCCCATCAAGAGACAACATTTGAATCTTATTCTTTTGCAGAAGGTGAATTCAAGACCTCCTCTATTCATCTCTTTGAAAATACATTGTTTTCAATCCCAAAACTTGAAGAATCGGCCCAATAATTCCAATTTTTTGTTGTCCCAAATCAAACTCAAAATCCAAAAATTGTAATTCCTAATTCCCAAACAGCTACATCAACCAGTCGTCCATCAACTATACATCAGCACACCATGGCTCAACCTACCCTTATAAGGATGCAACAGATAGTGTCTGGAAGATATGCACCACTTGCTCTTCCTCAACCTTTACATCCTCTTCCTTAAGGGGATTACCTAAAATGTCTTCCAAAATACATCGGGGAGGGAGGAGGAGTTTTTTTTGAGGAAAATTTGGTTGCTTTCTATAGTTATGCTGATAACCATAACATTGAACATGAATATGTCTAGTCAAGACTCTTTGTTCAGATCTTGGATGGAGAAGCTCGTATATGGTTTAGAAGTCTGCCACCAAACTCAATAACAGGAATATATGAATTGGAGGAAGTATTTGTGAAGAAATGAGGTGATAGGAAAGACTATGTGCACTACCTTACAGAGTTTGGAACTTTGAAAAAGAAGACAAATGAGTCATTGGATGACTTTACAAATAGGTTTAATAAAATTTATCAAAAAATTCCTGAAGAAATTAAGCCTCCTGAGACTACTGCTATGATAACTTTTTCCAATGCTTTAGATTCCAATTTTGATTTATGGTTGAGGGCTGAGAAAGCACATAAATTGATGGATATGCAAGAGGCTGCAATTGGAGTGCAGCCTAATCTTATGGCTTCAAATAAATTGAAAATGGAGGAAGAGAAAGTAGAAAAAGAAAAAAATAAAATGAAAGAAGAAAAACCTTCTTCTTCCAAAACTCTTACAAACGAAGAAAAGATTGATCAAATGTCCAATTTGATAAGGGAACTAGCCTAAAAAATGACAAAATTAGAGTTAAAAAATAAACCAGCTATTAGAGCCAATCAAAATGAAGCCAAGATAAATCAGGCTCCCTCCAGAAGGCCTTTTCAACCTCAACAAATCCTACAACGCCCAAGGAGGAATGCTGATTGTCAAAATGTTCAACCTCCTTTGAATAATTTTTCTGAAGAAGAGAAGCAAGAACATGATGAAGAAAACGAAGAAATAAAACTTGTAGGAGAAAAATCATAGTCAACTTGTTTGACTTTGCAAGAATATGAAGACCAGTCAAGGATATATATATATATTTTTTCCAGATGATGATTATGCCCAAATTTATTCACAAAATGATAAAAACCAACAAGAAGTTCAAAACAGAAATTATCCTTTGAGGTCTAAAGGTCTTATTCAGCAACCTCAAAAAAAATTAGATTATGATAAACAAGATGCCAAATAAAAGGCCAAAGTCAATGAGGATCTATTAGTGTTAGTATTTTCATACTTGCATAAAGGATCAAAACACATTTTCATTTGCATCTTAGGTGTCCCATTCTGAATTAATTTTTTATCATTCCATTAGGTCATGATATAAAATTGTTCCACTGGTGGTTTTCCTGGTCAAATAAGCTTCCTTCTCCCTCAGAAGATCATATTGGCTGACTCATTCTCATGTCTCCTTGAAAATAATAACACCTATGGAAATTCTCTGTTCACTTGAAAGTATTTAAAGTCAAAATTCATAGTCTCATTCAAAAGTCAAGTCAAAAAGCAGTCCCATTAGGTCATCGGGTCAAAATCATGAAAATTGGTCATTTCACCATCAAATTCATCTTTTGAAGGAGTAGTAATAGTAAAATGTATTAAAAAATTTCAGGTTCTAAATTATCATTTCCAAGTAAGTGGCTTTGTGTTTACCATATTTGTCTCTCACTTGTGCTTGGAAAGCTGATTTCCCTCTCCTAGGGTTTTGAAGGCATTTTTCTTGGTCTCATGACTTCCATGGTTAAATAATCAACAAGACTTGTATCCTGATGCTCTTACACTTTCAAATATCATTAAAATACCTTCCTAAACACTTATCATCACTCCTATCGATCAAAATCATCATTTTTCCACAAACCCTAGCCTATTGCTACAATTTGACAGTTTTCGAGACTAGGCATGTTTTTTTTTTCCTTTTAGACCCCTTCCCCTCACTCAATCCTTGAAATTAAAATTTCCCATACTCTATAACATCTATCCCTATCTCCAAAAATTTCCCCAAGAATTTAGACAACCCCTAACCGTTTCATTCCCCTCCCTCTACAAGGCAGTCCTAAAATCCCCTGTTTTGCTTACACCAAACCCTAATTTCATTTTTCTACTGAGCTAGGGTTTTCTATGGAATCTGAGAAATATGAGTAGAGGAGGCATAAGGGGGGTTATTTTAGAAATTATGAATCCATCCCAACTCATAAACATCATGCCTCCATTATTTTTCAAGAAATCATTCTAAGGGACAAATATTTTGCCACACATAGGGTCAGTTTCGCTTCAAACTATGTTTTTGACCAAACAGAGTTGAATTTGACAAAAGTGAGAGAGGTTTTTGTCCATAATAGGCCAAGGAAGAAAACCCTACTTCCATTTTTACATAGGTATCATGGTTTTTTAGGAATTTTAAACATACAGGTGCTACACAAGGTTTGCTTCATTTCTTGAGTGACCTTGGGAAAATCAAGTTTTCTCATAGCCGGAGTCTCAAAATTACTTTCTCGATGAGTCAAATGATAACTAAATAGATATATATTTCCAATTATCTATCATGATCTCAATTTTGAGTTGAGGAAGGCCTCCAAAAGTTTCTTGCACCAGCACTCTACATTTTTGCACCCTCATTCAACACTTTTTGACCAGTCTTGTGAAAATCAAATTTTGGAAAGAAAATGAACTCCAAACAGAAAAAAAAGGTATATTTGGAAAGTAGACAGGATAATATTTCCAACAAGCTATCCTAGGCCCAATTTGGACACCGGGAAGGCCTCCAAATGTGGTCTTCAAAAAGGTACTGCAGAGGCACTGCGCAGTCAGGAATGGCATTGCACATTTGGAAGATGGCGTTGCGCATTTGGAAGAGGGCACAGAGGTGTTGTGCGTTCACCTATAGAGTTAAAAACTCTCTTAAAGCCTCACACTCCA
This sequence comes from Pinus albicaulis, assembly GCA_034641835.2. NCBI lineage: Eukaryota > Viridiplantae > Streptophyta > Pinopsida > Pinales > Pinaceae > Pinus > Pinus albicaulis. The sequence continues at coordinate 792,793,247 of CM076577.1, read as the reverse complement.
TCAATTAAGCCTCAATCATTACAGAGGTTGTCTTCAAAACTCCATTTATCAGTGATTAGAAGCTAGCATCATCTCATTAATTTATTTTGTGCCTTATAATCATTTGAAACTTTTCCTAAGGAAGAAACCCTAGTTCTCATTTCAAACCTAATCCCTACAATGTTATATTTTTCCATATCCTCATGTCCCTAAACACATATCATTCAAAGCTATAAGATCCTAGGGTTTTCTTAAACCTAGGTTATCATTTACATTATCACTTCCTCCATTTGTCATAGCTTCTCCTTTCAAATCCATATTCCCTTCATCTCATTCCATTTATCCTAGGGTTTTCACTAGCATACTAAGGCTCCCTTACATATTCCCATTTTCTTCATTTCCTGACACCTGCATTCACTTCACACCCCTTCATTTCATTCATCATATCCCTAGGGTTTTGACACGAAATACATCATGGAAACCTAGCAGAGATGAAATTAGCTGTAATATTCCACTTTTAGCATGCAGCTAAATGGAATATTAATTTTTGTTGTTTGCACTTAGGAGATGAATAAATGGGTAAGGAGGCCCATACGTTTCAGAAATAGGAATAAAATACCTCTTAGTATGAAAGGGGATCATTAGTGGAGCTGGATTTCACACCCTCATGTGTGAAAGAGGACATTTGCATGAAGACAAGGTCAAGTTTGACCAAGTCAAATAGCACAATGATAGAAGGTGGAGATCATCTTGTGGGACAATGCAGTGAAAGAGGAGGGAAGTTTCCTTGATGGAGGAAACCCTAATGAGTGGGACCCATGGAGAGGGAGCTTGCATTTTTTTAAAAGGAAGGCAAGGCAGCCATTTTTATTCATGCTTATGATTATTGATTTCTTGTTTGCTTAGACTATTTGCAATCTCCTGCTGTTTAGCAGAGTTACAGTGTTGTTTAGCACAAGGAATTCCTGTTTAGGATTCCTTCTCCTTCCTGAGAGGCCTCTTGAGGGATTTCACTTCATCTCTCCACATTTAGGCTCAAGACCAAGCCACCTCCTTCAGCTACAGTGTTATTTCTGCTGAAGTATAACGTTGTGTTGTAGGGTGTTGCAGTGGAGATCCCACAACACCATTCCTTGGCTTGTTTTTCAGAGGAGGAAGCCTTATTTCCTTTGGGATATTAGTAAGGAAGGATTCAGTGTAGATTTTAGACCTTGGCACTTGGCCAACACTTTCTATTCCACATACAACTCAGTTTCCCTTAGTGACTGCATTATTTCCAGTGTGCATCTGCAGTGAGGGTTTGTAGTGTTGATTGGAGGGTAAGATCTTCGGTGATAGGATCAGCCTTTCACTTGGAAGATCCATTGGAGGAGTTATATTCAGATTTTTCATCATATTCCTCCATCTCCATCCAGTTCTAGTTATTGAGTTGCAGCTGCTACTGCAACTCCGACATTTCTGTATTTTTTCCATTTTGTGTATATTTCAGCCAATCCTTCTAAGAATTGTTGTATTGTTGTTTCCAGGGGTTGATATCTTGCTCCCCCATCTATTTTGAGAAATACATTTCTATATCCATGTATTGACATCATTTTTCATTAGTTCCCCATAATAGACTACGTATTCATAGCCTACGTTTATACATATATAGAAATGTTCTTCATTTTCTTGTACATGTGTTGTTGAGGCTTGCATTGCCTTGCTTGAGTGATTGTTTCCTCAAGGATTTTCACTCTCTTTACTGCTATAACATCACTTTTTGGATATCTACATCATCATGTGTTCAGGCTCACAAAAATAATGTTGTTGCTCTATTTCTTTTTCATACATTGCTACAGTCCCTTCATTGGGCACTTTTTTTAAGACAACTAGGTGTGGGAGACCTGTTTAACCCACCTAGAGTGATTTATTTTGAGCCTCCTATTGGATTTCGGCCTTAGATACATTAATATAAGGGATCCAGGTCTTGGTGTCAAATCCTATAGCAGCCATTCCTGAAAAATTTGTTTTTCAGGCATGCCTTACTGAGCAATCCCATTTGGGGATATTATAGTGGTATCAGAGCATCTTTCTTGGCTCAGACTATGAGTTTCAGCCAAATAAGATAGAATAAGATTAGAATTATGAAGAAGATGAGATTACTCTCATCATTTTTTAGAGCTAAGAAGAGCCTCTCCAAAGAGGAGGAGAAAAAAGAAGAGGAAGGACCATGCACTTCCTATTCTCATGAAGAAGAAGAAGACAAGCATGAAAGATACTTGGATCATTAGGTTATAAGTCAATACTTGGGTGAATACAAATCTCATTCTAGAGCCTTCAAGGAGACTCTAGCCCTCCCACAGTTTATTCAGCAGAAGGAGGAGAGGAGGCCCTGCAATAAAAGGGAGATCAAAGGCAATAGATTCCTATTGTCCACATTTGATGGGTCAACTACAGCAAGATCTTGGGCAAGAAAGCTTGAGTCATTCTTCCTACTACATCCAGTGGTAGAGAGGGAGGCAGTAGAAGTTACAGTGCTACACTTGGAGGGTGAAGCCTATGTCTGGTGGTTCAGCCACTTGAGCCATGCAAGTGTGAAAACTTTTGCAGAGTGAAAATTTTTGCAAAATTCACTCAAAGGTTGATCAAAACCTTTGATGGAGAAAAAAAAAAGGAGGAGAAGCTCACACCATCATGGGAGGAGACTTGTACCAACGCTGTCACAGCCTTGGAAGAGAAACCTTCTACAAATGAGGCAACCATTGCATTGGAGGAGAAAACTATTGCATCCATATAAGAAGACCCCAAATTCCACCAAGGTATGATCGAAGTTCCACCTTCTATTTCAACAAATCATTTAGAGGATTGTGGAAATTCATTTATTAATGACCAAGAATCAACACACATTGCTGATCTAGAGCAACATGATTGCACTACGCTATGCAAATGGTTCAAGGAGGAGATGAACCATCATCCTCATACATCTCTATTGAGTTGCACATAGCCCTTGAGATTAGAGTATGAAATTTTTGAGGTTGAAACAAACCATGACACTCCTATGAAAAAATATGAAACCATCCTTGAGTGGGAGTATGAAATAGCCACTACATCATTGGAGAGATTAACAATGTTGTCAAATAATGGTGGAGAGGATATTTTATCTTCATCATATTTAGATCCTTGTGGATTCAACATAGTCATGGGTGAGAGATCTTCTCTAGGAGGTCTCCAAAAGAGCTGCATTTCAAACTTTCATGAAATGCAAAGGGAGAGATTTGGTTTGGGATAAGGGTAGCCCTCATGAGAGGAGTACCAAGGGAAAGGAGAGGAGGATACATCCACAAGTGATTGGGTGGATGTGGTTAAAGAGAAATAGGCTGGTAAGCCACTTTCAAATATATGACACTGGGCAGCAAGAGGCTTGGCTGCGCTGGCTCCTCTTGAAGGAGTTTGGCCATCACTTGGAATATCCTCTTACTAAGGGGATAGGGATGGAGAGGAGGTGGAAGGATGCTTACATCATTGAGCAGCAAGGGGTATGGATGCATGGTGTTGATATGACATTCGTATCATTTATTATGTCTTCATCATATGAGATGTATGATAGGAGCATGAGGAAGCAGCAAGCACTTTGGTTGCTTGAGTTTTACTTGAGAGAGAAAGGGCAGATTTTCTCTCACATGTTGTGTGATGTTGCAGGAGTAGAAGAGGGCACTCTCATGGCACAAAGGGGCTACTCCTTGGCCTTGGATGATCAGGAAGCACTTCCAACTTGGAAGGTATTCCATATTTTCAACATCATTACTAGAGGAGTCTTTAACAAGGAGCATGTCAAAGAATAGAGCTTTGTATTGATAGGAGCCTATTTGCATAAGCTCACAGCGCTGTCACTTTGGAGCAAGGACTTATGGATGGAGTGTTCCCAAGATCACTTCACATTGGATGCAATTGGTGAACAAGGAGGAGGTGAAAATGATGGGGTAGTGGATGGAGACATCTATTACTATGACATATTCTTCTTGACTTGGCCTTCCAAGCATGAGAAGGAGGATCTTCTTGTAGCACATGGTTCATTCCTCTTCATGGCATGCCAAAAAACTATGGAGGACTCACTCATGGATCCATGTATCATCTTACTTCTGACATATGGTAAGAAATCTATTTTTACATTTATTTATTTGCATACTCTTACCATTACTATGCAGTGCATTGCTCCACAAGAGGGCAAGCTTTTCACATTACTCCATGATCAATGTTGGGGCAAACTATATGATGGAGGCAGCCATCTTTTATGTGGCCTTGGGAAAATGTTTTCTCATTACATGTGTTTATTTGTTATATCTAACTATTTTCCATATGAAGACATACATGATTAACTATGTATCAAGAAACATTTTGCCTTGTAATTTCCTAAGGCATCAGTTTGTAAAACTGCGTTGTACATACTTGGGAGACTGTTGGTATCTTCAAGCACCACATGAAGCCATAAGTATGTCCTTAATTTTGATGCTGATCATGATTTCATTTTCTGATATTTTTCATATTCTTGTTGGATGCATGATTGGGAAATTGACACATGAGTTGGATGTGTCCTTGAGGGAAGAAGATTCCCACATTTTCTACTTTGCATGTTCTAATGGGAGCATGAGAGGAGATATGGCCACCACAGCCACATATTTGTTTTCTTTTGAGGTGGGCCATGAGTTCGATAGCCATCCATTGAATAACCAAGGGCAAGTGTTTGATTATGTATTGTTGACACATTCAATCATTTACTATTCATTAGTGGATGTGATGAATTTTGTATATTACTTGCCATGCTATTTTTTGAAGTTGCAGTGGATGAGACCGCGTTGTGTCCTCTTGAGACATTGTTTTTATCATACGTCATCATGTAAAACCTTCATAAAACTTATCATTTGGATACTCTATGATGACCATGTCCTATTCATCATGGATGAGATGTTTTGGGACAACTTGTTCTTCAATGTTGGAGGGGAGATCCATGGAGGATTTTTCTTCATTTTTCCACTTAAAGGCAATACCATTGCAGCCCAAGATTAGCACACACTCTACATTTATCTTAAGTGGAGAGGAGGACAACATGGGGTAGGTTATGATGCCTACCATATTCATATTTTCAGCCCACCTTCATTTCCAGAGCTCAAGGTGGAAGGAGATTTCCATGAGTTGTCATGTGGGGAGGTAACTCACTTTTTATGGATGATTGCTTGGGGATGGGAGATTCATAAGGGGATGGTAAATACCAAATTATATCAGATATCAGGCCTCAAGAAGGCCCATAGACAACCCATTTTTTCCTCCATAGGTGTTTATTTCTTACATGATAGCTATTTGGGATGCTCACCAAAAGCTAGCTTGCATATGTCGGAGGGACAACTTGGAGATATATTGATGAGACAACATCTTGATCCTTGGAGGATTTTATCTTATGAGGATGCTACAGGGGGAGAACGGGAGACTTCTTAGTTATATCCTTACATATGCTTGAGGAAAAGCAACATTTGGGAGGGGAGGACTATAATATTCCACTTTTAGCATGCAGCTAAATAGAATATTAATTTTTGTTGTTTGCACTTAGGAGATGAATAAATGGGTAAGGAGGCCCATACATTTAATAAATAGGAACAAAATCCCTCTTATTATGAAAGGTTATCATCAGTGGAGCTGGATTTCACACCCTCATGTGTGAAAGAGGACATTTTCATGAAGACAAGGTCAAGTTTGACCAAGTCAAACAGCACAGTGATAGGAGGTGGAGATCATCTTGTGGGACAGCGTAGTGAAAGAGGAGGGAATTTTCCTTGATGGAAGAAACCCTAATGAGTTGGACCCATGGAGAGGGAGCTTGATTTTTTTTAAAAGGAGGGCAAGGCAGCCATTGTTATTCATGCTTATGATTATTGATTTCTTGTTTTCTTAGACTATTTGCAGTCTCATGCTATTTAGCAGAGTTGCAGTGTTGTTTAGCACAAGGAATTCCTATTTAGGATTCATTCTCCTTCTTGAGAGGGCTCTTGAGGGATTTCACTTCATCTCTCCACATTCAGGCTCAAGGCCAAGCCACTCCTTCAGCTACAACATTATTTCTGCTGAACTATAACATTGTGTTGCAGGGTGTTGCAATGGAGATCCCACAACACCATTCCCTGGCTTGTTTTTCAGAGGAGGAAGCCTTCTTTCCTTTAGGAGATAAGTAAGGAAGTATTCAGTCCAGATTTCATATCTTGGCACTTGGCCAACACTTTCTATTCCACCTACAGCACATTTTCCCTCAGTGACTGCGTTATTTCCATTGTGCATCTGCAGTTAGGGTTTGCAGTGTTGATTGGAGGGTAAGATCTTCGGTGATAGGATCGGCCTTTCACTCGGAAGATAAATTGGAGGAGGTATATTCAAATTGTTGATCATCTTCAACGATCTCCATCCAGTTCCAGTTATTGAGTTGCAGCTGCTACTGCAACTCCGGAATTTCTGTAGTTTTTTCATTTTGTGTATATTTTAGCCAATCCTTCTAAGGATTATTGTATTTTTGTTTCCAGGGGTTGAGATCTTGCTCCCCCATCTATTTTGAGCTATACATTTCTATATCCATGTATTGACATCATTTTTCAGTAGTTCCCCATAATAGATTGCGCAGTCATAGCCTGGGTTTATACATATATAGCATTGTTCTTCATTTTCTTGTACATGTGTTGTTGATGCTTGCATTGCCTTGCTTGAGTGATTGTTTCCTCAAGGATTTGTACACTGTTTACTGCTATAAAATCACTTTTTGGCTATATACATCTTCATGTGTTCAGGCTCACAAAAATAATGTTGTTTCTCTATTTCTTGTTCATACATTGTTGTAGTCCCTTCATTGGGCACTTTTTTTTAAGACAAGTAGGTGTGGGAGACCTGTTTAACCCACCTAGAGTGATTTACTTTGAGCCTCCTATTGGATTTCGGCCTTAGATGCATTGAGCTAAGGGATGTAGGTCTTGGTTTCAAATCCTATAGCAGTCATTCCTAAAAAATGTGTTTTTCAGGCATGCCTTGTTGAGCAATCCCATTTGGGGATATTACATTAGCAAGCCTAAGAGGGCTGATTTGGGCATATTGGTACATACCTATCGAAGAGGTCATAGGAACTTGTTTTCTTCGCATGGTGTGAAATGGGCCATGCTTTCTTCATCAACACAACAGGTAGACAAAGGTAAGGAAAAAGTAATAGAGCCAAACATTGATGATGAGGAGGGCAAACATGAGACAGAGCATGAATTTCAGTTGATTTACCTAGGTGAGAAAATGAGGAAAAAATCACCAATGTAGTTCTTAAAGGAAAATAATAATGATTTGAGAGGGTCAAAAAACACTTGGAGAAGCTCTTGTTCAAGGCTCAAAAAGATAATGAGATTCAGAGAAATATGGCAAAGCATTATGCCATGAGGAACAAAATTGCAAGGGCCAAACTCAAATGAGCCCATGCAAAAATTCAAGCTTTGACCGAGAAAAAGGAGAAGGATAGGTTAGAAATACTTATTGAGGTGTCTCTTCATGCCTCCAACTCTTGATCAGCAAGTAACCTCACAATGTTTTACAAATTTTGGCACATTTGGCACTTTAGTGCAAATTTTGGTTTTTGGGCAATTTTGATAAACATAAATTATGCTAAACGTGCAGCGCCACTGGCGTTGTGCTCTTTTTTGGGGCATCCAATTGAAAAATTTCCACAACCATCATGTTCAGAAATATGAGGAAATTAACTCCAACAAATTTTAGAATATTTGGAGGAGACATGGTCCCTTAAAAAGGAAAAAAAACCACCAAAAAAAAATGTTTTTGCCCTTGTTTTTTCCTTGACGCTACGCGTTTACCGGTCTTGGGAGAACAGGTTTTTAGCAGAGAGGATAGAAACCATTTTGATACCTAGAGGCATATTTAGAAACTAGACTTGGATTTATTTCCAATGAGATATCATGGAGCTGATTTGGACATCAGAAAGTCCTCCAAAAGTTGCTAGCAAGATAGGCTATTTTTCTGTCATGGCGCTGCGCGTTTACCAAGAAATTGCATTTTTCATCATCTTCAGCAAAATTTTGAATTTTTGACTTCTTACTTGGGAAAATGAGAAAATCACTGATGTAAATGATCATGGTGAATTTAAATTTCATGATTTTACTTTCATCTAGGTTAGATGCATCAGATAAGTTTTCTAGAGGTCAAATGAATCATTTTCCTCTCTTTTAGAGGCAAATTGTTGAGTTTTCCTAGTCTTCAGATTCTTGTTTGGGAGTAGGTGAAACTAATCCCTATCTCATGGATTTGACACCCTGAGGCTAGGGAGAGTGGTTTTTGGGTCTATTTGATGTATTCTCTCTGTCATTGTAATGGTTGGACTCACTTTGAGCTTTCGACATCTCAAGAGACATATTTGTATCAATTTGGCTTGGACATTAATAGAAATTTGCAGGTATTTCTTTGGGATCCATGTGGTATGCAATGTTTGACATAGTTTCTTATTTGTGATCATTTGTATGAATGTATTGTAGTTCATAAACCATTTTCATGTCTATGATATGCTTAATTTCAAGTTGAAAGGAAGAATTCATGTTTCATGCTCTGTTTGGGAAATTTAGCATAATTTGTTTATTTTCTTCAATTTAGGGAGAATTCATCTTGTATGCTCTTCCTAACTCCTCACCAATCTCTTCACCTCACCATAATCATCTTTTCATGTCAATCCTTTTACCTACCTTACCCCTTAGAACCCTTGCAGATTTTGACCTAATTTCCTTGCCCTAGCTGTTTGACTCCTCATGATCCATCAAACCATACAAAATAAAAATCAAAACCTTCAGCTACTATACCTATCCTAAAATATTCTTTCCTCGGTCATTTTGACTATGTAATTTAAATCGAGATCCCTCTCCTGGCCTAGTAGGGATAGCTACTTGGCTAAGTGTGGTTTGAGGTTACCTCGGGATTGCCTCTCTCAGCCTGAGGGTCAATCTAAGTGATAACATTTTGGCGACTCCATTGGGGAAGAAAAAGTAATATCAGATCTTCCCTGGGAAAGATCATCAAATTTTAGAACTGATTGTTGATGGTGGACAACGGTCAGATGCATATGAAGGATGAACCATTCACCTGGTGACTCCATTCACTGAAAGATCCATAAAATCAACACTTTATGGTGACGCCACTGCATGAAGATCAGTAGCTTCAATATTTTTCAAGATGGAAACTGTTGCAAGAAAGTATGCTCCCATGAGTCAAGATCACATTCCAGGTTTCCCAAATAAAATGCCTAAGGTAGATTGGCAAAGGAATTTTCCTATGTTAAAAAATGTGAAAGGTAATGATGTTGCTCTTCATCTGGTGAAATTTCACATGCATGTGCATAGATTAAATATTGATTTTTTTGAAGACTGCTTGATGAATATATTCATGGCCACTCTAGAAGATGAAGCTCAATCTTGGTATGAAATTTTTCCACCTGCTTGTAATTACTGTTTAAAGGATTTTCATACCATATTCTTTCAAAGGTATAAATAATCTTGTCCATCATTAATATTAGTTCAAATTTTTTGTAAACATGTTGATAGTTTTATTGAAAATCTTGAGAATTTTTATGGAGATGATGAATTCATGGACGATGAGAACATGGAAGCCCTGTATGAAAATCCATTTCAGCGGCATAAAGAAATTTTAGAGGATACTTATCAAGATGCTCAGGAAATTTTGCAGCAACTGAAGATCTTTGTACCGTTAAAAATGATGGAAGACGAGGTCTTATTTCATATCTGACTGCAACAAAAGATGATATGCAGGAAAATCAAGTTCCAATTTCATATTATGGTAAGTTCAAGCTAGTTGATCGAGATCTAGATTCAAATTATAGTGATGAAGAGTATGTTGTTATGGATCCCATGAAGGAGAGCTTTATTATTGAGGTCACCTTGAATGAATAAAACAGAGTTATAGACCTAAGTGTTCTCAACCCATCAAAACAAAGTCTTCACAAGGAGGTAATCCATTCCCTTTATGAAAAACAAGATGAGATCTTTGTTCAAGTAAGTGAAAAATGCTCTTTGGATGAATCTGTGGTAGATGATATAAAATGTCAGTTTTGGGTTTCAAGAACAATCTCAAGTTTTCCCTCTTATGACTAATGAGTGTGATAAAAAACATGAAAATATAGTTGCCATGTCATATGAAGATGATCAACAATATATTGAAATTGCAGAGGACCAGAGCATTAAGGGCTGCCATTCTGATTTTTCTTCCCATGTCTCATGTTTTGAATTGTTTTTTCAAGAAGAAATTTGCTCACCTACTTGTTTAGAACTTTTTGAAGACTAGGAACACACTCTTGCTGAGGTACATTATGAAAAGAGATCGGATTCAAGAGAAAAATCTACCTTGTTTATTACAGATCAGCGAGAGGTAAATTTTCTTGATTTTCAAGATCCATTCAACAGTCTTTTGCAGGAACTAGAGAAGATGAATGTTGTCTTGTTTGTCAGCATAAGTCTTGGTTTCACTTTTTACTGTGAGTTGCCTACATGTACATCATTTTTCCTGCTCGAGGAAAGTGAGAGCTAAATTCAAGAAAATAACCATCTTCTAGATTGGTTACATTAGAAGGATCACTTCACATGATTGTATATATGTCTTCAGCAGGCTGGTGGTTGTCATTAGGATTTGAAGCCCTCAAGTCTTGGTGATGTACTGCCATAAATAAGTAGGGTAAGTTCAATTTTTAAGTTTCATTTCAGTCAATCTTGAGTCGTTTTTGAGTCAGTTTATTGTGTCAAGCTTATTTCAATATTCATTTTGGTTTTTAGCTATTGAATCCATTGCCCAATGAAATAGGCACTTGGGATACGGTGTTCTTGGGACCTCCAAGGAGCTACCATCCCCACCTAGAGCCAATGTTAGTGTCATTATTTGCATACTTCTACCAGGGATCAAAACGAATTTGCATGTGCATCTTAGGTGTTCCATTCTGAATAAATTTTTCATCATTCCATGAGGTCATGATATAAAATTGTTCCACTGGTGGTTGTCTTGGTCAAATAAGCTTCCTTCTCCCTTAGAAGATAATATTGGATGACTCATTCTCATGTCTCCTTGAGAATAATAACACCTATGGAAATTCTCTGTTCACTTGGAAGTCTTTAAAGTCAAAATTCAAAGTCTCATTCAAAAGTCAGGTCAAAAAGCAGTCCCATTAGGTCATAGGGTCAAAATCATGAAAATTAGTCATTTCACCATCAAATTCATCTTTTGAAGGAGTAGTAATAGTAAAATGTATTCAACAATTTCAGGTTCTAAACTATCATTTCCAAGTAATTGGCTTTGTGTTTACCATATTTGTCTCTCAGTTGCGCTTGGAAAGCTCATTTCCCTCTCGTACGGTTTTGAGGGCATTTTTCTTGGTCTCATGACTTCCATGGTTAAATAATCAACAAGACTTGTATCCTGATGCTCTTACACTTTTCCCTATCATTAATATACCTTCCTAAACACTTCCCATCACCCCTATCCCTCAAAATCATCATTTTTCCACAAACCCTAGCCTATTGCTACAATTTGACACTTTTTGAGACTAGGCATGTGTTTTTCCCTTTTGGACCCCTTCCCCTCACTCAATCATTGAAATTAAACTTTCACCTACTCTATAACATCTAACCCTATCCCATAAAATTTCATCAAGAATTTAGATAGCCCCTAACACCTTCATTCCCATCCCTCTACAAGGCAATACTAAAATCCCCCGTTTTGCTTACACCAAACCCTAATTTGTTTTCCTACTGAGCTAGGGTTTGCTATGGAATCAAATACATCTGAGTAGAGGAGGCATAAGGGAGGAAATTTTAGCAAGTATGAAGCCATCCCAAGTCATAAACATTATGCCTCCATTATTTTTCAAGAAATCATTCTAAGGGACAAATCTTTTGACACACACTGGACCAATTTCACTTAAAACTATGTTTCCAACCAAACTGAGATGAATTTGACAAACCTAAGAGAGGTTTTTCTCCATAATAGGCCAAGGAAGAAAAAAATCCTTCAATTTTTACACATGTATCATGGTTTTTCATGAATTTTAAACATACAGGTGCTACATGAGGTTTGCTGCATTTCTGGAGTGACTCGAGAAAATCAAGTTCTCTCCTAGCTGGAGTATTTAAATTACTTTCTTGATGCACCAAATGATACCTAGACAAAGAAATATTTCCAATGAGCTATCATGAGCTCAATTTGGAGTTGAGGAAGGCCTCCAAAAGTTTCTTGCACTAGCACTCTGCATTTATGCACCCTCATTCAACACTTTTTGACCAGTCTTGGGACAATCAAATTTTGACAAGGTAAATAAACTCCAAAGAGAAGGCTACTCTTTCCAACGAGCTATCCTAGGCACAATTTGGACACCGGGAAGGTCTCCAAATGTGGTCTGCAAAAAGGTGTTGCAGAGGCCCTGCACGTTCAGGAACGGCGCTGCACTTTTGAAAGATGGCACTGCGCATTTGGAAGAGGGCACAAAGGCGCTGTGCGTTCACCCATAGAGTTCAAAACTCTCTTACAAACTCACACTCTTTCAATTAAGGCTAAATATTTATAGAGGTTTCTTCAAAGCTCCATTTATTAGTGAGTAAACCCTAGCATCATCTCATTAATTTATTTTGTGCCTTATAATCATTTGAAACTTTTCCTAAGGAAGAAACCCTAGTTCTCATTTCAAACATAATCGCTACAATGTTATATCTTTCCATATCCTCATGTCCCTAAACACATATTAGTCAAAGCTATAAGATCCTAGGGTTTTCTTAGACCTAGGTTATCATTTACATTATCACTTCCTCCATTTGTCACAACTTCTCCTTTCAAATCCATATTCCCTTCATCTCATTCCATTTACCCTAGGGTTTTCACTAGCCTAGGCTCCCTTACATATTCCCATTTTCTTCATTTCCCCACATATCCATTCACTTAACACTGCTTCATTTCATTCATCATCTCCCTAGGGTTTTGACACCAAATACATCATGGCAACTTAGCAGAGGTGAAATTAGCAAGCCTAAGAGGGTTTATTTGGGCATATTGGTACATACCTATTGGAGAGGTCATAGGCACGTGTTTGCTTCACATGGTGTGAAAGGGGCCATGCATTCTTCATCAACACATCAAGTGGACAAAGGTAAGGAAAAGGTAATAGAGCCAAACATTGATGATGAGGAGGGAAAACATGAGACAGAGCATGAATTTCAGTTGATTTACCTAGGTGAGGAAAATGAGGAAAAAATCACCGATGTAGTTCTTAAAGGAAAAGAAGCATGGTTTGAGAGGGTCAAACAAAACGTGGATCAGCTCTTGGTCAAGGCTAAAAAATACAATGTGATTCAGAGAAAGATGGTAAAGCATTATGCCATGAGGAACAAAATTGCAATGGCCAAACTCAAATGAGCCCATGCAAAAATTCAAGCTTTGACCAAGAAAAAGGAGTAGGATAGGTTAGACATACTTGTTGAGGTGTCTCTTCATGCCTCCAACCCTTGATCAGAAAGTAACCTCACAATTTTGGACAAATTTTGGCACATTTTTCACTTTAGTGCAAATTTTGGTTTTTGGGCAATTTTGACAAACAAAAATTATGCTAAACGTGCAGTGCCACTAGCGCTGCACTCTTTTTTGGGGGAATCAAATTACAAAATAGCCACCACCATCATGTTCATAATGATGAGTAAATTAACTCTAGCAATTTTTAAAAATTTGGAGGAGAACTACTCTCTCAAAAAGGAAAAAAACCACCAAAAAAACATGTTTCTTCCCTTGTTTTTGCCTTGGCGTTGCACGTTTAGCAATATTGGGAGAATAGGTTTTTGACATGTAATATGGACACCATTTTGAAATATTGAGGCATATTTGGAAACTAGACTCGGATTTATTTCCAATGTGCTATCATGGAGTTGATTTGGACATCGGGAAGGCCTCGAAAAGTTACCTGCAAGACAAGATATTGTTTTTGTCATGGCGCTACGTGTTTTCGATGAAATTGCAGTTTTCATCATCTTCTACAAAATTTTGACTTTTTGACTTTTTACTTCGGAAAATGAGAAAATTATTGATCTAAATGGTCATGGTGAATGTAAATGTTATGTTTTGACTTTCAACTAGGGTAGATGCTTCAGATAAGTCTTCTAGAGGTCAAATGAATCAGTTTCCTCTCTTTTAGAGGCAAATTGTTGAGTTTTCCTAGTCCTCAGATTCTTGTTTGGGAGTAGGTGAAATTGATCCCTATCTCATGGACTAGACTCCCTGAGGCTAGGAAGAGTGTTTTTAGGTCTATTTGATGTATTCTCTCTATCATTGTAATGGTTGGACTCACTTGGAGCTTTGGGCATCTCAAGAGACATATTTGTATTAGTTTGGCTTGGACATTAATAGAAATTTGCAGCAATTTCTTAGGGATCCATGTTGTATGCAGTGTTTGACATAGTTTCTTCTTTGTGATAATTTTTATGAATTTATTGTAGTTCATAAACCATTTTCATGTCTATGATATGCTTAATTTCAAGTTGAAAGGCAGAATTCATGTTTCATGCTCTGTTTTGGGAAATTTAGAAAAAATTGTTTATTTTCTTTAGTTTAGGGAGAATTCATCTTCTATTCTCTTCCTAACTCCTCGCCAGTCTCTTCACCTCACCATAATCATCTTTTCATGTCAAGCCTTTTACCTACCTTACCCCTTAGAACCCCTACATATTTTGACCTAATTTCCTTGCCCTAGCTATTTGACTCCTCCTGATCCAGTAAACCCTACAAAATCAAAATCGAAATCCTGAGCTACTATACCTAGCCTAAAATATTCTTTCCTTAGTCATTTTTACTGTGTTATATACAGAGAGAGCCCTCTCCTGGCCTAGTAGGGCTAGCTACTTGGCTAAGCGTGGTTTGAAGTTACCTCGGGATTGCCTCTCTCAGCCAGAGGTTCAATCTGAGTGATAAAATTTTGGTGACTCCATTGGGGAGGAAATAGTAAGATCAAATATTCCTTGGGAAATATCATCAAATTTCATATCTAATTGTTGATGGTGGAAAACCGTCAGATGCATATGAAGGCTGAACCATTCACCTGGTGACTCCATTCACTGAATGATCCAGAAAATCAACACTTTATGGTGACTCCACTACATGAAGATCAGTAGCTTCAAGATTTTTCAAAATGGAAACTATTGCAAGAAGGAATGCTTCCATGATCCGAGGTCACATTCCAGGTTTCCCAAATAAAATTTCTAAGGTAGATTGGCAAAGGAATTTGCCTATGTTAAAAAACGTGAAAGGTAATGATGTTGCTCTTCATCTGGTGAAATATCACATGCATGTGCATAGATTAAATATTGATTTTCATGAAGACTGCTTGATGAAGATATTCGTGGCCACTCTGGAAGATGAAGCTCGATATTGGTATGAAAGTTTGTCTCCTCTTGTATTTACTGTTTAAAGGATTTTCATACCATATTCTTTGAAAGGTATAAAGAATCTTGTCCACCCTTAATAATAGTTCAGAACTGATGTAAACATGTGATATTTTTATTGGAAATATTGAGATTTTTTATGGAGATGATGAATTCATGGACGATGAGATCATGGAAGCCCTGTATGAAAATCCATTTCAACAACATAAGGAAGTCTTAGAGGATACTTATCAAGATTCTCAGGAAATTTTGCAGCAGGCTGAAGATCTTTGTACAGTTGAAAATGATAGAAGACAAGGTCTTATTTCAAATTTGATTGCAGCTAAAGATGATATGTAGGAAAATCAAGTTCCAATTTTACATTATGGTAAATTCAAGCTAGTTGATCGAGATCTAGATTCAGATTATAATGATGAAGAGTATGTTGTTCTAGATCCCATGAAGGAGAGATCTATTTTTGAGGTCACCTCGAATGAAGAAAACAGACTTATAGACCAAAGTGTTCTCAGCCCATATAAAAAAATTCTTCACGAGGAGATAATCCATTTCCTTTATGAAAAACAAGATGAGATCTTTGTTCAAGTAAGTGAAAAATGTTCTTTGGATGAATCTATGGTAGATGATAAAAATGTTAGTTTTGGGTTTCAATAAAAATCCGAAGTTTTTCCTCTTATGACTGATGAGTGTGATAACAAACATGACAATCTGGTTGCCATGTCATATGAATATGATCAACAATATATTGAAATTGTAGAGGACCAGAGCATTGAGGAATGTCATTCAGTTTCTTTTTCCCATGTCTCATGCTTTGAATTGGTTTTTCAAGAAGAAATCTGCTCACCTACTTGTTCAGAATTTTTTGAAGACCAGGAACGCACTCTTGCTGAGGTACATTATGAAAAGAGATTAGTTTCAAGAGAAAAAGATACCTTGTTTATTCCAGATCAACGAGAGGTAAATTTTCTTGATTTTCAAGATCCCTTCGACAATATTTTGCAAGCACTAGAGAAGATGAATGTTGTCTCGTTTTTTTAGCATAAGTCTTGGTTTTAGTTTTTATTTTGAGTTGCCTACATGTACATCATTATTCCTGCTCAAGGAAAGTGAGAGTAGAATTCAAGAAAATAACAATTTGCTGGATTGGTTACACTAGACGGATCACTTCACATGATTGTATATATTTCTTCAGTAGGCCAGTGGTTGTAATTAGGATTTGAAGCCCTCAATTCTTGGTGATGTACTATGATCAATAAATAGGGTAAGCTCAATTTTTAAGTTTTGTTTCAGTCAATCTTGGTCTACGATGTTCTTGGCACCTCCAAGGAGCTACCATCCCCAGCTAGAGCCAATGTTAGTGTCAGTATTTCCATACTTACAGTAGGGATCAAAACACATTTGCATGTGCATCTTAGGTGTCCCATTCTGAATAAATTTTACATCATTCCATTAGGTCATGATATAAAATTTTTCCACTAGTGTTTGTCCTGGTCAAATAAGCTTCCTTCTCCCTCAAAATATCATATTGGCCAACTCATTCTCATGTATCCTTAAGCATAATAACACCTATGGAAATGCTCTATTCACATGGAAGTCTTAAAAGTCAAAATTCAAAGTCTCATTCAAAATTTACGTCAAAAAGTAGTCCCATTAGGTCAACAGGTCAAAATCATGAAAATTGGTCATTTCACCATAAAATTCATATTTTGAAGGAGTAGTAATAGTAAAATGTATTAAAAAATTTCATGTGCTAAAATATCATTTCCATGTAAGTGGCTTTGTGTTTACCATATTTGTCTCTTAGTTGTGCTTGGAAAGCTCATTTCCCTCTCCTAGGGTTTTGAGGGCATTTTTCTTGGTCTCATGACTTCCATGGTTAAATAATCAACAAGACTTGTATCTCGATTCTATTACACCTTCCCCTATCATTAATATACCTTCCTAAACACTTACCATCACTCCTATCCCTCAAAATCATCATTTTTCCACAAACCCTAGCCTATTGCTACAATTTGACACTTTTCGAGACTAGGCATGTGTTTTTCCCTTTTGGACCCCTTCCCCTCACTCAATCATTGAAATTCCACTTTACCCTACTCTATAACATCTATCCCTATCCCCCAAAATTTCCCCAAGAATTTAGGCGGCCCCTAACCCCTTCATTCCCCTCCCTCTACAAGGCAGTCCTAAAATCCGTTGTTTTGCTTACACCAAACCCTAATTTCCTTTCCTACTGAGCTAGGGTTTGCTATGGAATCAAAGACATATGAGTAGAGGAGGCATAAGGGAGGTCATTTTAGAAAGTATGAAGCCACCCCAACTGATAAAAAACATGCCTCCATTATTTTTCAAAAAATCATTCTAAGGAACAAATCATTTTCCACACACAGGGCCAGTTTCTCTTCAAACTATGTTTCTGACCAAAAAAAGATGAATTTGAAAAAAGTGAGAGATTTTTTTGTCCATAATAATCCAAGGAAGAAAAACCTCCTTCACTTTTTACACAGGTATTATGGTTTTTGAGGCATGTTAATAATACAAGTGCTACACGAGGTTTGCTGCATTTCTAGAGTGACCTTGGGGATATCAAGTTTTCTCCTATATGGAGTGTCCAAATGACTTGCTTGATGAGTCAAATGATAACTTTATAGAGAGATATTTCGAATGAGCTATCATGAGCTCACTTTGGAGTTGAGGAAGGCCTCCAAAAGTTTCTTGCACCAACACTCTGCATTTCTACACCCTCATTCAGCACTTTTTGACCAGTCTTGGGAAAATCAACTTTAAACAAGGAAAATGAACTCCAAACAGAAAAAAAATGTAGATTTGGAAAGTAGATAGGATAGGATTTTTAGATTTTTCTGTCCATGTCTCATGCTTTGAATTGGTTTTTCAAGAAGAAATCTGCTCACCTACTTGTTCATAATTCTTTGAAGACCATGAATGCACTCTTGCTGAGGTACATTATGAAAAGAGATTAGATTCAAGAGAAAAAGATACCTTGCTTATTCCAGATCAACGAGAGGTAAATTTTCTTGATTTTCAAGATCCCTTCGACAGTATTTTGCAAGCACTGGAGAAGATGAATGTTGTCTCGTTTGTGAGCATAAGTCTTGGTTTCAATTTTTATTGTGAGTTGCCTACATTTACATCATTTTTCCTGCTCGAGGAAAGTGAGAGCATAATTCAAGAAAATAACCATCTACTAGATTGGTTACACTATAAGGATCACTTCACATGACTGTATATATGTCTTCAACAGGCCAGTGGTTGTCATCAGTATTTGAAGCCCTCAAGTCTTGGTGATGTACTACCATCAATAAGTAGGGTAAGTTCAATTTTTAAATTTCATTTCAGTCAATCTTGGTCTACGGTTTCATTGGCACCTCCAAGGAGCTACCATCCCCAGCTAGAGCCAATGTTAGTGTCAGTATTTTCATACTTTCAAGAGGGATAAAAACACATTTTCATGTGCATCTTAGGTGTCCCATTCTGAATAAATTTTTCATCATTCCATTAGGTCATGATATAAAATTGTTCAACTGGTGGTTTTCCTAGTCAAATAAGCTTCCTTCTCCCTCATAAGATCATATTGGCTTACTCATTCTCATGTCTCCTTGAGCATAATAACACCTATGGAAATGCTCTATTCACTTGGAAGTATTTAAAGTCAAAATTCAAAGTCTCTTTCAAAATTTAGGTCAAAAAGCAGTCCCATTAGGTCATAGGGTCAAAATCATGAAAATTGGTCATTTCACCATCAAATTAATCTTTTGAAGGAGTAGTAATAGTAAAATGTATTAAAAAATTTTAGGTTCTAAACTATCATTTCCAAGTAAGTGGCTTTGTGTTTACCATATTTTTCTCTCAGTTGTGCTTGGAAAGATCATTTCCATCTCCTAAGGTTTTGAGGGCATTTTTCTTGGTCTCATGACTTCCATGGTTAAATAATTAACAAGACATGTATCCTGATTCTCTTATACTTTCCCCTATCATGAATATACCCTCCTAAACACTTCCCATCACACCTATCCCTCAAAATCATCATTTTTCCACAAAACCTAGCTTATTGCTACAATTTGACACTTTTCGAGACTAGGCATGTGTTTTTCCCTTTTGGACCCCTTCCCCTCACTCAATCCTTGAAATTAAAATTCCCCCCACTCTATAACATTTATCCCTATCCCTAAAAATTTCCCCAAGAATTTCTACAGCCCCTAACCCCTTTATTCCCCTCCCTCTACAAGGCAGTCCTAAAATCCCCTATTTTTCTAACACCAAACCCTAATTTCCTTTCCTATTGAGATAGGTTTTTCTATGGAATCAGATACATATTAGTAGAGGAGGCATAAGGGAGGTAATGTTATCAATTATGAAGCCATCCCAACTCATAAACATCATGCCTCCATTATTTTTCAAGAAATCATTCTAAGGGACAAATCATTTGCCACACACAGGGCCAGTTTTGCTTCAAACTATGTTTCCAACCAAACAGAGATGAATTTGAAAAAATTGAGAGAGGGTTTTTTTCATAATAGGCCAAGGAAAAAAAATTCCTTCAGTTTTTAAAAAGGTATCATGGTTTTTTAGGAATGTTAAAAATACAGGTGCTACACGAGGTTTGTTGCATTTATGGAGTGACCTTGGGAAAATTACGTTTTCTCCTAGCTGGATTGTCCAAATGACTTTCTTGATGAGTCAAATGATAACAAAACAGATATATATTTCCAATGAGCTATCATGAGCTTAGTTTGGAGCTAAGGAAGGCCTCCAAAAGTTTCTTGGACCAAGACTCTGCATTTCTGCACCCTGATTTAGCACTTTCTGACCAGTCATGGGAAAATAAAATTTTGACAAGGAAAATTAACTCAAAACATACAAAAAAAGGTATATTTGGAAATTCAACAAGATACGCTTTCCAAAAATATGTCCTAGGCCCAATTTGGACACCAGCAAGGCCTTCAAATGTGGTTTGTCAAAAGGTGCTACAGAGGCGCTGCGTGCTTGAAAAAGGGCACAAAGGTGCTGCACGTTCACCCAGAGAGTTCAAAAATCTCTTACAGCCTCCCACTCCATAAATTAAGGCTCAATATTTGTAGAGGTTGTCTTGAAAGCTCCATTTATCAGTGAGTAAACCCTAGCATCATCTCATTAATTTATTTTGTGCCTTATAATCATTTGAAACTTTTCCTAAGGAATAAACCCTAGTTCTCATTTCAAACCTAATCCTTACAATGTTATATTTTTCCATATCCTCATGTCCCTAAACACATATTTGTCAAAGTTATAAGATCCTAGGGTTTTCTTAGACCTAGGTTATCATTTACATTATCACTTCCTCCATTTTTCACAGATTCTCCTTTCAAATCTGTATTCCCTCCACCTCATTCCATTTACACTAGGGTTTTCACTAGCCTAGGCTCCCTTATATATTCCCATTTTCTTCATTTCCCCACACCTCCATTCACTTCATACTCCTTAATTTCATTCATCATCTCCCTAGGGTTTTAACACCAAATACATCATGGAAACCTAGCATAGGTGAAATTAGCATGCCTAAGAGGGCTGATTTGGGCATATTGGTACATACCTATCAGAGAGGTCATAGGCACGTGTTTGCTTCATGTGGTGTGAATGGGGCCATGCCTTGTTCATCAACACAACAGGTAGAAAAATGTAAGGAAAAGGTAACAGAGCCAAACATTGATGATGAGGAGGGAAAACATGAGACAGAGCATGAATTTCAGTTGATTTACCTAGGTGATGAAAATGAGGACAAAATCACCAATGTAGTTCTTAAAGGAAAAGAAGCATGGTTTGAGAGGGTCAAACAACAATTGGAGCAGCTCTTGTTCAAGGCTAAAAAATACAATTACATTCAGAGAAAGATGACAAAGAATTATTCCATAAGGAACAAAATTACAAGGGTCAAACTCAAACGATCCCATGCAAAAATTCAAGCTTTGACAGAGCAAAAGGAGAAGGATAGGTGAGACATAATTTTTGAGGTGCCCCTTCATGCCTCCAACCCTTAATCGACAATTAACCTCACAATTTTGGACAAATTTTGGCACATTTGGCACTTTAGTGCAAATTTTGTTTTTTGCAGAATTTTGACAAACAAAAATTATGCTAAACGTGCAGCGCAACTGGTGTTGCGCTCTTTTTTGGGGCATCCAATTGCAAAATGGCCACCACCATCATGTTTAGAATGATGAGGAAATTAACTCCAGCAATTTCAGAATATTTGGAGGACAACTGGTCCCTCAAAAAGGAAAAACAACATGTCTCTGCTCTTGTTTTTTCCTTTGCGTTGTGCATTTACCAATATTGGGAGAAAAGGTTTTTGACAGGGTAGATGGACACCATTTCAACAACTAGAGGAATATTTGGAAACCAAACTCAGATGTATTTCCAATGAGCTATCATGGAGTGGATTTGGACATTAGGAAGGCCTCGAAAAGTTGCCTCCAAGACAGTCTATTTTTTCTATCATGGCACTGCGTGTTTATGAGGAAATTGTAGTTTTCATTATCTTCAGCAAAATTTTGAATTTTTGACTTTTTACTTGGGAAAATGAGAAAATCACTGATTTAAATGCTCATGGTCAATGTAAATGTCATTTTTTGACTTTCATCTAGGGTAGATGCATCCTATAAGTCTTCTAGAGGTCAAATGAATCAGTTTCTGCTCTTTTAGAGGAAAATTGTTGAGTTTTCCTAGTCTTCATATTCTTGTTCGGGAGTAGGTGAAACTGATCCCTATCTCATGGATTCGACTCCCTGAGGCTAGGGAGAGTGGTTTTGAGGTATTTTTTATTTAATTTCATTGTCATTGTAATGGTTGGACTCACCTAGAGCTTTGGGCATCTCAAGAGACATATTTGTATCAGTTTGGCTTGGACGTTAATAGAAATTTGCAACTATTTCTTTGGGATCCATGTGGTATGCAGTGTTTGACATAGTTTCTTCTTTGTGATCATTTGTATGAATTTATTGTAGTTCATAAACCATTTCATGTCTATGATATGCTTAATTTCAAGTTGAAAGGTAGAATTCATGTTTCATGCTCTGTTTTGGGAAATTTAGCATAAGTTGTTTATTTCCTTCACTTTAGGGAGAATTCATCTTGTATGCTCTTCCTAACTCCTCACCAGTCTCTTCACCTCACCATAATCATATTTTCATGTCAAGCCTTTTACCTAACTTGCCCCTTAGAACTCCTGTAATTTTTGACCTAATTTCCTTGCCCTAGTTGTTTGACTCCTCTCGATCCAGCAAACCTACAAAATCAAAATCAAAACCCTAAGCTACTATACCTAGCCTAAAAACTTATTTCTTCAGTAATTTTTACTATTTTCTATACAGAAAGATCCATCTCCTTGCCTAGTAGGGCTAGCTACTTGGCTAAGTGTGGTTTGAGGTTACCTCAGGATTGTCTCTCTCAGCTTGAGGTTCAATCTGAGTGATAACATTTTGGCGACTCCACTGGGAAGAAAAAGTAAGATCAGATCTTCCCTGGGAAAGATCATCAAAGTTAAGATCTAATTTTTTATGGTGGAGAGCACTCAAATGCATATGAAGGCTGAAAAATTCAGCTGGTGACTCCATTCACTGAAATATCCAGAAAATCAACACTTTATGGTGACTCCACTGCATGAAGATCAGTAGCTTCAATATTTTTCAAGATGGAAATTGTTGCAAGAAGGTATGCTCCCATGAGCTGAAATCACATTCTGGGTTTCCCAAATAAAATGCCTAAGGTATATTGGCAAAGGAATTTTCCTATGTTCAAAAATGTGAAAGGTAATGATGCTACTCTTCATCTGGTGAGATTTCACATGCATGTGCATAGAATAAAGATTGATTTTTCTGAAGACTTCTTGATGAAGATATTCATGGCCACTTTCGAAGATGAAGCTCGATCTCGTTAGGAAAGTTTGTTTCCTGCTTGTATTTACTGTTTAAATGATTTTCATATGATATTATTTGAAAGGTATAAAGAATCTTGTCCATCCTTAATATTAGTTCAAAACTGCTACAAACATGTTGATAGTTTTATTGAAAATATTGAGATTTTTTATGGAGATGATGAATTCATGGACAATGAGATCATGGAAGCCCTGTATGAAAATCCATTTCAGCAGCATAAAGAAATCTTAGAGGATACTTATCAATATGCTCAGGAAATTTTGGAGCGGGCTGAAGATCTTTGTACAGTTGAAAATGATGGAAGACGAGATTTTATTTTAGATCTGATTGCAGCAAAAGATGATATGCAGGAAAATCAAGTTCCAATTTCAGATTATGGTAAATTCAAGCTAGCTGATCAAGATCTAGATTCATATTATAATGATGAAGAGTATGTTGTTCCGGATCACATGAAGGAGAGCTCTATTGTTGAGGTCACCTCAAATGAAGAAAACAGAGTTATAGACCTAAGTGTTCTCATCCCATCGAAACAAATTATTCACGAGGAGGTAATCTGTTCCCTCTATGAAAAACAAGATGAGATTTTTTTTCAAGTAAGTGAAAAATGATGGATGAATCTATGGTAGATGATAGAAATGTCAGTTTTGGGTTTCAAGAACAATCTGAAGTTTTCCTTCTTATGACTGATGAGTTTGATAACAAACATGACAATCTGGTTGCCATGTCATATGAAGATGATCGACAATATATTCAAATGGCAGAGGACCAATGCATTGAGGACTGTAATTCAGATTTTTCTTCCCATGTATCATGCTTTGAATTTTTTTTTCAAGAAGAAATTTTCTCACCTACTTGTTCAGAAATTTTTGAAGACCAGGAACACACTCTTGCTAAGGTACATTATGAAAAGAGATCATATTCAAGAGAAAAAGCTACCTTGTTTATTCCAGATCAACGAGAGGTAAATTTTCTTGATTTTCAAGATCCCTTCGACAGTCTTTTCCAAGCACTGGAGAAGATGAATGTTGTCTCGTTTGTGAGCATAAGTCTTGGTTTCATTTTTTATTGTGAGTTGCCTAGATGTACATCATTCTTCTTTCTAGAGGAAAGTGAGAGCATAATTCAAGAAAATAACCATCTGATGGATTGGTTACACTGGAAGGATCACTTCATATGATTGTATATATGTCTTCAGCAGGCCGGTGGTTGTCATGACGATTTGAAGCCCTCGACTCATGGTCATGTACTACCATCAATAAGTAGGGTAAGTTCAATTTTTAAGTTTTGTTTCAGTCAGTTTGGAGTCATTTTTCAATTAGTTTATAGTGTCAAGTTTCTTTCAGTATTTAGTTCAATTTTTAGCTTTTGACTCCATTTCCCAATGAAATAAGCACTTGGTCTATGGTGTTCTTGGCACCTCCAAGGAGCTACCATCCCCATATGGATCCAATGTTAGTGTCAGTATTTCCATACTTCCAACAGGGATCAAAACACATTTGAATGTGCATCTTATGTGTCCCATTATGAATAATTTTTTGATCATTCCATTAGGTCATGATATAAAATTGTTCCACTGGTGGTTGTCCTGGTCAAATAAGCTTCCTTCTCCTTCAGAAGATCATATTGGCTAACTCATTCTCATGTATCCTTGAGCATAATAACACCTATGGAAATTCTTTGTTCACTTGGAAGTCTTAAAAGTCAAAATTCAAAGTCTCATTCAAAAGTTAGGTCAAAAAGCAGTTCCACTAGGTCATAAGGTCAAAATCATGAAGATTGGTCATTTCACCATCAAATTCATCTTTTGAAGGAGTAGTAATAGTAAAATGTATCAAAAAATTTCATGTTATAAGCTATCATTTCTATGTAAGTGGCTTTGTGTTTACCATATTTGTCTCTTAGTTGTGCTTGGAAAGCTCATTTCCCTCTCCTAGGGTTTTGAGGTCATTTTTCTTGGTCTCATGACTTCCATGGTTAAATAATCAACAAGACTTGTATCTCGATTCTCTTACACCTTCCAATATCATTAATATACCTTCCTAAACACTTCCCATCACTCCTATCCCTCAAACGCATCATTTGTCCACAAGCCCTAGCCTATTGCTACAATTTGACACTTTTCGAGACTAGGCATGTGCTTTTCCCTTTTGGACCCCTTCCCCTCACTCAATCCTTGAAATTCAACTTTCCCATACTCTATAACATATATCCCTATACCTCAAAATTTCCCCAAGAATTTAGACAACCCCTAACCCCTTCATTCCCCTCCCTCTACAAGGCAGTCCTAAAATCCCCTATTTTTCTTACACCAAACCCTAATTTCCTTTCCTACTGAGCTAGGGTTTTCTATGGAATCGGAGACATATAAGTAGAGGAGGCATAAGGGAGGTGATTTTAGCAAGTATGAAGCCACCCTAACTCATAAAAATCATGCCTCCATTATTTTCCAAGAAATCATTCTAAGGGACAAATCATTTGCCACACGTAGGGCCAGTTTCTCTTCAAAATATGTTTCTGACCAAAAAAAGATGAATTTGACAAAAGTGAGGGATTTTTTTGTCCATAATAGGCCAAGGAAAAAAAACCTCCTTCACGTTTTACACAGGTATCATGGTTTTTGAGGCATGTTAATAATACAGGTGCTACACGAGGTTTGTTGCATTTCTTGAGTGACCTTGGGGAAATCAAGTTTTCTTCTAGTTGGAGTGTCCTGATGACTTTCTTGATGATTCAAATGATAACTTGACAGAGCGATATTTCGAATGAGCTATCATGAGCTCACTTTGGAGCTGAGGAAGGCCTCCAAAAGTTTCTTTCACCAACACTCTGCATTTCTACACCCTCATTCAGCACTTTTTGACCAGTCTTGGGAAAATCAACTTTTGACAAGGAAAATTAACTCCAAACAGAAAAAAATATAGATTTGGAAATTAGACAGGATAATATTTCCAACGAGCTATCCTAGGCCCAATTTGGACATCGAGAAGGCCTCCAAATGTTGTCTGCAAAAAGGTGTTGCAGACGCGCTGTGTGTTTGGAAGATGGCGTTGCGCGTTTAGAAGAGGGAATAGAGGTGCTGCGCGTTCACCTAGAGAGTTCAAAACTCTCTTACAGCCTCCCACTCCATCAATTAAGGCTCAATATTTGCAGATGTTTTCTTCAAAGCTCCATTTATTAGTGAGTAAACCCTAGCATCATCTCATTAATTTATTTTGTGCCTTATAATCATTTGAAATTTTTCCTAAGGAAGAAACCCTACTTCTCATTTCAAACCTAATCCCTACAATGTTATATTTTTCCATATCCTCATGTCCCTAAACACATATCAGTCAGAGATATAATATCCTAGGGTTTTCATAGACCTAGGTTATCATTTACATTATCACTTCCTCCATTTGTCACAACTTCTCCTTTCAAATCCATATTCCCTTCACCTCATTCAATTTACCCTAGGGTTTTCACTAGCCTGGGTAGCAGGCTCCCTTATATATTCCCATTTTATTCATTTCCCCACACCTCCATTCACTTCACACTCCTTCATTTCATTCATCATCTACCTAGGGTTTTGACACCAAATACATCATGGAAACCTAACAAAGGTGAAATTAGCAAGCATAAGAGGGCTGATTTGGGCTTATTGGTACATACCTATCAGAGAGGTCATAGGCACGTGTTTGCTTCAAATGGTGTGAAAGGGGACATTCCTTATTCATCAACACAATAGGTAAACAAAGGTAAGGAAAAGGTAATAGAGCCAAACATTGATGATGAGGAGGGCAAACATGAGACAGAGCATGAATTTTACTTGATCTACCTAAGTGACGAAAATGAGGAAAAAATGACCAGTGTAGTTATTAAATACAAAGAATAATTGTTTGAGAGGGTAAAACAACACTTGGAGCAGCTCTTGGTAAAGGCTTAAAAATACAATTAAATCCAGAGAAAGATGGCAAAGCATTATGCCATGAGGAACAAAATTGCAAGGGCCAAACTCAAACAAGCCCATGCAAAAATTCAAGCTTTGACCGAGAAAAAGGAGAAGGATAGGTTAGAAATACTTTTTGAGGTGTCTCTTCATGCCTCCAACCCTTGATCAGCAAGTAACCTCACAATTTTGGACAAATTTTGGCTTTTGGGAAATTTTAACAAAAAAAAATATCCTAAACGCGCAAAGCCACTGGCACTGTGCTCTTTTCTGGGGCATCCAATTGTAAAATGGCCACCACCATCATGTTCAAAATGTTGAAAAAATTAACTCCAGCAATTTTCAGAAGATTTGGAGGAGAATTGGTCCCTCAAAAAGGCAAAAAAACATGTTTCTGCCCTTCTTTTTGCCTTGGCGCTGTGCATTTACCAGTCTTGGGAGAACATGTTTTTGACAGGGAAAATGGACATAATTTTGAAAATTGGAGGCATATTTGGAAGCTATACAAATATTTCTTTCCAATTAGCTATCATGGATTTGTTTTGGACATTGGGAAGGCCTCCAAAAGTTGCCTACAAGACAGGCTATTTTTTTTTTCATGATGTTGCGTGTTTACTAGGAAATTGCAGTTTTCATCATCTTCAGCAAAATTTTGGCTTTTTGACTTTTTACTTGGGAAAATGAGAAAATCACAGATAATTGTCATGGTGAATGTAAATGTCATGTTTTTACTTTCATCTAGGGTAGATGCATCAGATACGTCTTCTAGAGGTCAAATGAATCAGTTTCCTCTCTTTTAGAGGCAAATTGTTGAGTTTTCCTAGTCTTCAGATCCTTGTTTGGGAGTAGGTGAAACTGATCCCTATCTCATGGATTTGACTCCCCAAAGCTAGGGAGAGTGTTTTTGAGGTCTATTTGATGCATTCTCTCTGTCATTGTAATGGTTGGACTGACTTGGAGCTTTGGGCATCTCAAGAGACATATTTGTATCAGTTTGGCTTGGACATTAATAGAAGCTTGTAGCTATTTTTTTGGGATCCATGTGGTATGCAGTGTGACATATTT
This sequence comes from Pinus albicaulis, assembly GCA_034641835.2. NCBI lineage: Eukaryota > Viridiplantae > Streptophyta > Pinopsida > Pinales > Pinaceae > Pinus > Pinus albicaulis. The sequence continues at coordinate 792,764,883 of CM076577.1, read as the reverse complement.
TCTTCTTTGTGATCATTTTTATGAATTTATTGTAGTTCATAAGCCATTTTCATGTCTATGATATGCTTAATTTCAATTTGAAAGGCAGAATTCAAGTTTCATTCTTTGTTTTGAGAAATTTAGCATAATTTGTTTATTTTCTTCAGTTTGGGGAGGATTCATATTGTATGTTCTTCCTAACTCCTCACCAGTCTCTTCACCTCACCATAATCATATTTTCATGTCAAGCCTCTTACCTACCTTTCCCCTTAGAACCCCTTTATATTTTGACCTAATTTCCTTGCCCTGGCTGTTTGACTCCTCCTGATCCAGCAAACCCTACAATATCAAAATAAAAACTGTGAGATACTATACCTAGCCTAAAATATTATTTCCTCATTCATTTTGACTGTGTTCTATACGGAGAGAGCCCTCTCCTAGCCTAGTAGGGCTAGCTACTTGGTTAAGCATGGTTTGAGGTTACCTCGAGATTGCCTCTCTCATTGTGAGGTTCAATCTGAGTGATAAGATATTGGTATGAAAGTTTACCACCTGCTTGTATATACGGTTTAAAGGATTATCATACCATATTCTTTGAAAGGTATAAAGAATATTTTCCATCTTTAATATTAGTTCAGAATTGTTGTAAACATGTTGATAGTTTTATTGAAAATGCTTAGAATTTTTATGGAGATGATGAATTCATGGACGATGAGATCATGGAAGCCCTGTATGAAAATCCATTTCAGCAACATAAAGAAATCTTAGAGGATACTTATCAAGATTCTTAGGGAATTTTGTAGTAGGCTGAAGATCTTTGTACAGTTGAAAATTATGGAAGACGGGGTCTTATTTCATATCTGATTTTAGCAAAATATGGTATGCAGGAAAATGAAGTTCCAATTTCAGATATGGTAAAGTCAAGCTAGCTAATCAAGATCTAGATTCAAATTATAATGATGAAGAATATGTTGTTATGGATCCCATGAAGGAGATATTTATTGTTGAGGTCACCTCAAATGAATAAAACAAAGTTATAGACCTAAGAGTTCTCAGCCCATCAGAACAAAGTCTTCACGAGGAGGTAATCCATTCCCTTTATGAAAAAAAAGATGAGATATTTGTTCAAGTGAAACATGTTCTTTGGATGTATTTGTGTTAGATGATAGAAATGTCATTTTTGGGTTTCAAGAAAAAATTGAAGTTTTCCCTCTTATGAATGATGAGTGTGATAAAAAACATGACAATCCGGTTGCCATGTCATATGAAGATGATCAACAATATATTCAAATTGCAAAGGACCAGAGAATTAAGGACTATCATTCAAATTTTTCTTCCCATGTCTCATGCTTCGAATATTTTTTTCAAGAAGAAATCTACTCACCTACTTGTTCAGAATTTTTTGAAGACCAAGAACACACTCTTGCTGAGGTACATTATGAAAAGAGATCAGATTCAAGAGAAAAAGCTACCTTGTTTATTCCAGATCAACGAGAGGTAAATTTTCTTGATTTTCAAGATCCCTTCGATAGTCTTTTGCAAGCACCGGAGAAGATGAATTTTGTCTCGTTTGTCAGCATAAGGTTTCAGTTTTTATTGTGAGTTTCATACATGTACATCATTATGCCTGCTCGAGTAAAGTGAGAGCAGAATTCAAGCAAATAACCATATGCTGTATTGGTTACACTAGAAGGATCACTTCACATGATTGTATATATGTCTTCAGCAGGCCGGCAGTTGTCATCAAGATTTGAAGCCTTGAAGTCTTGGTGATGTACTACCATCAATAAGTAGGTTAAGTTCAATTTTTAAGTTTTGTTTCAGTCAGCCTTGAGTCAGTTTTGAGTCAATTTATTGTGTCAAGTTTCTTTCAGTATTCAGTTTTGTTTTTAGCTATTAACTCCATTTCCCAATGAAATAGGCACTTGGTCTACGGTGTTCTTGGCACCTCCAAGGAGCTACCATCCCCAGCTGGAGCTAATGTTAGTGTCAGTATTTGCATACTTTCACCAGGGATCAAAACACATTTTCATGTGCATCTTAGGTGTCCCATTCTGAATAAAATTTTCATCATTCCATTAGGTCATGATATAAAATTGTTCCACTGGTGGTTGTCCTCGTCAATTAAGCTTCCTTCTCCCTTAGAAGATCATATTGGCTGACTCATTCTCATGTCTCCTTGATCATAATAACACCTATGGAAATTCTCTGTTCACTTGGAAGTCTTTAAAGTCAAAAGTCAAAGTCTCATTCAAAAGTGAGGTCAAAAAGCAATCCATTAGGTCATAGGGTCAAAATCATGAAAATTGGTCATTTCACCATCAAATTCATCTTTTGAAGGATTAGTAATGGTAAAATATTTTCAAGAATTTCAGGTTCTAAACTATCATTTCCAAGTAAGTGGCTTTGTGTTTACCATATTTGTCTCTCAGTTGTGCTTGGAAATCTTATTTCCCTCTCCTAGGGTTTTGAGGGCATTTTTCTTGGTCTCACGACTTCCATGGTTAAATAATCAATAAGACTTGTATCCAGATTCTCTTACACTTTCCCATATCATTAATATACCTTCATAAATACTTCCCATCACACCTATCCCTCAAAATCATCATTTTCCCACAAACCCTAGCCTATTGCTACAATTTGACACTTTTCGAGACTAGGCATGTGTTTTTCCCTTTTGGACCCCTTCCCCTCATTCAATCCTTGAAATTCCACTTTCCCTTGCTCTATAACATCTATCCCTATCCCCAAAAATTTCCCCAATAATTTATACAACCCATAACCCATTCATTCCCCTCCCTCTACAAGGGAGTCCTAAAATCCCCTGTTTTTCTTACACCAAACCCTAATTTCCTTTCCTACTAAGCTAGGGTTTGCTATGGAATAAGAGGAATCTGAGTAGATGAGGCATAATGGAGGTAATTTTAGCAAGTGTGAAGCCATCCCAAATCATAAAAACCATGCCTCCATTATTTTACAAGAAATCATTCTAAAGGAAAAATCATTTACCACATAAAGGGCCAGTTTCGCTTCAAACTATGTTTTCGACCACACAGAGATGAATTTTAAAAAAGTGAGAGATTTTTTTGTCCATAATAGGTCAAGGAAGAAAAAAATCCTTCAATTCTTACAAAAGTATCATGGTTTTTTAGGCATGTTAAAACTACAGGTGCTACACGAGGTTTGTTGCATTTATGGAGTGACCTTGGGAAAAACATGTGTTCTCCCTGATGGAGAGTCCAAATGACTTTATTGATGAGTCAAACAATAACTAGATAGAGCGATATTTCCAATGAGATATTATGAGCTCAATTTGGAGTTGATGAAGGCCTCAAAAAGTTTCTTTCACCAGCACTCTGCATTTATGCACCCTCATTCAACACTTTTTGACCAGTCTTGGGAAAAACAACTTTTGACAAGGAAAATGAACTCCAAAAAGAAAACCAAAGGTAGATTTCGAAATTAGACAGGATAAGATTTCAAATGAGCTATCTTGGGCCCAATTTCGACATGGAGAAGGCCTCAAAATGTGGTTTGCAAAAAGCTATTGCAGAGGCGCAGCGCATTCAGGAATGGCGCTATGCATTTGTAAGATGGCATTGCACGTTTGGAAGAGGGAACAAAGGTGCTGCACATTAACCCAGAGAGTTAAAAACTCTCTTACAGCCTCCCACTCCATCAATTAAGGCTCAATATTCGTATAGGTTCTCTTCAAAGCTCCATTTATTAGTGAGTAAACCCTATCATCATCTCATTAATTTATTTTGTGCCTTATAATAATTAGAAAATTTTCCTAAGGAAGAAACCGTAGTTCTCATTTCAAACCTAATCCCTACAATGTTATATTTTTCCATATCCTCATGTCCCTAAACACATGTCAGTCAAATCTATAAGATCCTAGGGTTTCCTTAAACCTAGGTTATCATTTACATTATCACTTCCTCCATTTGTCACAACTTCTCCCTTCAAATCCATATTCCCTTCATCTCATTCCATTTACCCTAGGGTTTTCAATAGCCTAGGCTCACTTACATATTCAAATTTTCTTCATTTCCCCATACCTCCATTCAATTCACACTCCTTCATTTTATTCATCATCTCCCTAGGTTTTTGACACCAAATACATCATGGAAACGCAAAAGAGGTGAAATTAACAAGCCTAAGAGTGTTGATTTTGGCATATTGGTACATACCTATCGGAGAGGTCATAGGCACATGTTTACTTCAAATGGTGTGAAAGGGGCCATGCCTTATTCATCAAAATATCAGATAGAAAAAATTAAGGAAAAGGTAATAGAGGCAAACATTGATGATGAAGAGGGAAAACATGAGACAGAGCATGAATTTCAGTTGATTTACCTAGGTGAGGAAAATGAGGACAAAATCACCAATGTAGTTCTTAAAGGAAAAGAAGCATGGTTTGAGAGGTTCAAAAAACACTTGGAGTAGGTCTTGGTCAAGGCTCAAGACAATGACATTCACAGAAATATGGCAAAGCATTGCGCCATGAGGAACAAAATTGCAAGGGCCAAACTCAAACGAGCCCATGCAAAAATTCAAGCTTTGACCGAGAAAAAGGAGAAGGATAGGTTAGACATAATTTTTGATGTGTCTGTTCATGCCTCCAACCCTTGATCAGAAAGTTACCTCACAATTTTGGACAAATTTTGGCACATTTGGCACTTTAGTACAAATTTTTGTTTTTCGGCAATTTTGACAAACATAAATTATGTTAAATGCGTAGTTCTACTAGCTTTGCGCTCTTTTTTGGGACACCCAATTGAAAAATGGCCACCACCATCATGTTTAGAATGATGAGTACATTAACTCCAGCAATTTTCAGAAGATTTGGAGGAGAACTAGTCCCTCAAAAAGGCAAAAAAACCACCAAAAAAACATGTTTCTGCCCTTGTTTTTGCCTTGGCACTGCGCGTTTACCAGTATTGGGAGAACAATTTTCTGACAGGGTAGATGGACACTATTTTGAAAAATGGAGTCATAATTGGAAACTAGACCAAAATTTCTTTAAAATGAGCTATCATGGAGATGATTTGGACATCGGGAAGGCCTCCAAAAGTTTCCTGCATGACAGGCTTTGTTTTTTTTGTCATGGCATTGCCTGTTTACCAGGAAATTGCAATTTTCATCATCTTCAACAAAATTTTGAATTTTTGACTTTTTAATTGGGAAAATGAGAAAATCACTGATGTAAATTGTCATGGTAAATGTAAATGTCATGTTTTGACTTTCATCTAGGGTAGATGCATCATATAAGTCTTCTAGAGGTCAAATGAATCAGTTTCCTCTCTTTTAGAGGGAAATTGTTGAGTTTTCCTAGTCTTCAGATTCTTTTTTAGGAGTAGGTGAAAATGATCCCTATCTTACGGATTTGACTCCCTGAGGCTAGGGAGAGTGTTTTTGAGGTCTATTTTATGTATTCTCTCTGTCATTGTAATGGTTGGACTCACTTGGAGCTTTGGGCATCTCAAGAGACATATTTGTATAAGTTTGGCTTGGACATTAATATAAATTTGCAACTATTTCTTTGGGATCCATGTGGTATGTAGTGTTTGAGATATTTTCTTCTTTGTGATCATTTTTATGAATGTATTGTAGCTCATAAACCATTTTCATGTCTATGATATGCTTAATTTCAAGTTGAAAGGCATAATTCATGTTTCATGCTCTGTTTTGGGAAATTTATCATAATTTGTTTATTTTCTTCAGTTTAGGGAGAATTCATATTGTATGCTCTTCCTAACTCCTCACCAGTCTCTTCACCTCACCATAATCATCTTTTCATGTCAAGCCTTTTACGTACCTTGCCCCTTAGAACCCCTGCATATTTTGACCTAATTTCCTTGCCCTATCTATTTGACTCCTCCTGATCCAGCAAACCCTACAAAACAAAATCAAAACCTTGAGCTATTATACCTAGCCTAAAATATTCTTTCCTCAGTCATTTTGACTGTGTTCTATAGGGATAGATCTCTCTTCTGGCCTAGTAGGGATAACTACTTGGCTAAACATGGTTTGAGGTTACCTCGGGATTGCCTCTCTCAACCTAAGGTTCAATCTGAGTGATAACAGGGCCCTCCACCTCAAAATTATGCCCCAATTATCAAAATTTCTGTAGAAAATAAAGAATTAGCTCCAATTTATTTCAGTTTCAAATCAGAACTGAATAAAATTAAAATTCTTGTCCCACTTCTGGAATTGTTGAAAAATCCAACATACAAAGAGTCTTTCAAAATTCTATTACAACCACCTCTTGCTCCCGATTCAGTCAATCTTGAGGATGAAAATCCCACTATTTATCTAGGCTACCATGTCCAAGACCAAAATGATGATAATTCACCATATTTCTACCTCTCGCTCAATATACATGAAAAATTGTTGCATTATTGTCTATTAGATTATGGGGCCTCTCACAATATAATTCGAAAGAAAGTGATGGATGAATTAGGATTAGAAATCACTAAGCAATACCATGACCTCTACTGATCAAGTGATCATGTCCTAAGTGAAAAAAAATGCTCAAATTTGGAACTGCTCAAGACTGGTAATAAATTGATCGACCGGATAGTGTTCGTCATTATGATCCTAACACCATGAACGATACTCAAATCCGATGTCGAATGTGGAATATATTCAAGTTTTAATTTTTCCCAGTAACCTTCAAAACAACACTTTGGAAAGTAAATTTTGGCTTCTTCAGAAATTCATGTGAAAATGGAAAATTTCATTCAAAAAAAAAAAATGGGGATGGCCTATCAGTGGGTGCCACGTGGCCTGCCTGGAGGCTTCCATGTGGCCCCAGGCCTAATGGTTCAATGTTTAAAAAATTTGAAGTTGAAAATATTTTTGGGTCATTCGGGCTAACCTGACCCGACCTAACCCGGTTGGGCACGGGTCACCCGCGGGTGGTGTCGACCCGTGAACATGGGAAAAGTGTGAACGCGGATCAGCAATAAACGGTTAAGCAGTGAAAGGGACTTGGGTCAGTAGTGCATGCGACAGGTCAGATCTAAACAAGCAGGTCAGCAGTGCACGCGACGGTTGGTCGTGAACACACGGAGGAACGGTTGGTGGTTGAATGCCATTGGGTCAGGTTTGAATGTGGGTAATGTCTACACGAGTGAACGGGTGGTGTATACCCATGAATGGTTGGAGCTGAATGTCAGCGAGGTCAGTAGGTCAGGTTAATACGGGCCGGTTGGCTCCAGGGCTTAAGCCCATTTACATAGGATCGTTCCGCCATGACCGGTGCTTAACCGTTTGGCGATCATGCCGACGGTTTCGGTCTTAACCGTTGTAATGTGACCACTCCACCAATATAAAATTTAATGCCACAAAAACGGCGCAGAAAATTTGGCGTGTTTCCATCAAATTCGGCAGTCAGGCCATTTTAGTGGGGTTAACTCTAGTTAGCCCAGAATTAGTGGAGGATTTTTAGGCCAAACTGGACAAATCTTCTTTTGGTCATAACTTTTACTAGACAAAACCTTTTGGACCGAAATTGTTTTTGATTTCAAGTATTCTCAGCATTCGGGAACCATTGGAATAGGTTGAAGAGCCATTGGAGGTGTTCTTCAGCCATTTACACTTAAGAGAAGCTTGGGAAGCCATCAGGGCCTTGAGGGAAATGGAGCTGCATTGGACTACACTTCACTCTTTTAGGTGAAATCAGAGTCATTCTTAGCTTCTTTTTCTATTCTGAATCCATTTTCATAGCTGGTTTGGTCTGTTTAGACCTTTTACTCACTGTATTACCAATTTTAGCATCATAATATATCAAGGACATTCCCATTGGGAGCCTTGGACCCAGCAGATGTAGCTCAGGAGGGGTGAACTACCTCATCATGTTGTTGTGTGTCTATGGTGAAGGTATTCTATTGTGTTATTCATATTAAAGTTGTTAAAAAGTAAATCAAAACAACACTCCTTCACACCAAAGTTCATAAACAGTTAACAAAAACACTATGTTTCACTTGCAAGACTATCCAATCACTTTGCACACTTAATTTAATGGAAATGAATACTTTTAACAGAAAAACAAATACTTTCATTTTTAGATCAGTTGGTATCAGAGATAAGGTTTTAGAGCCATGGAAGCTAGAGTTCTGAATCATCATTTGTTTTGTGCAAAGATTAAGTCATTTGTTTGCAAGTTTTGATGCTGACTAGGTTAAAACTCAAGAGAGGAGAAGGAAACTTGGTTAGTACACAAACTAATCCACAACCAAGAAGGGTCAGAGAGCCACCTCCAAGAGCCCTAGAAGTAGCTATAAGCATGTCTTCAGGAGAAGGAGAAGCTCCTGAAGAGATGGATCCCAAGGAAGAAGAAAGGGTATTTCGGAAAGCTTTCTTGGATATGACTGGATGGTAAGGATCCTCTATCAAGAAAGAAATGATAGGATTGCTGGAGAAGGGTCTAAAAACCAAAAAGAAGGAGAGGATTCCTCAGGAGGAAAGAAGGGTAATGATCATTCAAAGAAAGGGAATGGAGGAAATGGTGATCCACCATATCCATTTTCATCCTCTTCCTCAACATCGTCTTCCTCGACTTTGGTAAATCAGTCACATAAGTCGAAAACCACTGGTAAAAATTATTTTTTAAAGCTTGATGTCAAATTTGAATTGCTAATGTTTAACGGTGAAGTTAATGCAGAGAAATTAGATAATTAGATCAGACAATTGGAAGTCTATTTAAGGATTCAAAATCTGCATAATGACGACACCAAAATACAACTAGCCTCGCTAAGGATGGATGGAGAAGATTTGGTATGGTGGGAAGCCAAGACCAAGGATGAAATCAAGAAACATGGTAAGATTAATCTATCATGTACTGAATTTGTCACTGCAATCAAGAAGCGATTTTATCCTCTTGCTCATTTTCAAAATGCTATAATGAATTGGCAAAACTTTAGACAGCTTAAGGGACAGAATGTGCAACACTATACCCAAGAATTTAGGAGAAGAGCACTCTTATTAGTGGTAGACTTGCAAATTCAAGATACTTTGCTGAAGTATATAGGTGGTTTGCACAGTTACCTTAAACACACTATCCTTATGTTTAATCCTACTAGTCTAGACGAAGTTTGTGCACAAGCTATGCATTTAGAGGCTAGAGGGGAAAACACTTTTGATGAGGGTAGAAACAAGCCTTTCAAAGGGAAGAACAAAGATAAAACCTTTAAGAAAGAAGGTAAAAAGAATGCATCTATCAAACAAGAGGGTGAAAAGGTCATTTGTAAAAATTGTTCAAGAGAGGGCCATGAAGAGAAAAACTGTTGGAAATTACATCCTGAAAAAAGAAACCAATTTAACAAAAACAAGGGAAAGAAGAAAACTGTAGCTACTACAACTACACCTCAAGATTTAGGTGATGATTTAGGGGATGAAACCAAAATTTCAGCCATGGGCTTGAAAATCATGAAGGGAAAGGAAACTGAAACTAAAGCAAGAACTAGTACTTCAAACTGTCATGTACAAGCTCCTAGTGAGGAAGAAAGAATTGAATTGTTCCTGTGAGGGTAGTCTCAAAACATACTAAAATTGACACACTGTTTGACAGTGGGTCATAATCAAATCTCATATCAGAAGACTTGGTCAAACAACTAAAACTTGATACCATTCCACATCCAAAGCCTTATCCACTTGGGTGGATATGCAAGGATGAAAACTTACAAGTCTCAAGAAAGTGCATATTGTGATTCGCCATAACTGCACACTTTATTGACACAGTTGAACTTGATGTGGTATCGCTTGATATATCAGGAATTTTTTTTGGAAGTCCTTATTTATTTGATAGGAAAGAGATCTTCCATCGCCATGAAAACAAATATCATCTCTTTAAATATGGCAAGGAGTTCATTGTCAAAGCACATCGCAAAAAGACAAATATAGCGATGGTAAATGCGGGACAGGTAAAAAGGCTAGTGAATTCTAGCAAGATTTTTGTAATTCTTATGGTTAAGCCCAAGGTTGATATGAATCATGAGTCATTTTAAAATTGTGATTCCAAGCTTAAATCAGATTTATATGATGTAGTTGATGCACAACATGAGATTCTTCAGGAACTGACAGGTTTACCTCCTAAAAGGGAGATTCAGCATGAGATCCATTTACATCAAGATTGTCCTCTTCCTAACATCGGCATGTACCTCTTGTCTATCATGGAGAATGTTGAAATCAAGAGGAAAATTAAATACTTGTTGGACAAAGGATTCATAAGACCAAGTACTTTTCCATGTGGGTCACCGATAGTGTTGATTCCAAAGAAGGATGGAACTTGGCGCATGTGTGTGAACTTCAGGGCATTGAACAAAATAATGGTAAATAATCGTTACCCACTTCCAAGGATAGATGATTTGTTGGATCAGCTAAAAGATGCTAAATATTTCACTAAGTTAAACTTACACAGTGGTTATCATCAAGTTAGAATTGCAAAAAGTGACATTTGGAAGACAACATTTAAAACCAAACAGGGACTCTTTGAGTGGCTTGTTATGCCGTTTGGTTTATGCAATGCACCTATAACTTTCATGCGGGTAATGGATGATGTCTTATGTGCTTTTCTTGATGATTTCGTTATTGTCTACTTATATGACATCTTAATTTTCAGCAAGACTAGAGAAGAGCATGTCATGCATGTTAAGAAAGTACTTGATGTTTTGAAGAAAAATCAGTTTTTTCTTAAAATTTCAAAGTGTGAATTTGGAAAGACTTCTTTGGTTTATTTGGGACACATAGTAGGAGGAGGCGCTTTAAGAATTGATCCTTCCAAAGTAGAAGCCATTGTGAATTGACCTACTCCCAAATCCATTACAGAGGTAAGAATTTTTTTGGGTGTAGCTCAGTATTGGAGGAAGTTTATTTCTAACTTCTCTACCATAGCATCTCCTATGCATGCAGTGACTAGTGTGAAGCGTGCTTTCCAATGGGGACGCAAGCAACGATTTTGAGTCTTTGAAAGAGAAGATAATTTCAGCTCCAGTACTTGCATTACCGGACTTGAGACAACCATTCGAGATTCAAACAGATGTAAGCGATTACGCCATGGGTGCAGTTCTCTTACAACATGGTAAGCCTGTTGCATTTCATTCTGAGACATTTAATGGTGCTGTTGCGAATTATCCTACATATGATAAAGATGTAGAAATTTGAATAACTGATATATTATTCACTGATATTCTCCTGATCACACACTATTTTAGCTTCATGCACAATACATAATCTCTTCTACCATTGATCATTACATGCGGAAATAAAATCAATTGCATGCGCACATTAAAACCATAAACAATCACACATATGAACACAGTATTTCATGGGAAAGCTTAAAGATGAAAACCCCAACTATATGTATATTATATTTCATATAGATCATGTAACAATCATTGTACAAAGTTCCTCACAAGCTCTCAGTACAACCTCCAATTTCTACACACTAATCAAGCTAGATCTAGCAAAACACATGCTCCAATCTCTGCCACCTGATAGCCAGACTCTATTGTGTAATAAATTTTGTAGAATGGCTCATAAATAACTTCGAACCACCTGGCTTGTACTGTGAAATCCTCATTGGCTTCTCCAATCACTGGTTGTTGCAAATCATGCAACAATATAGTCACAACTGATAGTCACACTGCTCTTTCACCTATCTCTTCACTGCTCTCCACTGAAACTATCCATGCATTGAAGTTAAATGATATATTATTTAGTTGATTAATGAGTTTATAATTAGTGAATTAATTATTAATTAATTCATACCACTCTCACTAGTGTATCAATCAGTTAGACTAGATACAACTAGCTCAACTATGTTTAGATTAGTTAAACTGAACACAACTCCATTAACTTCCTCAATCAACTCCACCAAACTCTCTCACATGAGTTCTAACTGAAGTCTCCATGCAATAGCTCCACTTAACCCTCAGGAATAGCGTAATTCCTTCTGTCAGCTCCTGTGCCACATCTGTGCACTTAACTGAAGTGCTCCAAGAGAATAAGATAATTCTTATAGTCCAAATATTATTAAGAGCTAATAATATTCGACATATCTATTTTTAGACTAGAAATCTAAAAATAGATTCCGCCCAATATGTCTAAAAATAGAAGTCCATCTATTTTTTTTCCGACTTGACCAACCATCCACAAATAGCATCCTGCAACTCATAGAACATGATCCATATGTCTAAAAATAGACATAGTCTAAAAATAGACTTTGCGCCAAAAATAGCCTGCGGGTCCACTTAGTGAAGGCGACTTCTTTCCACTAAGCTCATCATCTTGTTGCAATCTCAACACTCCCTCTCAACAAGATAAGGATTATCTGCCACCCCTATCCTGCCTCTGTGGTATTCGAATTTGCTCCTGGTGAGTGCCTTCATCAAGAAATCAGCATCCTGATCCTTCATGGGAATATATGAAAGTAACATGATCTTCTGCTGCACACAATATCTGATATGATGATATTGATCCATGAAGCCATGCTGCCTCAAATCATCCTCCTATCTGTACCATGATCCATATCCCGATGTGCCTCTGAGATATCTCAATACATGCTTGCCTGCCTTCCAGAAGAGCTTGGTAGGCTTAACCATAGCTTGTGAAAGCTGGTTAACAGCATAGCATATGTCGGGTCATGTATTGAATAGATACATAAGCGACCCCACAAAATGTTGATAAACAGTGGCATCCACTAACTCTATTGAAGTAGCATCCTCCTTCCTCCATCCACCAGGAAGAGGAGTATCAACAGGCTTGCAGCCATGCATGTTGAACTTCTCCAGTATCTCCCGGGCATACTTGCCTTGAGAAGCAAACAATCCATCACTGCACTTCCAAATTTCCAATCCCAGGAAATAATGAAGGAGGCCCAAGTCCTTCATCTCAAAATCCTTTGCAAGATCAGCCTTGCATGAGTGTATCAACAGCTCATCACCCGTCAAAATCAAATCATCTACATAAAGTACAATGATCAGCAGCTTACCCTCCACCACTATCTGGTATAGGTTCGGATCCACCTCACTCTTGTAGAATCCAAGTCCGGTGAAATAACTGTCTATCCATGTGCACCAAGCATGAGGTGCTTGTTTCAACCCATACAACGCTCTCTTGAGCCTACACACATGTGACTCGCTGCTGAAGATCTCGAAACCTTCGGGCTGCTCTATGTACACCTCCTCCTCAATCACCCCATTGAGGAATGCAGTCTTCACATCCATCTGATGAATGTGCCACCCCATCTGCGCTGAGAGAGCAAGAATCGTCTGTATGGAAGAATACCTTGTGACAGGTGCAAAGGTTTCCTCATAATCGATCCCCTCAATCTATGAGAAGCCTTGGGCAACAAATCTTGCCTTGTATTTCTCTACACTCCCGTCAGCTTTCTGCTTCACTTTTTAGATCCATCTCGAACCCACCACTGATTTCCCTTCCAGCCTTTGGACAATCTCCCATGCATTGTTTCTGACAATCGAATCATACTCTTCCACCATGGCATCTACCCATGTGAGATCCTCCACAACTTCCTTGAAAGAGGATGGCTCTGTCACGATACACTTGCTCATAAGATCGATGTATCAATTATATCGTTCAGATGACTGTCTCTATCTGCGCTGTGATTTAGGTGCTCCTACAACCTTCTCTGCATCTTGAGCCAGTCGCTCAGCTTCTGTAGTGTGCTTCCGCCCTCTGGTGGTTGGCGCTGCATGAGGGGTCTCTTCCACTCCATGAACTTCCTCTTGTGGCTGATCCACATCCTAAAGCTCATCCTTAGGAACTAATAGCTCCTCATCTGCATGCAAGTGTGGCTCCCTCTCAAGAGAACACTTCATGGCTTTCTCCTCATGAAATTTGATATCCCGTCGCACAACAGTCTTGCGACTGTCTGGAAAATACACATGATATTTGTGGGGTGTATCAGTGTACCCCACAAATATCCCAACCTCTACAGTCGGCTCCAGCTTCTTCCTGGCATCCTTCGTCACATGAATGTAAACAGGTGAACCAAAAATCCTCAAATGGGAAATATCAGGCCTCTTACCAAAAAAATCCTCCTCGGGTGTACTCATGCCAAGTATCCTGTGAGGACAACGGTTCTACACATATACTGCAGTATTGCATGTCTCGGGGCACAAGTGTATGGGAAGGCCCTGATCATGCAACATCGCCCATGCAGCACCCATGATCATTCTGTTCTTCCACTCAGCAACCCCATTCTGCTGTGGGTTATGAGGTGCTATGAGCTCTCTTCGAATTCCTTCTGCGCTGCAAAAGTCCTTGAATTCACCAGAGATGAAATCACCACCATTGTCGCTCCTAAGAGCCTTCACCTGCTTCCCCGATTCTTTCTCAACCAGTGCCTTGAACTCACAGAACTTTGAGTATGTCTCTCTCTTCTTCTGCATGAAGAATATCCAGCACTTACAAGAAAAATCATCAACAAATATCACATAGTACCTATGTTTTGCTGTCGAAGCTACTGAGAAAGGTCCACACACGTCTGTGTGAATTCTCTCAAGGATCGTCATGGCGTGACTATCCTTCTCATGAAAGGTGGCTTTCACAAATTTTCCCAAAGTACATCCCTTGCACTGATCTGACTGCGCAAGAGTACCCTTAGGAAGCCCAGTAGAAATCTGCTGCAGTATCTTCAAAGCTCCATGGTGAAGGTGGCCCAATCTTTGGTGCCAAAACTCGCCATCATCCCGTCTCACCACTCCTTCTGCCTTGCATACCATTGCTGCGCAGCCATCTACCTGCAATTGATAAAGGTTCTTAACTCGAACCCCTATCTTCTAGGTTTCTCCAGTTGTCTTACTGCGCAGGAAATCCTTTCCTTCGCTGAAGACAACATCGTACCCCTTGTCTTCTAACATCGCCACAGAGATCAGATTCTTCTTCAATCCTGGAACATGCATCACATCCTTCAATACTAAGGGTTTACCATACTCCCTCTTAAAAGAAATGGTACAGATACCGGTCGCACTGTATCTACCATCATCGCCCATCTCGATGTGCACTCCAAGATCTTTCTCATCCAGATCGGTAAACAAATCCAGATCAGTAAACAAATCTTTATCTCCTGTCATGTGAAAAGACGCACCACTGTCAAGAAACCGCACCGAACCCATCACACTTGAGACCAAGCATGCGATCAGCGAAAAATCCAGCGCAAATTGTGAGGCTAAGGCCTCTCCAGCTATAGATCCAGCAGCCTGCTTATTTTTCTTCTTCTGTGGACAATTAGTGGCGTAATGTCGATGTTGGTGACAGTGAAAGCACTTCACCTTGGACATGTCCTGCTTCTTGCCTTTCGCACCGGATTGAGAAGCATGCTTCTTGCTCTTCCCCTTCTTTTCTTTGGTAGCCAAAGTGCAATTTTCTTCATCTGAGTTCTTTGATGAAGATCTGTCTGTGGTACTTCGCCTTATCTCCTCTTGCACAAGATCCAACCAAAGTCGCTCCCATCCTGGCAATTTCTCCCGACCATTGACAGAGTCCTGATAAGAATGCCAACTCTCCAGAAGCCCAAGGAGAGCCAAGTTCACCAAGTCCTTGTCATCAACAGTAACCCCCACACTTCCCATCTCATCCATACATTGAATGAACTTCGTAAGGTACTTGGGCATACTGTCGCCTTTCTCCATTTTTATGTTTATGAGTTTATCCTTGAGCACCGAATTCCTCTGGTCGCTCTTGCTTTGAAATAAATATGTCAAAGCTTTCCGCATCAAGAATAGAGAAGCCTTACCATGAAGGCTGGATAGTATGTGATCCTTCACACCTTCCAACAGAATCCTTCGACACTTTGTTGTCTTCTTTTGCCATGCGTCAAGTACGGTAGCATCACTAGAAGTAGGTTTTGGAATTTACGCATCTATGAACTCCTTCCAACTGTTGTCATCCGGCCGCCTCCATCATATCCTTCCATGAAATATAATTCGATGTTGCCCTCAAGGGAATACTCCGTCTCAGTCCAGATTGAAAAATACTTAGATATCTCCACCAGCTCTTGCTACAAATTCGAATTCCACCAGCACAAAACTCAACCACTTCAATGTTTTACAATTGCTCCAATGATCAATATCGCTTTGATACCATGTATAAATTTGAATAAATTATATATTATTCACCGAGATTCTCTTGATCACACACTATTTTAGCTTCATGCACAATACAGAATCTCTTCTACCATTGATCATTACATGCGGAAATAAAATCAATTTCATGCGCACATTAAAACCATAAACAATCACACATATGAACACAATATTTCATGGGAAAGCTTAAAGCTGAAAACCCCCAACTATCTGTATATTATATGTCATAGAGATCATGTAACAATCATTGTACAAATCTCCTCACAAGCTCTCAGTACAATCTCAAATTTCTACACACTAATCAAGCTAGATCTAGAAAAACACATGCTCCAATCTCTACCACCTGATAGCATGCCTCTACTGCTCAATCAATGCTGAAGAATGGCTCATAAATAACTTCGACCACTTGGCTTGTACTGCGCAATCCTCATTGGCATATCCAATCATTGGTTGTTGCAAATCATGCAACAGTATAGTCACAACTGATAGTCACACTGCTCTTTCACCTATCTCTTCACTGGTCTCCACTGAAACTGTCCATGCACTGAAGTTAACTGATGTATTCTTCAGTTGATTAATGATTTTATAATTAGTGAATTAATTAATAATTAATTCACGACACTCTCACTAGTGTATCAATCAGTTCAGAACCAGTAACTAAACTCCAACTATGTTAGGTGTTAATGAACACAACTCACATTAACTTTCTCAATAGCTCCACCAAACTCTCCACGGGTTCTATGGCAAATATCATGTAGTAGCTCCCTTGTTCCCTTGACATAACGTAATTAATACAGCAAGCTCTTGTGCCACATCTGTGCACTTAAATGAGGTGCTCCAAGAGAATAAGATAATGTTTATAGTCCAAATATTATTAAGAGCTAATAATATTCGACATATCTATTTTTAGACTGGCAATCTAAAATAGATTCTGCCCAATATGTCTAAAAATAGAAGTCCATCTATTTTTCCAACTTGACCAACCATCCACAAATAGCATCCTGCAACTCATAGAATATGATCGACATGTCTAAAAATAGACTTGCGCCAAAAATAGCCTGTGGGCCCACTTAGTGAAGGTGACTTCTTTACACTAAGCTCATCATCTTGTTGCAATCTCAACAAAATATTTGTATACATGTTATTACAAAAATATCAAAAATAAACACTATTTGATGTGGCTGTAAAAGAAACAGTGTTCATACACGATGTATCAGCCTTTACAATACTTGCAATCGCAAAGTAAATTGCGATGATCATGACATTTCAAAATGGATGGGCTTCCTACCATAAATTTCATGGCATGCAAGAGCCAAAAGAGTATTGAATGAGGGTTTCTGATATACTTTCAAGGCCTGTGTGGGTACTGATGCCACCTTGAAATGATTCTTCAACTGCAGAGAGCTACATAGAACAATATGCATCAGATGTTGATTTTAAGGATGTGTATGTTAACTTGAGTGAAGGGAATCATGTTGAGGAGACTGATTATCATTTGCATAATAATTTGTTTTTTCATATGGGAAAGTTATGTATACCACAGGGGGAGAGACTAAGCATCATGAGAGAGGCTCATTCTTCTCTCATAGCTGGACATTTCGGGGTAAGAAAAATGGTGGCACATTTACAAAGGTATTGTTATTGGCCTCGCATGGTAGATAGTGTTTCACGTTTCATTAGAGGTTGTTCATTATGTGCTACAAGAAAGCCTAGCAATAGGAAGCTTGGTTTATATACACCATTTCCGGTACCTTCTAGACCATGGGAAATTGTTTCTATGGATTTTTTTGGAGGGCTACCATTATCTAGAAATCAAAATGATTATCTTTTTGTAGTAGTTGATCGTTTCAGCAAGATGTGTATTCTTATGCCATGTAATAAAACTATAACTGCTGAACAAACTGCTGATTTATATTTTCAACATGTATGGGTTCATTATGGCTTGCCTATTTCTATTGTTAGTGACAGGGATTCCAGATTTGTGGGGAATTTTTGGTCCAATTTATGGAAGATGATGGACACCAAGTTGAAGAAGAGTACTGCTTTCCATCCGCAAATAGATTGCCAAATAGAGGTAGTGAACATAACCATTTTGCATCTTTTGAGAGATTATTGCTGCAAGCATCCCAAGCTTTGGGATGAGCATTTGCATTACATTCAACATGCTTACAACTGGGCCAAGCACTCTTCTACAAATACTTCACCTTTTGAAGCTTGTTTTTGGTATTTGGCTAAGTCACCTTTAGATTTTATTCTTGAGAAGGATGTGGCCATTGATGGTCACAGTGACATTGAAAAAGCTCGCATGTTCATTGAAAGAATTTAGCTCATACATCAGCAAGTTCAAGAACAACTTGAAAAAAGTCAAGGAAAGTATAAGGAGAGGCATGATAAGCACAGAATTGATCATAAATTTCAAGAAGGGGATGAGGTATGGTTGCATATTAGTAAGGAAATAATGAAAGGAGAAGGTAAAAAGCTGAATTCTATTTTTTATGGTCCATTCAAGATCCTTAAGAAAGTTGGAAATAATGCTTTTCAAATAGATTTGCCTTCATACATGCAAATGTATTCTGTTGTGAATGTGGAAAATTTACGTTTGTATGAACCTCCTTTAATTGCTGATATTGAAAGTGACATTCAGCTACCATCCATAGAGGATTTCTCACCAGAATTTTTGGATGAATTGAAAGAGGATGCTATCCTTGACAGAAGGACACACACTTCAAAGAGGGGAAATGTTGATTATGTTTGGGTTGGTTTTAAAGGCAACAAACTGAGTAAGGAAATGTGGATTGAGGTGGAAAGGGTGAGGGACCTGTACCCTCATCTTCTTAACAAGTATTTGAAGGCTTTTGGGGTTCAAAACCTTCCCAATGGGGAGGTGTGATAAGGTGATCATGTCCTAAGTGAAAAAAATGCTCAAATTTGGAACTACTCAGAACTAGTAATAAATTGATCAAAAGAATAGTGTTCGTCATTACGATCCTAACGCTTTGAATGGAACTCAAATCCGATGTCATATGTGGAAGATATTCAAGTTATAATTTTTCCCGATAACCTTCAAAACAACACTTTGGAAAGTAAACTTTGGCTTCTTCAGAAATTCATGTGAAAATGGAAAATTTCATTTAAAAAAAAAAATGGGGATGGCCTATTATTGGGTGCCACGTGGCCTACCCAGAGGCTACCACGTGGCCCCAGGCCTAATGGTTCAATGTTTAAAATTTTTTAAGTTGAAACTATTTTTGGGTCATTTGGGCCAACCTGACCCAACCCGACCCAGTTGGGCACAGGTCACCCACTGGTGGTGTCGACCCATGAACATGAGCAGAGTGTGAACACGGGTCAGCAGTAAATGATTGAGTAGTGAACAAGACTTGGCTCAAAAGTGCACATGATGGGCCAGCTCTGAACGAGTGGGTCAGTAGTGCACGCGACGATTGGTCGTGAACAGGCAGAGGAATGGTTGGTGGTTGAACGCCATTGGGTCAGGTTTGAACGTGGGTAATGTTTGCACGAGTGAACGGGTGGTGTCTACCCATGAATGGTTGGAGCTAAATGCCGGCGGGGTCACGTTGAATGGACGCAGGTTAGGTTAATATGGGTTGGTTGGCTCCAGGGCTTAAGCCCGTTTACATAGGACCATTCTGCCAGGACCGGTGCTTAACCGTCCAATGGTCATGCCGACGGTTCCGGTCTTAACCGTTGCAATGTCACCACTCCACCAATATCAAATTTGATGCCACATAAATCGCACAGAAAATTTGGCGCGTTTCCATCAAATTCGGCGATCATGCCATTTTAGTGGGGTTAACTCCGGTTAGCCCAGAATTAGTGGAGGGATTTTAGGCCGACCTGGACAAACTTTATTTTGGTCATAACTTTCACTAGGCAGAACCTTTTGGAGCAATTTTTTTTTGATTTAGAGTATTCCCAGCATTATCGAGCCATTGGAATAGGTTGCAGAGCCATTGGAGGTGTTCTTCAACCATTTACACTTTAGAGAAGCTTGGGAAGCCATTAGGGCCTTGAGGGAAATGGAGTTGCATTGGACTACACTTCACTGTTTTAGGTGAAATCAAAGTCATTCTTAGCTTATTTTTCTATTCTGAATCCATTTTCACAGCTGGTTTGGTCTGTTTAGACCTTTTACTCACTGTATTACCAATTTGAGCATCATAATATATCAAGGACATGCCCATTGGGAGCCTTGGACCTGGCAGATGTAGCCCAGGAGGGGTGAACTGCCTCATCATGTTTCTTTGTGTTTATGGTGAAGTTATTCTGCTGTGTTATTCAGATTAAAGTTGTTAAACATTAAATCAAAACAACACTCCCTCACACCAAAGTTCATAAACAGTTAACAAAAACACTATGTTTCACTTGCAAGACTATCCAATCACTTTGCACACTTAATTTAATGGAAATGAATACTTTGAACAACAAACCAAATACTTTCATTTTCAGATCATCTACACCATTGATTCCAAAAAAGTCAAGTGTTTAGGAGTGATTAAGGACTTGCTTTTTTCTCTTACCCAGCTTCCTATGAAAATATTAGTGATGTACATAGTAGTGAAAAAAAACATTTACAAGGTATAAATGAGGAGCATTTAGAGGGAGGAAAGAATTGGAAATTTTACTTTGACGGAGACTCATCAAGGGAAGGATCGGGAGCTGGTGTAGTTCTCATTTCTCCCACTCAGCAAAGGGTAGCTATATCATATAAACTGTAATTTTATACCACTAATAACATTGTTGAATATGAGGTGATTGTGCTGGGTATGAAAGCAGCGAAAGACTTGGGAGCTGAGAAACTAGTTGCTTTTGGTGATTCAGAATTGGTGATAAGGCAGGTGAGAAACAAATACCAAGTAAAAAATTCCAAATCGAATAATAGTAATGAAGTGTGGAACTTGATTGAGCATTATTTTTTAGCATTTAATATAAATTTTGTCACTATAGAGGAAAATCAAATGGATGATTCACTAGTTATTGTTCCTAGTAATTTCAAAGTTCCTCTAGATGTCAAGGTAACATATGATGTTCAAATTAAAAACAAACTTTTTATTCCTGATAACATCAAATACTGGCAAGTATTTGACGATGACAAGGAAATTCAAAAATTTTGGATTTTATTGAATATTTTGCAGACATTCAAATTGATGATGAGCAGGACATTGTTGAAAATAAAAACAACAAGCCTTTCAAAAATACCATGCCTAGGAAAGACATTATAGATCTAAAAACTAACTATATTCCTAAAGGCCTAGTTCCTTTAGAATTTTTTTTTGACAATAATGATGTCTTTCTGAAGCCTAAAAATAAAGTTGATGGAAAGAGTACAATTGATTGTAATATTGGTATAGAAGATCAACCAAAATTATTTAAAGTTTCTAAATTTATTTCTCTTGAAACTAGAACAAAATATATCAAGCTGCTGAAACAATATGCAAATATTTTTGCATGGTCCTATAGTGAGCTGAAAACTTATGATAGAGGCATAATGGAGCACAAAATTCCTTTGAAAGCATATGCAAAACTTGTAGCACACAAATTTAGGCATATCAATCCCATGTTGTTCCCTATCATTGACAAAGAAATCAGAAAATTATGGGAAGCGAAAGTAATTTTTCCTTTTAGATTTTCTAATTAGGTAGCTAATATAGTCCCAGTTCGGAAAAACAATGGTGAGATAAGAATTTGTTTCAATTTTCACAATCTGAACTGGTGTTCATTGAAGGATAACTATCCACTGCCAAATATGGATTATATTTTACAGAAAGTTGTAGGCTCCAAAATATTATCAATGATAGATGGATTTTTAGGCTATAATGAGATTTAAATTGATAGGAAAAATAGAGAAAAGATGGCATTTACCACACCTTGGGGTACATTAATGTACAACAAAATGCCATTTGGTTTAATGAATGCAGGCACAACATTTTACTGGGAAATGGATATTGCCTTTGTGGGAGAAAAAGATAGATTTGTAGTCATCTACTTGGATGAAATTACAGTCTATTCAAGATCTAATGAAGATCATTTGAAACATTTAAAACAAGTTTTTGACAAATGAAGAAAATTTGGTTTTTCCTTGAACCCAAAGAAGCCATCCTTTTTTTTTCAAGAAGGAAAATTATTGGGACATATTGTGACAAAAAGCAATATCTGTATTGATCCGGGAAGAGTTGAAGTTATTCAGACGATTGGTTTGCCAAGGAATAAAGAAGAATTGTAGTCATTTTTGGGGAAAATTAATTTTCTGAGGCGCTTTGCCCCAAATTTTCCAAAGTTAATCAAACACATAAATGTCTTGCTAAAAAATATGCAGAATTTAAGTGGCGAGATGAAAAAAAAAAAAAATCAACAATCAATTCATCCTTGACTGGAGCTCCAATTTTGATTAGTCCTAATTTTGAAAAAGATTTTCTGATTTTTTCATATGCTTCAGAAGAAACAATTGGAGTTGTCTTGTTACAGAAGAAAAAATAAGGTTTATAACAACCTATTTAATTTTTCAGTCATGCTTTAAGAGATGTTGAATTAAAGTACAACTTGACTGAAAAATAATCATATGCGCTAGTTAAGGCCTTAAAGTTTTTTCGAGTTTATGTGTTACATTAAAAAATTGTTGCTTTTGTGCCAAATGTCACCGTCAAAGATGTATTGCTGCAGCCAGACACAGATGGTAGCAGGGGAAGATGGCTGGCAAAAATTATTGAATTTGATATTGAGATCAGACCTACTAAATTGATCAAATGACAAGTCTTGGCATGCTTGATAGCTGAATCTAACTGCAGGGCTCTAAATCTGAATATGGTGGTAGCTGAGGGAAAATATGGAGAAGGTATTTCTGATTATCCTAAAATATTTAATTCAAATTGGTATAAGGATATAGTATATTTTTTGTTAAATTTCAACTGTCCCCCTGAAATGGAGAAGTAAAAAAGTAAATATTTTAAATTGAAAGTTGTTAAGTATTGCATTTTAGAAGACCATGTTTACTGGAAAGACCCTGTGGGAGTCTTATTGAGATGTGTAAATGAAACTGAGTCATAGGATATTATGTCAGAGATTCATGTAGAAGTGTGTGGAGGACATTTGTATTGGAAATCCACTGCAAACAAAATCATAAGAGATGGATATTATTGGCCAACTCTTTTCTCTGATGTTTTTTCCAAATTTAGGGCTTGTGTTGAATGTCAAAATTTTTCTGGTAAACAAAAGTTGCTTCCATTACCTCTTATTCCTATTTCAGTAGGTGTTTCTTTCTAGCAGTGGGGATTAGACTTCATCGGTGAAATTCATCCACCTTCATCAGGACAACATAGATGGATTATTATAGCTATAGACTATTTCACTAAGTGTATTGAATTTGTTCCAACTGGGAATTCCACTGACACAGTAATAATCAAATTCCTGTTGGAAAACATTATGTCAAGATTTGGTTGTCCATAGAAGTTAGTGACTGATAATTCAATGGTTGTTAAGTCTACTAAGATGCATAACTTATGTCAGCAATATGGTATTGAAATGACTCATTCCACACCTTATTACCATCAAGGTAATGGGTTAGATGAGTCATCCAATAAAATTTTGGTGAGAATCATTAATAATATGTTTCCTAAAAATAAGAGAAATTGGGACACTCTGCTGGTGCATGCTCTTTGGGCAGACAGGGTAAGTGGAAAAAAATCAATTGGAATGTCTCCCTTTCATCTTATATATGGTACTGATGTTGTAATGCCTTTGAAATTAGCTCTTCCCATTATGAAGTTTATTCAAGATGAATTTGATGGTGAAAATCCAATTCAAGGGAGAATGTTGCAGCTCATAGAGGAACATCAAATTAGAGAATCACTGATGGGAAAAGTATAGAAATATTAGACTAAAGTCAAATTTGTTTTTGACAAAAGAGAAAATAAAAAATTATTTTAGGAGAATTATTTGGTGTTGCATTAGGATGTCAGGAGGGAAGACCATAGAAAGCATGGTAAGTTTGACAATTTGTGGTTTTTTCCATTTAGAATTGCTCAAGTTCTGGAAAACAATACTTTTTTGCTCAAGCATCTAGATGATGATCAGTTGACTAGAGGTCTAGTTAATGGTCATTTTCTTAAAAATTTCTTTGTTCAATAAGTCAGTTGATTAATTCCATTGTAAATATCCAGTGTGATGTGTCAATAAAACTCCATACCCAATGGTACTTGTGTCTGTATCTATGATAAGTCTTGAGTCCAGTCAGTCAAAGTTCAGTCCTAGTCATAATTTCCAAAAAGACTTTTGAATTTTGAAAGTTTTAAGGCACTGAGTCTATAGTCCTTGAAGCCTCACTGGGAGGACTTCATCCCTAATAGGAGCCACTGTTAGCACTGCAAATGTTAATAGTTTGATCGCCATTGTATCACGTTTTCAAAATTTTCTTATGTCCTAGCCTATGTCGAAGTTTGATTCATTTTTAATAAAGGTCAAAAAAGAGTCTTAAAACCAAAATACTTTTAAGTTTATAGGTGGTATTAGTGTCTTGGGTTCATAAAAGAATTTAAAACCATTTTTTTAACTTAGGTTAGTGTCGAAGTCTATTGGTCATTTTGGTAATAAAATTACAACTGCTCTTTCCGAGATAATAACTACCTTTGTTTAAGTTTCATTGTTAACATAGTGATAATGTAGGGCAGTTATTTCTCCAAATTGAAGGTCACATTACTAACACAGTGAAAATAGTCACTATTTCTTCAGGAACTTCTTTCCATTGGTAACACAGTGAAAAGTGTAGCTATTTCGCTGAAATTTGGTTATATTACAATACAGAGGTAAAGGCAACTATTTCTCAGGCATATAGGAGCTGCAAAGAATATTTTTAGAGAAAAGACCATTCCTGTTTGAAGATGACTGAAGACCTCCTATGTCATAAGCATGCTTATTCTTTTAACAAGACTAATTATTTTTTGACTTAGGAGAATTATTTCAGATGAATGGTTATGTTATCAATGCAGCTAACCTATATATACCCTACTAAACTTAAGCATAGATCATGGTACAAGATATCAATTATTAAATGATGTGGTGGAGTGTTGTGGAGTGTTATGAGTTATGGGTGACTTGGTGCCCATATTTGAATGATTTCAAATCGTTCCATTACTCCATACCATGATTAGATGCACGAAATCAGAGGGATGAGTTTAGTGTTCACTTGATTGAGGTTCTCTGTGCAAGCTACAACTAATAGAAGTCACTTATTTCAACAAACAATTTATCATTTCAAGGCAGGAAAACAAGGCTCCATGTAGGGTTTTGACTCTAGGATCAAATAACTGTGTGTTTTGAAGGAGCCTAGCTATTAAGAAACATGGGAAAAGGTGGGAATGTCTACAAGTCCGAGCCAACAAACACCATGTTTTTTGATGCTAGGGAAAAGCCTCAATTTAAATCTCTTGGCTAGTATAGGTTTTTACAGAAAAAATTTGGAGAAAATGTGGCTTTAGCTCAGGCCTTTGCCGAGAGCTTTGATGGTGAAAAGGTCAATCTGGGGAGAAAGACTTTCAATATCTCTGAAGCGATCATAGCCCGTGCTACCCAAACCTATGCCACTTGTGAATTTTGGTTCAAGAATAAACGCTGCCCATAAAAGTAAGTCTCTACCTTAAACCTAAACATGTCAATGTTAAATGGAATCCGACTGCACATATTTCTTATTTTAAGGCTGAATGGCAACATGTGATCACCACTATTCAATGCTACATTACATGTGAGGGTAGGTTCTACTTTTTCCACCATTATCAAATGAAATTTCTTGCTCAAATTTTAGGAGATAAAGCTATGAACTTGCCTATTTCCTATACAAATCCTTGCGCAATATGTCCTTAAAACTGTAGAATATCCCTAACTATCCTTTGCACAACCTATATCATATGGGTCTAATTAAAATTTTGATTGTCTACCACCTTAAAAAGAAGAGGACCACCTGGGATAAGTTCCTAACAAAGGAAGGGATTGGTAGTATAAAATCCAGGATAACGGTAGGGAGGCCCAAGAAATGAGATACCGATGAGAAAAATAGTGCAGCTCCCGTCCCAAATAGTTCACAACCAAACCCTATCCATTCATCAACTTTCTTCCAAGTTTACTCTCCCTCCATGTCAATTAGAAGGAAAACCAGAAGCTTGACTAAGAAAGCTGGAGGCCCTACACCTATGCCAACAGCACAACCAGTAAATGAATCCCATGTCAGTAGTTCACCAGTGAGCAGTTCACGTAGGGAATTTCAAACCTTAAGGTCATTCATGGAGGAATATAAGAAGAAATTGAAGTAGAAAAATAATATCCCTCCTAAAAAATATGTGTCAAAAGATAGGGAGCATACAACTTCCTCTTGAAGAGGAAAACCTATCAAAAATATCATCACGGAAGAAGAAATTCCAGAGGAATTCAACCCTGGAGTCCTAACTTCTAAGCCTGCTTCACCTCCAGAGGAAGTCAACAGTGGAGCAAAGAGATCAAGCCATGTTTCTAAAAGAACTCAAAAAACTCAACTAAGGAGTGGTACTTCACTCACATAATCCACTCTCTCACAGGTTTTTCTATCTCTTAATAAAGGAAAAAATAAAATATCAGAGGTTGTCATAGAGGAAGAGCCTCCTTTAGCTTAACTAGTCTCCTCTATTGGCTCTTCAGTCAAGAAGAGGAAGAAGAATGTGATACATTCATACTCCTCTTATGAAGATAACAATGACACTGAATATGCAGAATCATAGTATGAGGAAGGAGAATCTATTAGGTTCATGCATGGAATTAAAAGGTCTAAGTTCATTCCAAATCCCTACATCCAAAGACCTCATACTAGGCCAAAAATAAACTTAGACTAACTAGCAAGTTGATTTCTAATCCTGCATTGAGAGATGAGATTATTAATATTGATGATGGTGCAGAAGATAAAACCAAAAAGAAAAATACTCAGCCAAAGAGTCAAACACAGAGGAAGAGGTCAAACAAGAGAGTGACTAAAGTTGAGGCCATCAAGATTTCTTCCTCTATTTTGGATCTCTGAAGAATGAACGAACAAGGATGCCTTTGAAGAAACTTTTCATTTTTGGGTTAATTTTCTATGTTTTCGGAGATAGCTACTTTTTCAACAGAGGTAGCTATTATTTTCAAATATTAGTATATGATGAAAAGGAGCTGCTTTTTGGTTTATTATCATAATGGTGACATCAAAGCAGGTGAAATGTAGGAGATTTAAATTATGATAGATGTTGCCAAGTGTCATTGATCAAGCCCCCTCCTAAATTTCAGGGTTTTGTTTTGCACTTTTTGGGGAAAACAACCACATGTCACTTTCACTACTGTTTACACTTTTTGTGGAAGTGGTTGCACCATAATAGAGTAGCAATATTCCAACAAATTGCCACATCATTCAACCACTTCGAATTGCTATCCATAATGTTGTTTATTTTATTTATGCTATAGCACTTTTTATTAACATCT
This sequence comes from Pinus albicaulis, assembly GCA_034641835.2. Classification (NCBI taxonomy): domain Eukaryota; kingdom Viridiplantae; phylum Streptophyta; class Pinopsida; order Pinales; family Pinaceae; genus Pinus; species Pinus albicaulis. Next base: position 792,737,302 of record CM076577.1, on the reverse strand, counting down.
AAATATAAGCCTCATCTTTTGTATGATATTGTAATATTTTTTTTGAACATATTCACACCTTTTGTGGAGATGTGAGTATAATGTTTTTTGTATATATGTGACAAAACTCTATGAAGAAAAGGTTCGTAGTTTTAGAACCTTTTTCTCATATGATCAGTGCACTTTTCAGTGAATGAAATTGGAAGAAACGTTTGAGGACTCATTACCTACTTGATGTGTGTATTGTTAGTTTTCACATGTGTTTCCATATCTCATCTTCTTCAGTGAAGTTTGTAATTCTAGATGTTGTTGTATGTTTTTATCAGTCTCTTGATATATTTATGTGTTTTATCAAATTTTTTTAGTCCTACATAGTGAGATTTCTTGATTAAATATACAAAATGACAGTGTAAATACCATCACTTATGATAGTTACCTTCCATGATATTTCATTAAGAATACTGTAAGTCTAGACATAGCCTTCTCTTGTTGAAATATTGCCTAATTTCTCCTTGTGTTATTTTCTACCAAAAACAATGAATTTCTACTTTGCAAACCCACTAAATCTTCTTCTATTTTTGCACTCTCTTCTCTCCATAGGCTACAAACTTACTTTTCTGCTACCACATCAGGACTCAATACCCTCATTAATGTGACAATGAACTTGACTAAAATCCCTTTTCAGTGATTGAGGGTTCAAAGCACTTACCAATCATATGATAAAATCATTAAATTGCCTTAGAGTTTAGGATGTGACTATTCAAGCACTTGAAGCAATCCAAGTGTTGATTCCAGTGCTAACAGACTGTTTCCTGTAGCAATTCAGGACTTTCCTATAACACTATAAGAAACCTATAACATCACTTCAAAGAGCACTAGTGGCCCCTCATTAAGCCCATAAACCACCATCCACATCCTATAGACTTGAAAAAACCACTCATGAAACTTCATCCTTGTACTCATCTGTTCAAACATTCCATAAGCCACCTTAGCACTTTCTTCTCCTAGCTGCAAAACAACACATTTACAAGCATAGTTAGGTCATGAGTAATTGCATGATTAAAAACATGGTAGATATAGCATAGAGTAAGTAGATTTTTTTAATCCATTTAGCCTAACAAAGTGTGATTAGATTAGTTTCATTTATGCCATTTCAATTCAAAAACTTACTTCATGCAAGATGCCTAGGTTGCTTTCATTTCTTATCATAGTTTAATGAGTAGATTTATTTCATTGCAGAATAGTTAGGTATACTTGCTTGTTGTAGTGTAGTTCTGTACTTGTTGATAGCGTGATGGCTTTGAATAATTTGTAGCCATAGGCATAATTTCAGAAGTGTGACAGACTTCATCCAGTAACCCTAGAAGTAGCACCCTTTCGTAAAGCTCATAAGATGATGACATGAGTAGAATGCATCTGTTGTGTATATAGCACTGTCACCTTCAAGTTTGTATGAACCCCAGGTTGATAAAGTAAAGTAGGGAAGCCTTTGGGAGTTGCAACATTCTTGGTGCAATACCAAGGCTCACCACTTTTTGGCATGGTTTCCAAGGAGGTGACTAGTAGATGCTTTGATTTTGTTTTAGAATTCTTTTATGCCTTCCTTTCATATGTTGTTTCACAAATATTGAAAAAATACAAAAAACAATCTGATTTTCATGCCTCGTAGGAGTAGGGATACTCAAGGAAAGTTTTTACCTAAAACCCCCACATCACCACATAGTCACCCTTCACTCTTCTTCAGTGGTGGTGAGGTTGAACACACCATATGTGATCCTTCTCAAAAAATTTAAGAACCTAATGGAGAAGAAGAAGATCTTATTTCACTTGAGAAACCTGCTTCACCTATCTCAACCATGGCTGACATTGAAGCTTAGGAATCATTTCCCATTAGAGAGGCATATGGGGAAACTAAAATGAAAAACATTAGCCCCCCATCCCTTCCACACTTTCATGGAATTTCTTCATAATATCTTGAGACATTCATGTTTGAATTTGATGTTTTCTGTAGGACCTATGACTATGCATCAGATGATCAAAAGTTGAAGCTATTCCCATCTACCCTTAAGTATGAAACCTTGCGCTAGTTCATGGGTCAAATTGCGAACAATATCACTACCTGGGAACAGATGAAAAAAGCCTTGAATAACAAGTACAAAGACTATTGTAGGTCCAAAGAAACTAAGAATGAGATATTCACAATGACTCTAGGGCCTAATGAATCCCTAGAAGACTATGAAGAGACATTTTAGGTAAAATATAAGAGATCCAACTGTACTCTTGATCCCTAATCAATTAAAATAGTACTTCTCTAAGGGATGAGAGAGGAGGTGATAGAAACCCTCAATATGTTATCAGGAGGAGATATCTACCAACTGCCTTATGGAACAATCAAATTTGTCTTCAGGAACCATTTTAGGGAAATTAGGAAGAAATTCAGAGCGGGCCAAAGTAAAACCAATACCCCTTCCTCTTCCACCTCCATCAAACATGAGATTGTAAATATGTTGGAGGACTTCAAGAGTGACATGTTGCACAACTTTTCTTTGAAAATGGACACAATGTACGTCAAAAGGAAGAAAGAGAAATAAAAAATATCCTTGGCTATATTTTTCCCTAGATGTACCATAAAACAACCTATAAATGAATGTCCACTAAATGTCATAGAGGTTTGATTAGTGTGTGAGGAGAATCATGCCACAGACAAGTGTCCCTCCCTACCTGGACTCAAATATCTATATCAAGGCAGGGAAGTAGGACTAGAGAAATTTTGTTTCATCAACAAGAGAAGGCCTCAAGGCCCTAGTCCATATCAACATGGTATGCAAGGTTCACCTTACTCTTACTATCACAATAATAAGAATGCACCCATGCAGCCTTGGTACACCCCCACTCCTTCATCCTAGCCTACACCTCATACTTGGCCTTAAAACCCTCCATATCATCCTCAGCTTGTGAACTAACCATTTGAGAAGTATGTTCCTCAACAACCTGAGTGGAACAATCCATCCTAAGGGTGGAGGCCTAAACATAATCAACCACCTACTCTAATGCCTCCATCCCAACCTAAACCTTAGCTTACTCATGCTGCTCCACCCAAGTTGCCTCAGATTCCTCCATAGCCACATCCGAACCTGAAAAACAGACAAGCACAATAGGTTTATAGTGGAGAGACATCATATCCAGCTTATGTTGTGGAGATATAGGAGATTAATCTCAGGTCAGGAAGAGTACTCCTAGACAACCACCCTCCATCTCCACCTTTAGATTTTGAGGAGGAAAAGGAATAAAGTAGCACTTAGATCCAACAACCTCCTTTTCCTGAGCGCTTGATCCATTCTAGTCAGTACACTCTAGAGGAGACTAAAATTTTGGGACAGTTGAAAATTTTGTGTGTTAAGATACCACTTCTCCATGCCATTAAGGATGTCCCTATTTACAATAGGCTCTTCAAGGAAAATTGATTCAAGAAACCTAGGAGAAAGAAGAAGGATACCCCCACCATCAATGTAATAGGACAGTTGTCTGACTTAATGTTGGGAAGGGTGATCTTTCCAAATTACATGGACTCTAGCAGTCCAGTTGTAGATGTGCACATACATGGTGTCATAGTCCCCAATATTCTGATTGATCTAGGGGATGCCATCAATGTTTGACCAAGGAAACTATGTTGAAACTCAACATCCAAAGGAATTTGAGGAAAACCACAACAGTTCTGCAACTTGCATATCTGTCCACAGTAACTCTGAAACGAATTGTTGAGGATGTTATGGTTTCAATTGACTCTTAGGAGTATCCTACATATTTCCTAGTTCTCTAGCCAAAAACCGAGTTCAATGGATATCCTCTCATCTTAGGGAGACCTTGGTTAGCCACTGTAGATGCTTATATCAACTCTCAGGCCGGAAACATGACTATTAAAAATGGTCCCTTGTCTAAACAACTAGTATTATATCCTCCAACCCAACCTTCCATTGATCATGATATACCTATATGGTTGGAGGATGAAGAAGATGAGGTTTATAAAACTACCTCCATTTGTACCATAGATGTTTTTCTTAGAGGGGGACAACTTGATGAAAGCGAATTCATTGCCCATGTCATTCAAAACTAGTCACCCCACTAGCAGTCTGATTGAAAACCTACTCAAAGAATTTGAAAGCCAATCTTGGATGGAATTGTACTATGTTGATTCAACCTATAAAAACACCAAGGATGTAGATTTTGGCCCATCCAGATCTCTAAAAATCAACTCAAACCTCTCATATGAAGAATAAAATCAGCTATGGCAGCTTTTAAAAGAAAACCTAGATGCATTTTCTTGGGATTAAAAGAACATGAAAGGGGTGCATCCTTCAATATGTAGACATCATTTTTACATTAAAGAAGGATGCAAGCCTATGCGACAACCCAAAAGAAGGATGAACCTAGCTCTAAAGGACATAGTCAAGGAAGAACTACAAAAACTATTGGATGCATGTTTCCCTTATCCTATATTAGATAGTGAGTGGGTATCTCCTCTTGTCCTAGTCCCGAAGCAGAATGGAAAATGGTGAATCTATGTTGATTAATAGGAACTTAACAAAGACACCAAGAAGGACTATTTCCCTTTTCCCTTTATAGACGAAGTCTTGGATGGCCATGCAGGAAAGAAGTTATTTTCCTTCTTAGATGGGTTCAGTGGGCACAATTAGATCCAAATTATCCCTGAAGACCAGGATAAGACTACTTTCACCTTCCCTTGGGGTACCTTCACTTACAGAGTCCTACCCTTTGGGTTGTGCAATTACCCAACTACCTTCGAAAGAGCTGTCTTGAGCATTTTATCTGAGCTAGTCCATGACTTTGTTGAAATATACATGGATGATTTCACACCTAATGGGGATTATTTCTAGGAATATCTCTCCAATTTAGGAAAATTTATGAGAAGGTGCATTGAGATGCATCTCTCCCTAAGCCCAGAAAAGTGTGAATTCCTAAAAATAATAGGAGTTGTATTAGGACACTCAATCTCCCAAGTAGGAATATAGGTGGACCCAAGAAAAATCACTATTATCAAAAGGTTACCCACTCCTAAAAATCATAGAGATGTCAAGAGCTTCTTAGGGTTAGTTGGCTATTATAGAAGATTCATAAAATATTTTAGTAAGATGGATTCACCACTATTTGGTTTATTGGCCAAAGATTCTGAGTTTACTTGGTCCAGCCTTTGTCAAGAATATTTTGAGATCATTAAGGGAAAGTTAACTACTACCCCCATTCTCCGAGGTCCAAATTGGACTCTGCCTTTCCAAATCCACACAAATGGATTTGAAAAAGATGTGGGGGAAAAATTAGGGAAGTTAGAAGACAAACTATCCTATGCAATCTATCTCATTTATAAGAACTTATCTAAGGCCGAAATAAATTATACTATCATAGAGAAGGAGATGTTAGCCATTTTCCATGATTTAAACAAATTTAGGCATTATGTCACTGGGTATCAGACCTTTGTACACATTGACCATGGAGCCATAAAATATTCAATGAAAAAACTAGATGTTAATGCTAGGATAATTAGATGGTTTTTAATTTTATAGCACTTTGACCTAACCATTGTTGATAAAACTAGAAAGGAGAATGTTGTTGCAGATTTTTTATCCAGGTTAGATCTATATCCAGATTAAGAAGGAATGGTGGATGACCAGTTGCCAGATGAACACCTCTTTTCTATATCAGCACTCTCACCATGGTTTGTTAACATAGATAACTACTTGGTTGCTGTAAATTTCCCTCCTAATCTCTCATTCAAGTAGAAAAGAAATATCACCAGAAAAAGCGTCCCTTTCACATGGATTGGGGGAAAAATCTTCAAGCTAGGCCTTGAAAAATTTCTCAAAAGATGTGTGATGAAGGAAGAGTTTTTTGGTATCCTCTCTACATGTCATGATAGCCCTTGTGGAGGCCACTGCTCTATAAAAAGGATTTCCTTCAAAGTTTTTTAGGTAGGATACTATTGGCCTAACCTTGACCAAGATTCCAGAAGATACACTAGTAGGTATGACTAGTGCCAAAGGATGGGGAAGAATACACAAAGGGATGAGATGCCTTTGCACCCTCAGGTGGATCTTGAGGCATTTGAAAAATGGGGCATGAAATTCATTGGAACTATTGATCCACCATCCAGTCAGAAAAAGTATATCATAATTTTCACTGAATACCTAACAAAGTGGGCTGAAACAAAATCTGTGAATGTAGAAACTGAGGAGAAAGTAGCATATTTTTTTAGGGAAAATGTGTTTTAAAAATTTGAATAGCCCAGAGAAGTAGTCACTAATTAGGGGGCATAATTCACTTCTCATCTCCTTGAGAATATTCTGAGGAGGCACAAGATAAAGCATAAGACTTCTACTGCCTACCACCCTCGGGCTAATGGCCAAGTGGAAGTGATTAACAAAGCCTTGGAGATTATCCTCACTAAGGTTGTGAGCAACAATAGGAAATATTCGGTAGACAGATTGGTAGAATCTGATTGGGCCTACAACACTACTTGGAAAACAACAACATGATTCATTCCTTATGACCTAGTCTATGGCAAGAAATCTCTTTGTTTAATTGAATTTGAATTCAACACCTTAAGGATGGCGGCTAAGTTAAACCTAGATATCTCAAATTCCAAAGAAGAGAGGTTGCTACAATTAAATGGATTGGGTGAGTTTAGTATGCATGCACTCATTCACATAGAGGTAATTCAGCTGCAGAGGAAGGTATGGCATGACAAGAACATTAACAAAAGGACCTTTCAATAAGGAGATTGGGCGATGTTGTATGACTCAAGGTTTAAGGAATTCAAAGGAAAACTCATGACAAGATGGCTCAGACCCTACAAAGTGGACAAATGTGATGATAATAGTGAAGTTATAATTAGAACCATAGGTGAGGAAGAAATTCCCCTACTTATCAATGGTTACAGGCTCAAGGTTTACAAGAAGCCCCTGTCTACACTAGTACATATGGTCAATTTTATGACTCTTTAGTTCCGACAGTTTTGACATATTGTCGGAAATTTCCCCAGCTTTTCTCAATTTTTTTAATCCCGCCATGCTGTGTCGGTCTAGCGATGCCGATGGCGACATTGTAACTCTTGCGACACTATGAAAAAGCGTTGCTATTGCGATGCACCTAGATAGGGTGTCGCAATAGCGAAAATAATAGAAGACAATGTCGCTATAGTGACATCCATGTTATGTGCATCGGTGTACCGATGGATATGAAAATACTGTAGTGGAATGGTCACTTTCCCTTTGAAAAATTCAAAGTTGGCTTGGTAAAGTAGCATCATAATAGTGATGGTTTATTTTAAATATATAGGGCATGTTGTAAAGATGTTTTTCAACAACCCTATAGTCCTTAATCCCCTAATTCCAGGCCCCTAAGCCATTTAACCCCTATGCCCCTAAACCCCTAACCTATTTAACCCCCTAAACCCTTAACCCCTAATCCCTTAAACTCTAATTCCCAACCCCTAACCCATCTAAACCCACAAAACTATAAACCCCTAACCCATTTAACCTCTAAAATCTAAACCACTAAACCCTTAACTCCTAACCCCTAAACCCTTAACTCCTAAACCATTTAACCCCCTAAACCCCTAAGACATTTAACCCCCTAAACCCTAACCCCATTGACCCCTTAACCCTTAACCCCTAAAATCCTTAACTGATAAATCCCCTAACCCACTAAACCTCTAAACTCCCAACCCATTCAACCCCCTAAACCCTAAACCTCTAACCCCTTAAACCCTAATTCCAACCCTTAAAACATTTAACCCCCTATACCCCTAAACCCCTAATTCATTTAACCCCCTAAACCCCTGTAAACCACTAACCCATTTAACCCCTAAACCCTAAACCTCTAAACCGTTAACCGCTAATCCCTAAACCCTTAACACTTAACCCGTTAAACCCTAATTCCCGACCCCTAACCCATTTAACCCCCTAAAACCCTAAAACCATACCCCATTTAACCCCCTAAACCCTAACCCCATTAACCCCTAACCCCTAAAATCCTTAAATGTTAAATCCCCTAACCCCATAAACCTCTAAATCCCTAACCCATTTAGCCCTCTAAACCCTAAAACTCTAACCCCTTAACCCCTTAAACCATAATTACCAATCCCTAACCCATTTAACCCCTTATACCCCTAGACCCCTAACCCATTTAACCCCCTAAACCTTAAACCTCTAAACCCCTAACCCATTTAACACATAAACCCTTAACCCCCAACCCATTTAACCCCCGAAACGCCTAAACCACTAACCCATTTAACCCCATAAATCCTAAACCTCTAAAACCTTAACCCTTAACCCCTTAAACCATAATTCTTGACCCCTAACCGATTTAACCCCCTAAACCCCTAAAACCCTAACCCATTTAACCCCCTAAACCCTAACCCATATAACCCCCTATACCCCTAAACCCCTAACCCATTTAATACTATAAACCCTAAACCTCTAACCCCTTAAACCCTAAATTCCAACCCCTAACCCATTTAACCCCTTAAACCCTAACCCATTTAACCCCTTAAGCCCTAAACCTCTAAACCATTAAACCCATAAACCACTAACACCTAAACCCCTAACCTCTTAACCGCTAAACTGTTAACGCTTGACCCATAACCCATTAACCCCTCACCCTTAACCCCTAAAATCCTTAACTGCTAAATCCCCTGAACCCTAAGCCCCTAATCCCTAATCCCTTAACTACTAACTCATTATTCACCTAACCCCTAACTACACCTAAATCACCCAACCCCTAAGCCCCCAATTCCTAATCCCTTAACCACTAACTCATTATTCCCCTAACCCCTAAATGCACCTAAATCCCCTAACCCCTAACCCCCCAATCCCTAACTCCTCAACCAATAACTCATTATTCCCTTAACCCCAATCCATAATCCCTTTGTTAGAAAATTATATACTACAGAGCAATGAAACACATAAAATATGTGGAAAACACAAGCACAAAAAACACATAAAACAAGAGAGACACAGATATACGTGGTTCACCCAGTTTGGGATACGTCCACCCTGAACAGCCAATCCTTCCTTTCTATTATCCAGCAAAATGAAGAGACACAACCTACAGTAGATCCGCTGTAACATCCTCTGTTCTCTCTCATAGTCTCCCTATCTGTTTCTTGCTCTGAGAATACACATACAATACACAGCCTCAATACGATACCCTCATACATGCAAGGGATTTCCTTCTAGGGAAAAAAACCATAAACTAAACATAACTTCTACTGTCAAATCATCCGCCTAATGAACGGCCCAAATTGACTAGAAATTACTATACTTTTACAAGGAAATTTTACATCTATTTTTAGCTTCAGGGGCGCTATCCCCGAAAACCCCAGCCAAGGGGGGGCTCCATAAAGTCATAGTCACACCCCCCTAGACCCCCCTGACAACGTTTAATTACAGGTGGTTTTGCCACCCCATTAAGGTACAGGGGTCCAATGCTGTGATACAAAATAACCAAGATAATCAAGCTCCACACCCAACACCCTTAACCTCTAACTCATTATTACCCAAACCTCGAAATGCTCCTAAATCCCCTAACCGCAAATCCCCCAATCCCTAATCCTTTAACCATTAACCCATTATTCCCCTAACCCGTAAACCATAAAACTTTAACCCTTAAGGCCCTATTCCCCTAGCTCCTAATTATACCAGGCTTGTGGTGCTTTATTGAGGCCATACAAGGATTTTACAAACTTGCATGCTTTATGTTCCTAACCCTTCAAAAAAAATCCTTCCGGTTGGGGCACAAAAAAATTCTCTTTCATATCTCCATTCAAGAAATCAATTTTTACATCCATTTGATGGAATTTCCAACTTTTTGAGTTTCTAGGAAAAAGAGTGTCTTAATGGTAGCCCATTTTTCTACGGGGGAAAAAGTCTCCTCATAATCAACCCCTTCTTTTTGTGCAAAACCTTTTTCCACAAGCGTAGCTTTATTCTTGTCAAGTGAGCCATCTGTTTTATACTTGTTTTTCAAAAATATTAACGCTTATTTTAGTAAGGGTCCTAGGAGGGGTTCCAAAGGGACTACTATTAGATCAAGAGGAAACAATGGGACAAGGACCCACTATCACCTCATTCAATGTCCCCTTCTCTTTATGAACTTTCACTGATGGGAGGTGTCCCGGTGTAGGGAAATCACTATAATGATGAGATCAATAATGATGCACAATGTGATTTCCAATTCCTATTCAAAGAAGAGGATCAGATAATAGGTTGTCTATTTTAGAAGCAAAGGAAGGACTCTCCAAGAAAGGCTTGAGGGAAAGATGACATCAGGTTTGGGAATATTAAAAAATGTTGAATGCCTAAGATCAAAACTTCCAAAATCCCTCACTTGTGATTGATGTATTTATACTAGGATTCAAAGTGAGGCAAGTATGACTCATTCAATGGAAATATTCAATTAAAGTCTGAGATTTGGGAGAAGCTAGGGTGACTTTCCATGAAAAAACTTTTGAGAGAAATACTATAAGAGCCTAAGGGTTGGAGATATACCGTGGTAAAGGATCATCCAATGATCATTTATAGTTAAGATAACAGGTTTTGAATGATGAAATACAAAGTGAAAACCTTCAAGAAATTCCCAAGTCAAAGGAGCTTCCAGGGTTCCCTCCTGGTGTGATAGTGAGGGCATCAATTTATTTGAAATTCCACCATCGTATTTCGTTCAAAATTAGAGGATCCATAGAGCTCTAATCTAGCCTAGGAAGTGATGCCTTGCTTGAGGGCCTTTTGCTATTTTTACACACCTTATCGTTTTTATTTTAGTTTCTAGGCTTCATACTATTTTAGAGAAAATAAACCTTTATTCCCACACCTTACATGTGAGCCTCTTCTTGGAAACTCCTCATGGTGCAATTCAACCTAGCCATCTATGCAAGGTTTATTTCCTTCATGAAGTCGAATTAGACCTAGTTTCATCCGCACATGTTAATTATTCCAATGAGAAAGGTAAATATTGAGAGGAGATGTAGTCAAAAGGGATTATTATTGGCAGATTTTGTGTTTAAACCATGCAAACAATGAACAATCTTGGAGAGGCTGCGCTCAAGGAGGATCATTTGAGGCAATGTTTGTATTTAATCCATACAAACAACAATCAATAGATATATATGGTTACTAAAGGAAAACAACAAGTTATTAGAAAGGGGGTGTTAGGACCCTATAATATACGTATATGTTCTCTAGTTATTAATTTGGGAATGGTTTTGATCAGGCTGAAAATGTTTTCATTAGAAGGTGCTCAGCAGCAAGGGTTTAATGGATTTCCAAATGCCTCAAATCAGATAGTCATCTATTTTTAGTCTTATCACTTGAAGGGTTGGAATTATAATGCATTCAGATATATTTGTGTAATTCCTAAAGTGGCTAAATTAATTATTTATGATGAATTTAGCTATGTTTTAATTTTAGAAGGAAGTTTGGCTTTCGGTAGCTAAGATTCAAAATCTTATAACTATTAGCTACCGAAAGTTAAAGCTTGCGGTAGCTAAAACAACTCACCTACACCTATTGCTAGCTTCCAAAAGTACCGAAAATACCTAGGGTTTTGAATGTTGTGTCACCTCCATAATCAATGGTGGTAAACAAGTCATCATGTGAAAGTAAGCTTACAGAACCATGCCAAGTTATCATTTCATCCAATTTTCAAAAATATCAGGTCTCGTTCATCTCCATGTCACACAATCATAGTTTAAATTGTGCTCATTCATTTAAATTAAATACTGAAAACAGTCATGATGCCCTCCCACATTTAAATTGGTTGACAGTCAGTCTGTTTTTAAAAAAAATCACCCACAGATGCCCTAAATCTATAAATATGAATTAGTTGTTTGATGTTCTATATCCCTAGCTTTTGTTGTTCGACCCTCACTTTTACACTCAGTTAATGTCATCACTCACCTCCATAAACCCTAGCTACCCTACAACTTGCATAGTTTGTGTGAAATAATTTTCAAGTACTGGTGAAGAATATGTCGACCAAAGGAACTTTGTTGAGGAAGGAGTTACAAGATACATCAATCTTGATGCAAACCCTCAGGCATGCGAATTTTTCAAGCAGGTGGGTTGTTACAGGTTTTGCCACAAGTTCCAAGGATATCATTAGGGTATCACAGAAGCATTTTCAAATAGTTTTGATGGCTGTAAGATGAAGATTGGACCAATGAAAATGCAGATTGATGAGGCCAGTGTGGCAGCAACCACAAAGATGCCAGGTGAAGGAGAGAGTTGGTTTAAGACCACCTCCATCAAAGAAGTGGATTTTAGGTTTTTCCTCAAGGAAGAACATCAGAACATGAAATAACAGAAGGCCTTCCCCAGGAGTTATTTGCAAGATAAGTGGTAAACATTGTTGAATATGATCCAAGTATACATCAATTGTGAGGGGAGATATGGAAGGACCATTCTCTATCATTTCAGGTTGCTCCTCCACTTCACAGGTAAGAAACCTCTAATCATGCCATTTTATCTCCTCAAAAGTCTCACCAAAATGGCTTCCAAAGTCTAGGCTAAACCCCAGATAGCTAGCAGCAGCCTATTCCACCATGGGCTAATCAAGTTGATAGTGTTATAAGAAATAAATAGTAGAAGAAAAACTTGGAACTATCTCCTGTTTTGGGGAGAGTTTGAGAAATAAATTCAGCCAAAGAAAGGAGGAACTCCCTCACAGGAGTTTTCTTCCCCAAAAAATAGAAAACGAAAGAGAAGGGAACTATATCCTGTGCAATCTGTCACCAAATATTATCCCTCAACATCCAAGAAGTCAAAGAAAAGGTTAGAGTTCGGGAAGGAGGTAGAGGTTCAAAGTGAAACTGCAACAAAGAATTTTCTCAACCTACCATATTCAGATTCAGACTCTGAGCCATTAGCTACAAAAAAAGAGACAGAACCATTAGCTACAAGAACATAACCAAAACCATTAGCAGCAGGAACATAACAAAAAATATTAGCTGGAGAAATGGGACCACGGCCATCATTTGAAGAAACCGAAACCCTTGAAGAAGTTGCAACATCACCACAAAGGAAGGTTAGTAGAAAGCCTAAGATACAAAAGTTGCAGGAGGAAAATGATGAGTTAAAAGTATTGGAAAGACTTCTGAAGAAGGAGAATGAAACCCTTAAACAGTCATCTATCAAATTATGTAATGCACTCGATCAATTGGCCATTAAATATGAAACAGTAAAACACAAGAACAAAATGATTCGCCAGCATAATATCAAGTTGCAAAATAGGAACAAGGTTTTGAGGTTCAAACTTATTCACAAGAAGCTAAAACTTGAAGCGCACCTCACACTTGATTCCCTATATCAAGCTGCCCTTGAGTCCAGTTGAAGTAGCAATAATAAATGAAACAGGGTCGAAGGACAACTCGACATTTTTTTATTAAATTCAGGATCAATTACTGTTTTGTCAGCTAAGGTCTATTTCAGAATCCCTAGTTATCTACTGAAAATCATGCCCATATAATCGACAGTTAGGCGCACTATGTCTGACCTCCTTAGCTGCTGAAAGTTATTTTATGGACAGAAGACAGAAAATCTCCTCAAATCAAGGAAAATTGATTCCTTCAGTGATCTCCAAAGCCTCAAGAGCGATATTATAATTACAACTCGTCCTTAAGATGCTGCTCACACCTCAGATTTGATCAGATTGGGCCTTAAATATGATCAAATAAAATCTAGTTTTTTTGGAATCTTTTTATATTTTCCAGATTAGTAGGTTGTAACCAGCAAGCATTTTTTATGATTTTTTCCTTTTCAATGTTAGAGATCGAATATTTTGTAATAGATTTTCGAGATTAGGCACGATTGTAAAAGAGATCAAATATCTATTTTCGGTAGAACATAGATAGGGCAAAAGAAAGAGAATGGCAATGTCTCTCGTGCAACTTGGCACCAAATCTTCTCCCTCATCATCCAAGAAGTCAAAGAAAAGGTTAGAGTTTTGGAAGGAGGTAGAGGTTCAAGTGAAACTACAAAAATGAATTTTCTCAACCTACCATATTTAGATTCAGACTCTAAGCCATTAGCTACAGAAAAAGAGGAAGAACCATTAGCTGCAGTAATAGAATCAGAACCATTAGCTGCAAGAACAAAATGATAACTTTTAGCTATAGAAATGGGAGCAGGGCCATCAGTAGAAGAAACTGAAACCCTTTAAGAAGCTACAACATCACCACAAAGGAAAATTACCAAAAACCTAAGATACAGAAGCTGTAGGAGGAAAATGATGAGTTAAAAGTACTGGAAATACTTCTAAATAAGGAGAATGAAAACCTTAAACAGTCATCTACCAAAGTGATTTTTGCACTCGATCAGTTGGCCATTAAATATGAAACATTAAAAATAAGAACAAAAGGCTTCGCCAGCATAATATCAAGTTGTAAAATAGGAACAAGGTTTTGAGGTTCAAAATTATTCACAAGAAGCTAAAACCTCGGGCTCACCTCATACTTGATGCCCTAGATCAAGCTTCCCTTGAGTTCAGTTGAAGTGGCGATAACAAATGAAACAAGGTCGAAGGGAAAATCAAATTTTTTGATTATATTCAGGAGCAATTACTGTTACTTTCAGCTAAGGACCGTTTTATAATCCCTAGTTATCTATGGAAAATCATGCCCAGATAATCGGTAGGTAAGTGCGCTATGCCTGACCTCCTTAGCTGTTGAAAGTTCTGTTATGGACAGAAGATGGAAAATCTCCTTAAATCAAAGAAAATTGATTCCTTAAGTGATCTCCAAATCCTCCAGAGTGATCTTCTAATTATTACTTGTCCTCAACATGTTGCTGACACCTCAGATTTGATCAGATTGGGCCTTAAAGATGATCAAAGAAAATCTAGTTTTGTTCGAATTTTGTTATATTTTCTAGATTAGTAGGTTGTAACCAGCAAGTAGTTTTGACTGTTTTTTCCTTTACAATGTTAGAGATCGAATATTTTGTAATAGATTTGGGAGATTAGGCATGATTTTTAAAGAAATCAAATCTCTTTTTTTGGTAGAACATAGATAGATATTTTCCAAAAATATCTGAAGATAGTTAAGTAACAGATTTGATCATCCTAGTTTGTAGGATCTGAAATTTAATGGGTAAATTATAAAAGATAAGATGTCATATGAGATAAGGGTTAGACCTAAAGGGAAGGATCTTGTAAAGATGTTCAACTGGTTGTAAGTGAATTTTCTTGAATGAATTAAATGACTTTCTGTTTTCAAATTATTGTTTCATATTTATATAGTGAATTTCTTCTTGACGTAATATTCTATTCCTTTATTTCACACATTCTTTTCTTTAATTATTGTTTATTAGAAAATCTTGTTCAGGATTTGGCATTGGACACCTTGCTCAGGCTTAAAACAATATTTATTTTTTCTTCTGTAGTTTGAATCTGGAATTCAGATAAGGTTTTTTATGCATTTAGATGGAATCCTAATATTTTCTTCTCTTCCATCTCACGAACATAAAGATGCACTGACATGACTGTATTTCTTGGTTACACCTGATCTCAGCTATTCATTCATTTAAATATGCTTTGACCTTTTGACTCCATTAGGCGCCCAATGGCCCTCTTCTGTTGTCTCAACCAAAAAACATCAACAAACAGTACTACCCGCATAACTAGCCTAATATTAGAATATAAAACAAAGCTAAAAATTACAGAGAGATCCCTTCTTGAGTATTGGAGGGCTAGATCCTTGACTCAAAGTGGTTTTGATTTTTCCTCCAAGATTCAGTCTTCAACCTCAGAATTATGAAGCACTAATAGGGGGCACCATATTGAACTATTTCCGGTAGGTTGGAACTTCACAATAAGAAAAAAATAGATATCATGGAGAAGTAGTGCCACAGTGTTGTGTTGACTTGTTGCTCATACATTTAATGCATTATCGTGAGTATTACGCGCTAAAATAACACATATTTTAGAAGACATGTGCCTCACTAAAGATACTCTAAACAAATTTGTCAATTAAAGGGAAAACATTAGCTACAAAGTGTTTTGAGCAGATGTGTGCTTTCAACAAACCTAGTTTAGAAAGACAAATGTGCCCCCTTTGTAATAACTTCTTGTTTTCCTTTAGTAACTCATTTAACCCCCTATACCCCTTAAGCTCTAATTCCCGACCCATTTTGGCACCTTGTAAGAAGATTTTCATCACAAAAACCAGTCATAAGCTCTTCTTTAAGCATAATTTGGTTCATTTTGGGTTGCCAAAGACCATATTTCCTTATAGGGATAGTAGGTTACTCAATATTTTATGGTTTAATATTTGGTCCATGATGGACGTCAAGTTTGACCATATCCATTGCCTTCCATCCCTAGATTGATAAATAAAATGTAGTCAATAGGATTATTGTAGATGTCCTTAGAGTATACAATTGTGAGCATCCACATACACGTGTTGAAAGCCTTCCATATTTTCAACATAAATTTAACATAACTCTTCATATTTCTATTAGCCACGAGCCATTTCAGGTGTGCTGGTCCCAGCAATTGGCACAAATTGATGTAGCTATATTCATGGAATAACACATGAAGATACCCCCCATACTTTGAACAAGGTAAGAAAATCAACCAATTTTGAAGAACGTATCACAAAAATTCAACACTGAATTAATGATATTTTGTAGAAAGTTTCCAACTCCAAGTACAAGTAGATAAACAATCCATTGGGTTCCACATAAGTTTCAGGTTGGTGACAAATTATGGTTGGACTTTCATGAAGAGCAATTGAAAAACTCCCATAAGAAGCTCATACCACATTGATATCATCCTTACACCATCACCAAGGCTATGGGTGATAATTATTTTGAGGATAATCATAGGATGATTTATATTACTTTGACGATATATGTTAGGATGATTTATTCTTGATGGGGTGCATGTATAGAAAGAGTTCCTTTAAGAGAACAAAAAACCTGATCACACCATTACTAACATAAGTAATTGTGATATTCTACTTAAATGCATCAGGTAAATACAAAAGAGAGTTTAAGAATGTCATTTTTAGGGTTTGTTTTATATCGAGGTATGAGAATCATTATGTTTTTTTCCAAAGAATTTACATATGACTAAATTTTTTAAATAGTACATCAATCTGATATTATATCTCTTACATGCTCCTAGGTTATAATTCAAAGCATCATAGGTAATAAAACTAATGAAACTTTTGTTTTTTTTCTCTAAATAACTAAAACTCACAATTGTTCTACTCTTAATATTCAAACTTGCACTATTGTTAAGAAAACTTCCTCTAATCTTATTGTTCCTCCATCACTAAGCTAACTACTAGGTGGGCTTGAACCATTATTAACAAGCTACTATGGTGTTACCTTATTTTATTTAAGAAGCATAAGGGGTGGGGTTGGTACAATGCCAAATTTTCTATTGTCTAGTGCCATGCCCACTACTAGGTTCTAATCCTCCCTTAATAGTTGGGACACGTCTGTTGGCCTTAGGATATGGTTTCCAATTAGTTCATTTTATTCTTTCTCATCCACAACCTAATTCTACATTGCATCCGACCTATCACTTTGTCATCACATACCTCTTTTAAACCCACTCTAGTGTGTTCATCATACCTCATTGAGGTAACTTGACTACTACTCCTTATTGAGATATATTTTATCATCAACCATTTGTTTCACAACCATTGACTGGAAAACTCGCCTTTCCCATTCAAATTATCCAACTCTATCATCCTCACTTCACTACTCCCTTCCTCGCTAATCTCTTTTTGCAACTCCTCATTTCCTTCTTCATTTTCTCACATCTAGTTCAACCACCATTGGTTAGTTACCTCTACTTCCTGAAAGCTTGTTCAACTTGCTCTTTAGATTTTGTGTCCTCCATGATATTTTGGTTCTTTGAGCTCTCATATTTTCCAACCCCATTGTAATCCATTCCTTAATGAAAATTTTTACACCACCATGGTCATTGAGTTAGTAGAAAACTACCTTTCCTTCACCAACAACATTTCGACTATCCTTGTAAAGTTTGTGTTCACCAATATTGAATCAATAAATATTAACTAACACATTAAATTAAATAATTATTAATTATTAAATCAATAAATCACAATTAATAGGCTATATTAATATTATATAATCATTATTATTTATTGGGAGAGTCATTTTCCAATAATGATGGCACACTTTTCAAATTTAAAAGGCTTCTCAAACAATTTTGTTGGAAATTTTTCAAATTTCAAGCACTTTTCAAACATTTTTTTATTGAAGCATTTCAGAACACTTATCATTTCAAAACAGAGTAATACCGAGTCGAGAGAGGCGCGCAATATTCGAGGCAGTGCTACAGAGGTATTCAGCTTTAAGCATAACGAAGTGAAGGCTAACTCCTAGGCTCTGGCTCCCGATCTCATCCTGTTTGTGGGATTCGATCGCTAAAATTCGACTTCGAATAGATCTGTGAATTCCCCATCGACTATATCAATGAATCTTGAAAAATAGTATGGTATTGTCGTGTCTTTATTTTGAAGTTTCCAGAGAAGATTAGTGTTAGGGTTTGAGATATACCAAAATGTTCTTTGACGAGAGTTAGACATGAACCTTGAAAAACAGTATGGTATTGTCGTGTCTTTATTTAAAGTTTTCGAAGAATATTAGTGTTAGGGTTTGAGATATACCAAACCATTCTTTGACGAGAGTTAGCGATGAATCTTGAAAAACATTAGGGTATTTTCGTGTCTCTATTTTAACAAAATTTATCCCTCAAAGAAATTTATAGATAGATTATTAACTCCACTAGCTTTGAGGAGCACGGTGGAGCTCTATCTTCCTTTGCATTGCATCGTATCAGCAGATCACTAGGTTCTGTTCGAATCAACAGATCAATTGTCTCCCTTTGGAGGACATGGCTTCGAAGTTTTTTCAACTACAGAACAAGGCAACTGTGGCTTCATAGTTTGTAGCAAAGCATGGTAGTACATATTACAAACAACTATTTGAGAAAAACAAGGAATATGTCCAGGAACCGACTACTGTGGAGAAATGCAATGAGCTTTCAAAAAATTCTTAGCCAATATGAATCATTCTAGAAAAAAGTGGACCTTCTGAAGCAGAAATTGAAAAACATGCAGGAGTTGAAAGTAGAGGATGTTGGAGTAGGAGTTCTATTTTCATTGGAATTCTATGCATGGGGTTGCGTTGGCGATGTTATCTCCAAATTGGTACTGATGGGCTGCTCCACCAGACAACTTAGAGTAACTATTTAAACCAAATTTTAACTGAATATTAGCCCTCTTCAATCTGAAAGGGTTCTCTCAATGTAACTTATGATTGTTCAGTGAAAACTCTATTAGATGGATAACTCTATGACTTTAACTTGATTGTGATTGATTGCAAGTTCAAAATATGACTTGCTACCATTGGGCTAATGGGTTCAACATCAAGAAACTCAATGAAAATAATCCTTCTTGTGGAAACTGAGGAAAATCAAAGTTTCAATGAAAATATGGTATACAACAACCATCAGTAATCACATAACAAAGTGAAGAAAGCATTTGACATAAAGGTTAAGGAGGAAAAATTCCAGATTCAAGATGTAGTTTTGAAGTGGGAAGAATTAATTGACTTAAAGTTGGAAGCAGAGAAGCACATGTTAGAAAATATTGAGTTTGATCAGATGATGAAAAAATGGGACAATGCACTTTTATTTTTTTCAGGATCTATGAGTGATGCTAAAGGATTGTTGAAAAGAACCTAGCCTCTAAGACTTTTGGCCAAACATACCATAAATATGAATCTGTACTTGCAAGTTGAAAGAAGATCATTACAGAATCAGGTTAAGGACCTTCAAGAACATATGGAAATGATATTGGATGAATTGAAAAGGAGGGGTCTGAAAATGATAGTCATAAATGAGTCCAAAGACACTCCAGCTTCAAATAAAAAAGAAGGTTAGAATTACCAAGTTTTGAGTGGGGTAAGTTTTTGTCAATTTTGAAGATGCCATAGTAGTGCATACATAGCATCTATCAACTACTTTGAACACATAAAAACCCAAAAAAGAAACCATCAGAGTTAGCCATCAACTTTTAAAGTTTATTGAAAATCATTTATTTTTCCTTTGAGAGAGCCCTCTCAGACTGAAGAGGCTAATCCTCAGTCAAAATTTGGTTTGAAAGAGTTACTCTAAGTTGTCTAGTGGAGATGCCGATCAATACCACTTTAGAGATAACAAGTGAGATTGTGGGGCAAGGAGTCACACTTAGATATGAAAATGGTTACATAATAGAAAATGGGTTCTTCAGAATCTTCTTAGACACCAACTACATAGTTTAGCCACGAAGGATTGTTTGCAGTCTACATTTCATAAGGTATGTTGACTAAACCTTACTATTTGTTTATACATGTTCATAATATATATGTGAACTTCTGCTATATTGTTTTTCATCATTGGAGAGAATATGGAATAGGCTTAAGTATGGTGGAAGTTTGGTCATTTCCCAAAAAAATATTTGTATGCTTGAGTTTTTCATGTATACTTATTACACTGAGAGAATCACAACGCATTCTACTACCTAGATGAATGTGATCAATTCTTCATGTAGCAGTCCATTGAATAGGAACACTGGATCAACTAACCAGAACCTGAATCTAATATGCACAAGCTATAGCATACATATGTCAACCTTAATATATGAAAAATTAAGGCACATATCAAATCCAAGTTGTTATGAGTTTGGGATAATTTGTATGGCACAATTATACATGTACTTCTATGTGTACCATTTTTTGAAAATGGAAAAAATTATGAGATGGTTATGTAAGCAACTAGTTTAGAACATAAATTGCTGATTTTTTGGAAAAACGAATCTTCAGGTGCTCAACTCTAGGTTTCTCGGAGTAGTGGTTACACTGATACCTATATTAATATGAGAAGAATCAAGCTAGAGCCCGACTACATTATTCTTAGTATTTTACTGTTATAATTTATTATTCGTTTTTCCTGAAAAAATGATCTAGTTGATTATTTTTTTTAATATAGATAGTATACAAAATATAGGGCAGTATGTCAACAACAACTACTATTAGAGCATAAGCTATAAGAGGACATATAGAGAGATGCTAAAAGTAATTTAAAAAATAAACCAATTTTATATCTTGAAGACTAGAGTTGTAAAGGAATAAGCCATAACAACAACTTTAGTAGGATCATGATCATCATTATTATCATCTTTCTGACCCAAACCATGGTTGGTGGAAGCAGAGTATTTTTTCTTTTCTTTATTTTCTCGTGTGGGAATTGAGCTAGGAAATACTGGAATGCTTATCCATGATAGAAGGATGGTTTGGTCTTTCTGGGTAGTTGGGGCCATGCAGTAAAGTACATGAAATGATAATGCTATGTGTTTTGGAATATGATGAATTAAATTTTAGTTGGAATTATCAGCTGAATATAAGTTGATGACATTTTTTTTCTGAGGCCTAGTCATTGTTTTATCCTTTATTTGAGGTTGCATTTTGTTTCTGTGTATGATTCATATGTTTTTTCTTCGATGCGTAAAACTTACCTGACGCTATAGTGGTTATATGCATATGCATTATGTGGCAGGGCATGATTTCAGTCTCTAGGTTCGGGATCATGGATGATCAAACAAGAGGCTGTTGTAGATAAACATAAGGTTTCTTGTTGTACATGTGGATTTTTTGGTGTTAGATCTGGGTGGGTTTGGTATGGTTTGGTTTTATTTTTTTAATTATTATTGAGTTAAATCTCATAATTTATTATCCGCTTAAAGTCATTGATTTAGATGTTTGCTTCTAAAAGAGTGATGGTGAGTCTATGCTACCTGTTTTCATGAGCTTCTCTAAAAAAATTTAATGGTAGCTATTCTTCCTATTAAGCATGCACCTTTTCATTCAAATCTTGTTAGCTGGTACCACACAAATGTGCTCATGTTGCTAGTGGTGCCTTCATTTTCTAAAATTCCACCTTATTTTTATTTAATTTTTTATGTTCTCTAGTATTTTCCTCCTGGAAATAATTAGGATCATTTTTCTATAAAGCTTTAAAGGATCAAAATTCTTAGTTGCTATTGATTTCTAGCTTATTGCATTTCTTCTTTGGTTCTACATGCTTTGGTTTCTCTCAAGGGATTGTGCATTTGCGCACCAAAGTATTTCAGTGAAGTTTTTAAAATTTTTGATGGTTTTCAAGCTTAAATTTGTCACTTCATTTTATAAATTTTGCATGGTTTTCTATAGGAAAAAATGCTAAAGGTGTGAATCATGTTGAGTATAGGGATGTAATACAAATCACTCAAATTTATGTTAGAACAAATGTCGCTTTGAGCACATCCTATTAAGACTGGGTTGTATTAGCCCTAGTGCACAGTTTCGAATTGTACCTCGAAATCATTAAACCAAGATTGTCCTGAGTCTGGCTTCCACAAGACCTAGAACACTTGCAATGCTCTATTTTATTTTGAGGGATGTATTTTTTGGGTAGTCCAAGCTGAAATATTACAAAATGATAGCGAAAACTTTATCGGGGTATTTAAACCCTGTGTTATCACACCCTAAATTTTCAAAATTTCAAATTTGAAATGTGTCAACTTTTCTTTTGGTCATGATTTCAAGGAAGTCTAAAAATAATTTAAGTCTTGATAAAGGATAGGTCATAGGGTCGGAAGTCTTTAAAGGTCATATTTCAAGTTCAAATAAAGTATTTTAGGTCCACTCCATGATCAATAAGCTCTGAAAGTTTACCTTGTTCGAGTCATGGTCTTAGATAGGTATTAGGTCATTTCATGTTTTAATGGTTAGGTGATAGGGTAAGAGTCTTAGAGTCTCATTTTCATTACCAAATAAACCTTGACAACCTTATTTCATGTCTTAGGAGTCTCACCTTATGTTTAGAGATCATATTTCAAACCATTTAGATTTTTTTTTTTGAATTAGCCATGAATCCACGTTTTTTATAGCGCAGACAGTGTAAAAAACTTGTTTTGCGCGATGAAAACACTGCTATTTTCGTAGCGCGCTACGAAACCACTGAAGTAGCCTTTTTTTTTTATCAAAAACCCTGTTTTTATGCTTTTAGTAGTATTTTTTCCAGAGGGGTTCCTAAGCAACAGAAAACTAATTTTTGAAAAATGAAAGAGATTTTTCTTCCTAACATACGGAAATACAAAAACCTCTTTCAGTTTCTTCAAATTCATTATGAGGTGGGAGAAATTGATCACTCAACTTGCGCTACGAAACTACTAAAATTCATTGAGAGAAAAACTCTGTTTTCTGGTTTTAGAAAACTTTTGCAAGATCAGTTGCTGGCTACATGAAAAATTATTTTGGAATTCTGAAGGAAATTTCTCTTCATAAAATCTCCTAATACAATAACCTATCTCAATTTTCTCACAAGTGTTATAAGTTTGGAGATAGAAGGCTTTATTTGAAGCCATATTTTTAGAAATCAGGATTTTCCAGTTTTATACAGGTTGTTCAAAGATATTTTCTGGGCAATAGGAGAGGTATTTCAAAAAACCAAGATAGGCTTTTGTTCAAGACATCATTTTGTCCAAAAAACTTCTTCAGTTTCTCAAAATACATCATGGAGTAAGAGATATAATCTCTTTCCCAAGACCTAATTTTCAGGGAGAAGCAGGAAAAATTTGCAATTGAAGAAGGAATCTCATGAAGACTATTATGAAAGTATTTTTCACTTCATATTTTTGTTTTATATGTTGGAAGAAGGTTTATTTTTATTTTTGGCACATTTTCAAATTTTCATTTTTGAAAATTTTGAGCAAAAATTCTCACTCAGCAGTTTCGTAGCGCCAACAGTGCAAAATGAGGGAAATGCGCTACAAAAATGTTGTAGCATGCTTTTTCACTCTCTCTCTTAAATTTTGGAAGGGAAAAAAATGTGAGTTTTCACTTGAAATTGCTAAGGGAGTTGTGTTAAGTGTCAAGGAAGATAAATTTGAAAAGAAGAAGCCAAAATTTTGAAGGAAAAAGGTTAAAAAAACTGCGCTACGAAAAAGCGCTACAAAACTAGGCTATTTTCGTAGCGCATATCTGTTTCATTATTTTGGAGAGTTTGAAGTGGATTTTGAATAGCTGGCACTAAGGAATGACTTGGGACATATGGAAATCATGTTCCTAACATAAATTAGCCTCGAAATTATTAGTTGGAAGTGGTCATACTATCTCAAGAAACTAAAAATATCCTAAGCCTAAAAACAGGGGAGCAGTTTCCTAAATTGCAGGAAATCAACATCATCAGTATCATGATCATAACAGGTTGGAGCTCATCATTAGGATTCGACTTAATGGAAATATAGGTGGAAAATGATGTAATTAAGTTTAGATAAATTTGTTTTGAACAGAGTTAAAAGAGTTCTAATTCTATTTGTAATAGGACTCTATATTAGGTTTACAACTATTTTTGTAATAAATACCATGTTTTATGATTAGGATAGGTGTCAAAGATAGGAATTCGATGTGTCTAGTTGTGGAGAAGCTTATCTTATGTTGTAATATGTCTATTAAAGACCAAGGGGTCGAATTAGCAAGGGGTTGGAGACCTTTTGGCCCAGCTGCTGCTTTATGTTATGGAAGATAACCAGTAATACAGAGAGGTTTTCCTGAACAGATCTGAGTTTAGATGAGGTTTAATGTTTTCTTGATCTATATGATACTTTAGTTACTTGAAGTAGATCTTATTACTATTACTTAGAATTCACAATCATGTGCTCTGACTTCCTTTAGTAATGGGATGACTGTGTTTTTCCTGCATCTTGTGAGTAAACTACCTTTGAAACCCTAGCAGTAAATTTCATTGCTATTACTCAAAATTCACAATCATGTGCTTTGACTTCCTTTAGTAATGTAATTATTGTGTTTAGCAGTAGATCTTATTTACTATTACTCAGAATTCACAACCATGTGCTCTGACTTCCTTTAATAATGAGATGACTATGTTTTTCTGCATTTTGTGAGTAAATTACCTTTGAACCATTAGCAGTAGGTTCCATTGCTATTACTCATAATTCATAACCCTATGCTCTGACTTCCTTTAATAATGGAATTACTGTGTTGACCTATGTTTCTTGAGTGAATTATCTTTGTTTAAAAACCCCATTTGCCTCAGCTTCCATGTTTAGAAACCTTTCCACTAAATCTACTGACTTGTTGACTCCATAGCCCAATGGTAGCAAACCTTCATCTTTCAACCTACAAACACACGAAACCAAGATAGAGTTAGCCATCTATATCATCATTAATCAATATCATAAACCTTTGAGAGAGCCCTCTCAGGCTGAGGATACTAAGCCTCAACTAAAATATTGGTTTGAAATAGTTATACTAAGGTAGTCTGATCAACAGCCTATAGGGTCCTATTTTGGTGATAACACCCTGATCTAAAAGACTAAGGTGCTGATTCTGTAGACCACACAAAGTCGAGTCTGTTGTTCATAAAACAACAGGGCTTGCTACATAAGTTTCCATCTCTAAGCTGAGCTGGAAGAAAAAGGTTTGATTTAAAGAGGCCTTGAGGCAAATCTCGTTCTAAGATGATAGCTCAATTTTGCAACCCTTGACAAAGCGAGATGAACATGTGTGGACTATTCTCAAGACCATTCTCTCTCACAAATACTTTACGATATATACACACACATATATGCGCTATTGAATTATAGTTTCTATATAGCTTCCTCTTGGCAAGTATAATTTTGGCACTATTATCTCAGTTCAATATATGGGCGATCTCAACATCATATATGTACAGTGATCCTGGTATAATGCTTTATCTCCAAACCATAAATATATTTTCTCGGAGTTCATATTTCATGAGTTCTCGACATAATTGTCATGACTCATCAATTTCTATGGTCTCAGCACATCGTTACAAAAGTATTTCGACCCCCTTAAAATCCTTGTCTTGCACTGTTTCTATGACTGACATTTGTTGATTCACATTCTAGAATCTCTGGCCCACTTGGTATCTACACACTCCGTGGACTATGGACTTTTGCTCTCACTACAGGAAAAATCTTGCTCCCAGTCGAATTAGCCTCTCGATCTGGCTACACGACGTTCACTATAATATCGTTCCACGTTGCAATTCACTTTAAAATTGCCTTAGGCTTCCATGATATGCCACAATATATCACTCACTATTGTAGGAAATTTTATGCTCAACATATATATATATGTTCTGCTCTTGACACTACAACATCGATATGACTCGCTCTTGTTCCAGCATCATGATTTTGAATATGATTATGGGCATTTCATCCCTGTCTATATATATCTATATACTCTCTCAGAAGCAAAGCTCCAGTCAACGCTCAATTTATTTTAATGCCTTGTTATCCTCCTGTCTTTGGTAACATGATAATTATCATTGTGGTTCACTCTAATGGTCTGTCATTACTCATTATGTCTACACATCAAATAGATTGCTCAATCTCCATGATTCGATTATTTTTTTTTGTCGTGGAGACTCACACTCTTTACGGTACAAATTAAAGTGACAATGATCTTGGACTATGACCAATATGTATTGTTAACCTAATGGTGTAACATATCTCATATATCAGTGACTTAGAGCTAAACAAGTTCGGACCTGTGATTATTGTGAGCTTGGATCTCAGACCATAATTGTCTAGATTTTCACATCTGCTTGATCTCATAATAATTTCTGATTAGGGCGTAAAATTTGGATTGTTTATTAAAGTTTTCTTATGATTCTATTTTCTATAGACCAATATGGAAGACTCATGTGAAATATTGAAGAAGATATACTCTAGCCAGGGACAACTACCTCCTCCAATACGGCCTTATCACAGTGACTTAAAATCTGTAGCAATTATATATCGCTTACACGTGGTTGTGATTTGTCCAGAACCTTGCATAGAAGTATTGTGACAAGGTCGAGTCTCTAGCACAATAAACCCTGTAGCTGTCGATATATGATTAAATGGCATAATTCTGAGAATGAAGATAAATGACAGAGGTGTGTAGAAAGTTGAACACACCCTTGCATTATCACAACTTTTCTTATTAGTTGAAATATCTCTGTGGTTCAAATATGAAGAATATAAGCTAAGAAATTTTCTCAAATTTTTTTTGAACAATGTGATGTTTACCTTGATCAATATAATTATCAATAGCTTACTACTATTGAATCTTGCTATGTCCCTTCTGAAGGTTTGAATATCAAGTAACTGTTTCTAAATGCAATAGCTCGAAATGTCACATTAATTGCATCTCCAGATATTCTATTGACAATAGTTACATTCGTTGAAATGAAGGTGTTTTGCAAAATTGAGGCATTGCATTGTGATGTATCAGAATCACTATACAAGAATCAGTACTACTGAATTCTCAGTTGTGAAATAATGACTATAGGATAGTATAATGCACAACAAGTTGAAAACCGATATTCTTGGTACTGCCTAGGGTTTGACCTTGAGCAAGATTTGTCAAAATTTTGTATAGCTGATGCATGTGGCCGAAATTGAAAGATGGATGACTTGTTGATCAGAACTACAAGGACTTGCTTGATAGATTAAGCAGAGCTACCAATATTAAATAAATTTATTTGACATATATATTTTATCCTAGGAAGTCAAAATCCGTTATTACTAGTATTATTATCTATTATGGTTAGGATACATATTAATGATGCATGGGCTTCAGTTTTCCAGGATTAGAGTACTTCCATCTGGCATATTGAACCTAAATTTGGCTTGTATTGTTCAGCTAGGGTTTTGCCTATTGTTGAATATGTTGCGCCATCAATATTAGTCAGAATCTATATTTGATGTCAGAATCTGTTGGGACATATAAGCCTGACTGCTGATATCCTTATTATTTTTTTGTTCCTTGAATATTTTCTCAAATTAAATAGTGCTTGTCAAGTATACATATAGCCTAACTGCTGCAAGATAATGATGAGATTCTGTTTGACGAATGACGTGTCACTTAATTTTTTCTTTGCTAGAAGACTGAATTAATGTTCCTGGATGTTTGGATACTTTCCCACCAGCCTATATATGCCAATTCCTTTCTATATCTATAGACTTGATTATGCCAATCCATGCAGAACTGCACTAAGCTGAAAGCTAATTGAATTCACACATTTTACACTCCCTTTTCATTTAACAATATGTTAGACTACACAGACATGCCATAAATAACGAGGCTTAAATGATTTATTTGTACATGGGTACTAAACATTTGTTAACATACTTAGCTATATTATTTCTTCAGATTTAACTCACCTTTAAGGACCAAATTCCCAAATTGGAAGTATTGATTTTACTGATGGCTCAAGAATACGACAGATTTGAATCTAGTTCATCCACAACGATCAGCTCTAGTTTGAAATGATTGATGTAGAAGATAATGTAATTAGATCACTGATAAATCTACAAACTTCCATGACAATATTCAACAAGAAATAAAGACTTCAAGCCAATATGAAGAATGAGACTGAACCATTTAGCTGTAGCTGATTTTCTATTGATATTGCATAGGTCGGCTTAATTCTCCTTGATAGACATATCTGTTTACCTAGTGAATTCAATACATCATGCCAAAGGATATTGTTGCAGTTGCAATTTGACCACTGCAATTAGACTCAGAATCTTCGCTATTATGAAATAAGGCCGAGGAACTGCAATGTGGTTCATATTGAAACCTTAAAATTGTGAAGAGAATGGCAATAATAATCATCATTCCTTGTCATTGTCAAAATTATTGGTCTACAACTTTTGAAGTAACCCAATGTTATCAGTGGAAAATCAGACAAGCAAAGGTGACATTATTTAATGTTAGGGAGAAGGATTTTTGAAAGACATTAGAGAATCTGAAGTATTTAAAAATCTCTAAGGTCTAAAAGGAAAAATCAAATTGTGCATAGAAGGAACCAGTGAAATGCGCCTTTACGCACATAATTATTCAATAACTGCACCTTGCGCGGATTTTCCTAAAAAATCCGCACGGCCCTGAAAGTGGTGGAAGTCACTTTCTGGGACCACAAGGCACACTCCATGACATTGATCCCACACTTGAGGCCACCTAAGGACAGCCGCCCAAGTCTCCTTAAGATCTCAAGGGAGCACAAAATGGAATAAATGTGGCACACAATGGAATCACCCTCCTCTCTTGGGTCACCATCCACAATGTACCAAGAGAGGGAAGGATGATTTGAATTCTCCTATAAAAGGCCACCAAGAGATGAACAATATGAGAACACATTGTTATGCTGGCTAGAATTTCCCCAAGCAATACCAGCAGTGTGTGATATGGAGCAGAGATAGAGGGGACTCAATTGTTGGTCATCCAACAACTCCAGTCCACCATAGTAGAAAGAGGGAGACTTTGCGCCAAGACAACGGTTGGCTTGAGGGGTCCTGACCCAGGTTCGGAGGTTAAGGTTTGCCAACAAACCCCTATACTATTGGTCCTTTCGGCAGTGACATGTTCGCGCAGGTAAAAGTCTCACCCGAACCAGTATGGGAGGGTGCTAGAACCAAGTTTCTGCACCCTAAGAGAGAGTAGGTAAGTCAAGAGGATCTGTATTTGCATCCTATCGAGTTCACACCAAACAAATCTATTTGCAGGGCTATTAACAGTATAATCGAAATATACATAACTAATATCGTGCACAGAGCTAGTTGATAACTCCGCATGCATGTGTGTATCAGCAGTAATCGACACATATCATCATAACGCATCATCAACAGAGTATAGTTATACCATAACATAGATAGATTCACAGCATAAACAGATAACCAACAACATTCATAACAGATCCAATAGTTCACATCAACAGAAATACCTTAGATCAGATAACACAGAAGTACTTAAACCATATCCGCATATATTAATATCCAAAACTTAATACAATCCGACACAGCCTACGCATACAACTAGTAGGGTCTGCACATAGTAGGAATGAGGACCTCCGCGCACACAGCCAGCAGGAGTCCTTACCCTAACAACCAACAATAGGTCTAACAATTCTCACTTAGCATCAGACTTAATTCTTTTCTACCTTAAGACTCAAAAAGGTTCATCTATTTATATCGACTTAGCCTATGCTTCCAATGTGGTCTACCCTTGACCCATTAGATTTCATTCAGGGCTTTGACCCACCCCAAAACCCCTATGCTAGACTAAATAATATAAAAAATATGCAAAATTATACAAAATTTGCAGTTGTTAGGGGACCCTGTTCCAACAGTCGCACAACACAATCTTGTGACTCATTCCGAGTCACTATGATGGTGGGGTCTCCACCTGCGCCTGCAGTAGTTTGACAACCAGTGGAGGTAGCACTCCTTCACTCTGAACAACAGTGTTCTGAGCAATATCCACTAGCTTCTGCGAAGTTGGTCCTTCTGTTTCAGCGATGATGCTCTCCAGAGTCTGGTTCAATTGCTTCACAGCGACATCAATATCTTGGGAGAGCTTGAGGGCTTCATCAACCCATGGATTAAGATGGTCAGTGAGAGTCTTCTTCTTCTGATGAAGTTCGTCGATATCATCCCGAAGGGCATGGCTAGTCCCCAGGCATACTAATTTTTGGGCAAGAACCAAAGTAGGCATTATGGCTTTGATCTGCTCGAACGCTTATTCCTTTTGTTGCAGGTCCTGGTTGATTTCGCGCAAGATCGAGTCGCGATGTACTTTGGTCCATAACTGCATGGTTGTATCCAGCAATTGGGCACCCTGGGCAATCTAACCGGTAATAACATTTGTGGCTGCAGTAACCAGAGCAGCTCACTGGGCCCACACCTCTAGTGGTTTCTTTGGCTACAACTTGGCCTGAAAGTCCATGATCTACTGTTCCATCTGTGTTTTGACTACCTGGACCTCCATTCTTGAGGCTTTTAATGTTGTGACCAGCCCCTCAATCTTGGCCTGGGGAGGCAGCCATGGCTGGTATTTCATCAGTAATATCCACGCAGAGTCTACTAATTAAATGTTCCAGCTCTGTCTGTTGCATGGTGGCAAGGGTGCATGCATCCTGGGCCTGAGATACTTGAGCAACTTTTTCTTCAATTGTTTGCTTGGCTATGTTGAGATGATGGTGCAATTGGTGATCCTGATGGTGGATTTATTCAAAGAGCGCAGTGTGGAGCAGCTGCAATGACTCATGAGGTAGTCAGGCTAGATCTAACTTCACTCCTGAACAAGCATGGACTTGAGCACCTAACTTAGGGGAACTCATTATGAGGGTTTCACCAGGAAGACAATAGGGACGGCTTTCGGCTGTAACCACAGCTGCGCTACTAGTTGCAGAGTGAGACCTCGCCTGGGTCATGCTGGTCTGCAAGGTGTCTGCTTGGAGCTGCAAAGCCTGGATCCCTGCCTAAAGTGTATCAACCGTGGCCTTTTGCTGCTCTTCAAGAGCTAGCCATTTGTCTTCTGCCGCCAAGGTGACTGCATCTGAAATATACTCCAGATCATCTTCGGTCATTGTAACTCCTGTACCTCGTTATGGTTAGATGGCGTGCTATTTCTTGCGTGACCCCTTGACAGACTCACTCGTTTGCTTCGTGCCTCAGGGGGAATCAGTACCTCCCATCTCAAAACCTTTGGTCCCGAGATCATGTTGCGCATCATTCTGTGCTACGACGTCTGCACCCTTCCCCGTACTCTTACCGGGCTGTGAATCCTTCTATGATGCAGCTTCGACGCCCTTTCCGAGACTCTAACCAAGATGCAAAGCCTTCTATGATGTAGCTCCAATGCCCGTCCCCGTGCTCTTTCTCCATCCTCCAGTATCTTCGGTGATGACATGTAGGATTAATTTCATTGTGCTGGTTCCTTCGGTGCCCTTTGCACCTCATTTGAAGCCAAGCTTCCAGTGAGGAGGCCATAGTGCAATTACGTTGTAAATTTCTTCATCCGCAACCATATAAGGGAGCAAAACCCTCGCAGAATCCTTGCGGCCTCGAATTTGGATGTTGTACATAGTCACCTGGAATACGGCGATGCTTTTGTATTTATCATAGATAGTTGGCGACAAACGTGGCCAGGAGTTGATAGATGCTGCAAGCCCACTTTGAAACAAGATTTAGAAGACCTGGTTGTCCTCGATGCGTGTAATATCCCAAAAGGGAGAATGCAGTAATACTTAAACACAACATAAGAACTAAAACTAAGTAAACAATAAATCTCAAGACAACATCAGAATTTACAGAGAAGTTGAGCCATTTTATTATATTGGAGAATATTCAGTTACACAATGTAAAAAATATGAGGAGATCTAGCCAAAGAGATGGCCTAGAATCACCTAGAAAACATGCCACAATAGGCACTGCGTAACTAGAGAGCCATTGAAGAAAATAATGCGTTGTCCCTTCAGCAGAATATGAATATATGACTACAGGCTGAAAAGGAAAATGAAGATATACTCAAATTTGGAGCTCAGATGATGCCAAGATTCAAGATCTGGCCAATGTGATGGATTCCCAAGATAACCCAAAAAGGATTTTCTAGATCTACAACTTTGGAAAATCACCCTTCTAGGATTTGATCCTTGATCTACTAAAGAATTATAGATCTGAAGCTAGATCTGACAAATATATGGTTGAAATATGTCACAAGATCATATCTAAGCTTGAAGGGTTGATCCCTTCTTCAGATCTACAAGCTGGAAGCTCTAGATCTAGCATCTCAATCCTCTAATGATGATTACAACTGCTGCAACATAACTTCCAATAGAAATTGGCGCTATGAGGTAAAGAGAGGCCTTATGTCTGCTGAAATATGTTGCAATAAACTCCAAGATGATGGAAATATTGATGGAAAGGTGAGGGAATGATCCCTCATAGGATGACTAGCTGAAATGCTAGCAACTTCCTTCCTTCTTTTGGATCTGCAAAATGGATAGCGTAATTCCTGAAGGTATTACTGCTGCTAGGAGGTCAATAAATTTTGGCCTGATGCCAGATCTGATATGAAGCTCTCAGAATTCTGATCTTTAAGCCCAAGGTGATAGGAATAAACCTTCACCAGTTCTCTAGCTGAAATACTGAAGACAACCTCCACCTTCCAAACTGATCTTCAGAAATCTGCAATTTTTGAATATGAATGTTCTGCAGAAAGTAGGAAAATATATGTGGCACCAATTCTTGATGTAGAATGAAGTACGATACTCTTTCCAGAGCTACTCAAAGAAAGAGATGGGATTCCCGACCAGGAGCACCCTGTGCTAAACAACACTTGCAATCTCTGCTAAACAGCCCAAGAAAGCAATGGAATGTCACATGACAATTCCAGATCTAAAAATATCCTCAACATCAATAATCACAAGCATGCTTTCATCCTTGCCTTCATCTTCTTTATATAATGTTTGAGCCTTCCCATGCCTTGGTCCTCATCTAGACTATGTTGTGCATGTGGACAAGATCCTCCATGTTTTACTGCATTGTTTGGCCAAGTCATCCATCATGTCTAGGTGCAATGTACACCCTCTCCATCATGTGTGCATTAATTGCACAACTTTCTCCATCATCTTATCATGAATGTTCCATGATCTTCTGTTTGATCTCTTCCAAGATCTTAGTTGACTGTGTCAACCTCCATGATCTATCTCATTAATGAGACATGATCTCTTCTTCCATTCACATTAGTAGTTGCTCAACTACCTCATTATGTAGATCTAGGCTTAACTAATCCACATTCACACACAAAAAGTGGATATTTATTCATATTGAGGATTATGGATCCCTCCACCCTTTTATTTACTTAATTCATTGAGAAAGTTAAGAACTCTAATATTCCAAATATCAGGTAAAATTTGGGAATATTACAATCCTCCCCGGCAAAGTGTTGATTGTCCTCAAGCAACTGCAAAATTGGATGCTACAACAAACATCCTCCCTCCAAATGGCATCCTAACGTGGAAGGCCTTCCCATCTATCACAATGTGTCATGTATGTCCAGCTCCAAAGCCGCCTCTCTAGAATGTCTAGAATGGCTTCCAACTGAAAATTTAGATACCCTTCCTCATCAATGAATCTCCAAGTGGCAACCATATGATGTCCAAAGTTCTCCTCTATACATGAGATACATAAGATAAAGTGGTTCATTCCCAAAGTAGAAAGTCCCATCTCATGAACTATCTCTCCAATCCATGATACATAGAGTAGATTATATACATCATTAGCCATGTTGGCCATGTAGGAATCAAACATCACATCAACATAGTTAAAAAAAAGAAGTAGAGACATATGGGAAAACATAAACAATGTCAAACCATATTCTCCTAATAACAACCAATGCAGCAAAGCCTTCTACTTCCATGCTATATCATCATGAAAATAAGTAAGAGAGCCATACTCTCTCAAAAGAAGCCATCTTAGAAATGCTTCTTATTGCCATGTCAAGTCATCAATAATAATATGAGAGCCATACTCTCTCAAAAGTAACCATCTCAACAATGCCTTTTGCTGCCATACCACATCATCATTGTACCAAATGTAGTGGCCATATTATCTCAAGAAAAGCCACCTCAATAAAGCATCTTGCTGCCCCATCACATCATCATTATACCAAGTGCAATGAGCAAAATCTCCCAATAGAAGCCAACGTTGTAAGGCATCCTATTGCCATCCTCTATCAAGTTCATGCAATGTATGGGAATAATTCAGCCCATATTCTCCCAATAGTAACCACAGCAACAAAGATTCTTGTTGCCTTCTTGTATTGTCATGATGCAAGTCATGGAGCAATAACAAAGTAATGGACATGTGAGATGTCTCATCAACATAATACAAACAAGCTCCTCTATGGCACATCATGTGAGAGTGATACCTTCTCCCAAACCCAATTACATACATGAACATGAGATACATCCCAAACATAAATACATGTAGATATATGATACATACCCCAAACAAGAGTAAATACATGGACATAAGATTTAACATGTGATGTCCAAACTCTCTTCTTAACAACCATAGTAACCATGCCTTCTTCTTATGCATTATATCATTGAGACATAAGGCATGAGACAAGAAAATATGAACCTTTGGGAAGTAACCATACTCACCCAAGAGAAACTAGTGCAGCCATGCTTCTTGCTGGCCTATATCATAGATCTGCAAGTGTTGTGGCAACCCCTTGCTTCATATCATCAAACATTCATCCCAATGTGGATGATGGATCTCATTCTACAAATACTTGGTATCCTCCCATTGTAGGACACCAACCTCCTTAAACTGATGAAGATCTTTGCACCTCATGAAATGTTGAAGTGCACCTCCAATGCGATCTCTTAATGAGAACTTCTTCTCATCCATGGCCTTCCAAAACCAATGAGGTTCTGGATCTGCTGCAGGTATAAGTCTCTCTTTGAGTTGTGAGATGCTCGTTGAGAAAGTGTCATCGAGAAAGGAGAAAATATTTCTCATATCTAGATGTCTACCATTAATCATATTATCCTCCATTGCTTCATGAATGAAGCTACATTCAGAATGCTCCAAGAATAATGGGGCCTTATTATTATCACTGCTACTAAGTGACAACATTGTAGATCTGCAAGGTAATACATCTATTGTCTCAAAGCAAGGTACAATTTTGATCTCATAACTAGTCATTGTACATAGGATCATGCTCATCCCTACTTCTAAAACTCTACACTTCAACTCAAGAGGTTGAATGTAGTCCATCCATGACAAACTAGGATAGCTTTTCATCTCCTCCTTGAGTAGATCAAGGGTCTTCTATGTTGTGATAGTTTGCTGCTTCAAATCAGCATTTGGATCTAACCCTTGGTCATGCATTGGCTCTGATGGTATGTTCCCATAAGTTTCAATAATATATACTAAAACAATAGGTGATGAATGTGTATGTAACCTTGTATCAACTAATATGTGGGAACCTCTTGATAGAACACAATAGTTCCTCCAACCGGGATAATGGTGTCTCCAACTGCCAGTAAGAGAGATGGTTGCTCTTCTTTCAATGTACCAGTGCTGGAATCTTTCTCCTCTTCCTCATGCATCTCCTGAATCATGCATGGGACTCTATGTTTCAAGAGCTCAAGATTACTTTGCAAAGATGCAAGTATCTCTTCTCTGGATTTAAGTACTTTTGCAGCTGGTGGTGAATGTAGTGACTTCTTGTCCAGAGTGACAAGAATGACATCCTCCTTTGTTTCCTTAGGAAATGTCTCTTTGTATCCCATTTCTGTCTTCTTCACATCAAACTTCTTCCTCAACTCCTGAAATAAATCTGAATATTAAGTCATCTTTGCATGCTCCATGTGACTAAACCAAAAATCCTTGGCTCCACCTAAAAGATGAAGTGCTGCAATTTGGATAGCCTCTTTTTCAGCCACAGGATGTAGCCTGCAAAATGTATCCAAATCTCTCCTCCAAGCCTTAACATTTCTTGAGGAATATCCATCAAATGTAGGCAAATAGAACCTATTGTGCCTCTTCCTTATATTGATACTATAGGACCTTCTTTCTTCCTTGAGTTCAAATAATTCTTAGAGAGTTAGACTTTCTTTGAAGGCTTTATAATGTTCCTTGTACTCCTTAAGATACAAATTGAGAGTCTCATGAATCTTAGGTTCTCTTATTTCTTCATTTATATACCTCTAATCTTCTTCAAATAAAGTGGGAATAGTAGATCTATGAGGAGATCTATGGTCCTCCGGTTCTCTTTTCTGCTGATAGGAAGTGCTTTTACCTTCATCTTCAAGTCTTCTTCTTGGATACTTATTTTGCCTTTCCTTCTTCATTTGATAGACCTCCTTGGAAAGATATTGCATGGATCTAAAGAAAGGAGTGGAAAAATTATTCTCCTTCATGATAGATCTCATCTATCTGCTTCTTCTTTTGATGCAAAATATGAAGTATCCACAAGTTGAGCCAAAGATCATGCTCCGATACCACTGTAATATCCCAAAAGGGAGAATGCAGTAATAATTAAACACAATATAAGAACTGCAACTAAGTAAACAATAAATATCAAGACAACATTAGAATTTACAGAGAAGCTGAGCAATTTTATTATATTGGAGAAGATTCAGTTACACAATGTACAAAATATGAGGAGATCTAGCCAAAGAGATGGCCTAGAATCACCCAGAAAACATGCCACAATATGCACTATGTAACTAGAGAGCCACTGAAGAAAATACTGTGTTTTGCCTTCAGCATAATATGAATACATGACTGCAGGCTGAAAATGAAAATGTAGATCTACTCAAATCTGGAGCTCAGATGATGCCAAGATCCAAGATTTGGCCAATGTGATGGATTCCCAAGATAACCCAGAAAAGATTTTCCAAATCTACAACTTTGGAAAATCACCCTCCTAGGATTTGATCCTTGATCTTCTGGGAATTATATATCTGAAGCTAGATATGAAAAATAGATGGTTTAAATATGTCACAAGATCAGATCTAAGCTTGAAGGGTTGATCCCTTGTTCATATCTACAAGTTGGAAGATCTAGATCTAGCTTCTCAATCCTCCAATGATGATTACAGCTACTGCAACATAACTTCCAATAGAAATAATGATGTGAGGGAAATAGAGGCCTTCTGCCTGTTGAAATATGCTGAAATAAACTCCAGCCTGATGGAAATACTGATGGCAAGCTAAGGGAATGATCTCTCATAGGATTACTAGTTGAAATGCTAGCAACTTCCTTCCTCCTTTTGGATTTGCAAAACGGACATCGTAATTCGTGAAGGTATTACTACTGCTAGGAGGTCAATAACTTTTGGCCTGATGCTAGATCTGATATGAAGCTCTGAGAATTCTGATCTTTAAGCCCAAGGTGATAGGAATAATCCTTCACCAGTTCTCCAGCTAAAATACTGAAGACAACCTCCACCTTCCAAACTGATCTTCATAAATCTGCAATTTTTGAATATGAATGTTATGCAGAAAGTAGGAAAAGATATGTGGCACCAATGCCTGATGTAGAATGAAGTAAAATACTCTTTATAGAGCTACTCAAAGAAAGAGGTGGGATTCCCGACCAGGAACACCCTGTGATAAAAGACACTTTCATTCTCTGCTAAACAACCCAAGAAAGCAATGGAATGTCACATGACAATTCCAGATCTAAAAATATCCTCAACATAAATAATTACAAGCATGCTTTCATCCTTGCCTTCATATTCTTTATATAATGTTTGAGCCTTCCCATGCCTTGGCCCTCATCTAGACTGCGCTGTGCATGTGGACAAGATCCTCCATGTTTGACTGCGCTGTTTGACCAAGTCATCCATCATGTCTAGGTGCATTGTACACCCTCTCCATCATGTTTGCATTAATTGTGAAACTTTCTCCATCATCTTATCATGAATGCTCCATGTTCTTCTGTTTGATCTCTTCCAAGATCTTAGTTGACTATGTCAAACTCCATGATCTATCTTATTAATGAGACATGATCTCTTCTTCCATTCACATTATTAGTTGCTCAACTACCTCATTATGTAGATCTAGGCTTAATTAATCCACATTCACACACAAAAAGTGGATATTTATTCATATTGAGGATTATGGGTCCCTCCACCCTTTTATTTACTTAATTCATTAAGAAAGTTAAGAACTCTAATATTCCAAATATCATGTGAAAATTTGGGAATATTACAATGCACTGCGCATCCTTAGAGTCCCACAAGTTCGTGTATCGAGCCCATTCGCACATGTCTTGGGTGAGTTCAGGGAGGACTGATTCCTCAGGTGCTTCCCAGTCGACCAACGCAATGAGGAACAACAACCAGGAATAGAAAAAGGCTCGTCCCTTCTCCTGGGATTCTCGGACGTTGGCTAAAAACTCATCGCACAAGTATTGGGCCCAATTGAAGCAGACCCCTTTCCCGCATTTTCCTGCCAGCTGAATTACGTATGCAGGGATGGTGGTGACCTGTCATTTTCGCTCCATCTTACATGCCAACAACATGGTACCCAAAAACGTACCAGGGTCACTGACTTGATTATGAAACCTCGAGTATTTCGGTCCACGTGGTAGGTTTTTCACACATATTCAGCAGTCTCCCCTTCATACTTCTTGCCAACACGCTTCTAGGGATTTGGTCCTTTCATGGGAAGACAAGTAATTCGATGAATGAGTGCAACATCGATGGGGATTCGATCCTGGATCCACAGGAAGCCATCATGAACCAGGGCGAGCAACTGTCGGGACAGACGATCTGTGATGTTGTATTGGCTGAAGTGTGGCAACTATAGCAGGTTCAGGAGCCCGGACCCGGCCAATCCACGCACCTAGCATATGGGGATAATCTTTATCCCATCATCTTCATAAAATCTGTCAAGGTATAACTTGGGTGCCAACTCAAGGAAGGCCTCCAAATTGGCCAAGTCATGGTCATAAAATTTTATCTCATGGAGCCTTCCAAAAGGTTCGCCACTGATGAGGACTTCTCGCTAGGTCAGCGACATCAATAGGTAGGTGATCAGGTCATCAAGGTTCTTCAGCGTGCATGTCGAGGGCCAAAAAAGGGGGGTAACCAATTGATTGGTGTGGCAGCCTATGCTTCTTCTTGAGAAGAGCGTGCCTTGGGTGTCACTCGTAGAGATTTTACATTTCTCGGGGAAGTACGAGGCTTCACCCCAAACCATTTTGCAGGTTTGCCTGAACCTTGAGCTTTTTCCTTTCCCTTCTCCTTGGTTGGGCTCAACGTGGAGATAACCTCTTCGGTCTCAGACTCAATCTACACTACTTCCTCGGTTTCTTGTTCTACCGAGGTCACTGGTTCTGAGGGCTCAGCAGGATTAATGGTCGTCATTCTGGTGCAAAAAACAAACTTAGGATGGCTACTGTCTAAGGGGGAAGCACGCTCAGACATCAACAAAACATAAAATTCACAGAATCATACAGAGCACAAACTTGGCAAGTACAATCTATTCAAGCAATACGGAACCCTTGTCTAATCTATCCTCCTCATTTTATAGCCTTTGCGATCAACCAATGGTTAGATAAACTTCGCTTGGAACTTACCATCAAGTAAACGGTAAAAAATCTCCAGAAATCGCCTCATTAAATGTTGGCCACCCGCTCCTGTTAGTGGTAACTTTTGTTTTTACCTGACTTTACTATGCCAATGGCTAGTTTTCA
Organism: Pinus albicaulis; assembly: GCA_034641835.2. Lineage (NCBI taxonomy): Eukaryota > Viridiplantae > Streptophyta > Pinopsida > Pinales > Pinaceae > Pinus > Pinus albicaulis. The sequence goes on along the minus strand of CM076577.1, from coordinate 792,697,161 downwards.
CACCTCCTATGCACCCACCGCAACCCTGTGCTCCCAGCGGACCTCTTCCGCTCCCAGTGCACCCCTGTGCTTCCAGCACACCGTCTGTGCTCTGAATATTCTCCTGTGCCTCTCGTGCATCCCTCCGGTCATTGAATTCGGTGGCTATACCATGTGCATATCATGGTACCTTCCATTCTTACCTTCCTTGGTGGGTGTAGCCCATTTTATAGAGCTACTCCGGCCATATAGTCATTTTATTCGATACGGTTTGACATAGCTGGGAATCATATCACCGGGCAGGGTGGCTAATCGAACAAATCTGCCATCCATGATTTCTTTAATGTCATAGGCACCTAGCTAGTTCTGTCGGAACTTCCTCAGGTGTTTCGCAAACTAGATATCATATAGTAGCACTAGTTCTCCCTTCACAAAGGTCTTTTGTCGAATATGTCAATCATGCGATGCCTCATCCCGAGCCTTCTGAACCTTCTGATGGAAATTAGAAATGAAACGGTCTTCCTCCGAAGCCACAAGCTACGCTAACCGCTCCTCCATGATATCAGGATCCACCATACTTGTAGAGGCTGCGATGAGTAGGCTAGGAACAATGTATTCCATGGGTATAATGGCCTCCTTCCCATAAACCATCCGAAATGGCATTTTCCCAGTCAACTTCTTATAGGTGGTTCAGTAGGCCCAAAGAACAGATGGGCACGTCCCAGTCGCTGCGATTGGAACTACAGACCTTGGTCAGTGCATGCTCCAAGTATTTATTAAAATCCTCAACCGCTCTATTTTCCTGAGGATGATATGGAGTGATTTTCACATGATGGATCCAAAATTCTTCCTTCAAGGCCTCTATTTTTTCATTGACAAAGTGCATACCTCTATCGCTCATCAGGATTTTCAGACATCCAAATCTGGTGAGAATCTGCTCAAATATGAAGTGCGCAGTGGTATCTGCAGTGCAATCCTTTACCTCTTGTGCTTCGTCCCACCTAGTTACATAATCAGTAGTAGTTATAATGTAATGCGCACCTCTCTTCTTTCCGGGTGGGTTGATAAGTGCTACGAAATCGATGGCCCATTTGTTGAATTCTTGCAGGGCTATTTGTAGTTGAAGGGGCATTTCATCCCTGCGGAACGGCCTTTCCATTCGTTGGCATGTATCATAAGCCTTACAATAGTCGTGAGAGTCACTATGTAGGGCAGGCCACCATAATCTAGCCCTTAAGATTTTCTGCATCGTTTCTTTCCCTACGTAGTGACCTCCTGCTACCCCATTGTGGGCTTCTGCCAAGATAGCATGTTGTTCATGTTCCAAAACGTACCTTCGCAGCACTTCATCAGCTCCCACCTTATATAGATGACCTCCGATGATGGTAAAATCCGTAGCGCGGGTTACCAACACCTTCTGTTGCACCGAATACTCCACGGGTGCCATGCCTGTAGTTAGGAACTGAATGATGTCAGCGAAGTGTGCATCAAATATCTTAATAGAAAACAGTTTCACATTAGGCAATCCTTCTTCCAGGTTGGTTGGTTCCTCGCCAGTCTCAATTCGGGACAAGTGATTTGGCCTAGCATTCAAATTCCCTGGCTTGACAATGATCTCAAAGTCGTATTACTGGAACAGCAATAGCTATTAGCAGATTCCCCCCCCCCCCCCTCCCCCCAACATAGGCTTATTCACTAGGTACTTCAAAGCTGAATGATCTGTAAACATTTTAAAGTGTCCTCCTAACAGATAGTGCCGATATTTTTGTAATGCATAGACCATCGCCAACCCCTCCCATTTCTTGGTAGAGTAGTTGCGATCTGCACCAGATAGTTTCCTACTAGCAAATGCAACCGGATGATAAATGTCTCCATCTCCAGGCTACATAAGGACTTCTCCCAGGACAATTCCTGATGCATTGACATGAACATGGAACACCTTCGCCCAATCGGGAAAAATGAGGATAGGCGCAGAGACCATCTTTTCTTTGAGTAGCTCGAAGCTCTTCTGACACTCGTCATCCCAAAAAAATGAAACATCCTTCTTAAGTAGCTTTTCCATAGGCATTGTGATCAACGTGTACCTCTGAATGAACTTCCTATAGTAGCCTGTGTGTCCGAGGATCGAACGCAGCTGCTTCTCAGTTGTAGGTACTGCAAGATTTATGATCACTGCAAATTCCGCAGGGTCAACCATCAACCCCTGTCGGCACACTATATGTCCAAGCAAGATTCTGAAGGGTACATAGAATATAAAATTCTTGATATTCAAGGAAATATAGTGCTTTCTACAGGCATCCAACATCATGTGCAGGTTCGAAACATGCTTCTTTACTAAGCCAAATACATTCTAATCATCAAAGAAAACTTCTAGAAATTTGTGGCTGAACTCTTTGAACACTGTGATACTACTCATGAAAAGATAGTAGGGGCATTCTTGAGTCCAAATGTCATAACTGTATAATGGAAGGATCCCCATTTAGTGGCAAACGTATTCTTTCTGCAATCTTTAGCTACGATTATGATCTGATGGTACCCTGAGAACCCATCTGTGAATGAGTACACTTCTTGCCCTCCTATGCTATCAAGGATTTCGTTTGAGAACGACGTAGGAAAGGGGTCATGAATGCAGGCATCATTCAATTTGTGCAAGTCCACGCAGATTCATATCTCTCCCTTCATTTTTTTCTCTTGAACCACCATTGGGCTTACCCAGTCTGACTACTCGACTGGTTCGATGATACCTGCGGCGAGCATTTTTTCGATTTCTTCCTTAACTTTTTGCTTATACTTAGGATTCAGCCGATAAGGCCACTACTTTACAAGGCACGCATCTGGTTTTAGCATGATGCACATGACCCCTAGGTCCCCTGTGATCCCCTTAAGCTCCAAAAACTTTGTCGGAAATAAGTCCTGATATTCTGTGAGCAGTTCGGAAACTTTTCCTACTGTATTATCATCCAAATAATCCCCAATTTTAACTAGCTTAGGCTACTCTTTTGTGCCAATTTTGACTTCTCGTAGCTTTAGAGGCTTCATAACGTCCACATTTTGTAGTGGAGGTCCCACAATTACGCACTCTCCCTCATATTCTAGGATAGAAACATTGTGCGGATCCTCATCGCACTCTTCTAAGGTTATATTGCGGCATTTAGAAATGTGTTTCATCTGCGTTTCCCATGTCGGTACCCCAAGTGCTATGTAGGGGCGTGATTCATCAAATACAAAGGTATCTATATCCTGTAGAGCTTCGTCAAGCACCTCCATTCCCCCTGTTAGCCCAAATGTCCCTACAAATTCATCTTTTCATATCTCCCAGTGGCGGGTGTGATGATGTAGCTCCACATCAATGTACCATGCGGTGGGAATTGGTCCCAAGGCATGAATAAATAGGTGAACCAATTCTTCTTTAGTCCAGTCACACCATTTTTCCATCCAAGTGAACAGATGCTCGCGCGGGTCTCCATGGCCAAGGAATGTTTTTACGCGCATGTGGGTCGGGGGTTTGAATAACAATATCATCATATCCTAACACTCTTCCCAATCCTGGAATGCCCCCTTATGCGTATCCCACCACCTCGCAGGTGTTGCACACATGGCTAGATTAAGGGCACATAGCCTTCGCTCTCGCGGAACCTCGTCTTCAAATGCTCACAAAAAATCTTTAATGCTACCAAATCCATCAAAGTAGGGCAGTTCTCTTACCTCGGAGAAGATGCATTATAAATCCTTGGTAATCCTAAGGCATCATAGTGTAGATACATCATGTAACCGATTCTACCAATTTTCCATCTCACCGTCGGAATCAGAGAAACATTCACTATCATTTTCCCAGCAGAGTACACCACTAGCTGTGGGATTGATCCAATATTTGTCCCATGTAGTTAACTTATAAATATGACCCACATCTTCTTCTTCACGCACCGGCTTTGTATACTATTCTCCTTCTGCAGGGTCTAATGGTACTATCACCCATGTACCTTCATTTTCAAATACCATGCTTCTTTTCTTCAGATTGATGATACCTCCCATATCTATGGCCTAGTAAAATCCTAGGAGCGAAGGATAGGGGTCCACATATTCTAAAATATGAATGACCTCGAAGTCATCCCAGAACTTAACTCCTGCGATATCTACCACGATCTTCGATAATCTTCCCAATGGTATGATATTCTTCTTATTGGCCATGCACAGCTGGATAGTGGACCATTCCAACTTGGGTTCTCCCATTCGCTACCAAGTTTTCTTAGGTAGTATGTTTGCATCTGAGCCTAGGTCCAGAATAACCTGATCCATCTCGTAATTACCAATTTGCGTAGTTAACTGCATTTCCCTACCATTGCGCTTCTTATTCTTGTATAGTTTGTGCATGTCCTTAATTTCCACGGGTGGGGTTGCTCTTTCCACGCAGCTATCTATCAAAGCTTTGAGGTTTTCTGTGGCCTTTTGGTTGCGTAGCAGCTTCATACATGCCTGCAGAAATGGTTTGACCTCATCATCGGCTCTGAGGTTCACGGGGGCCTCAGGAGTAGATGCCTCAGCCTTAGCAAAGTCTTGGCAAGCTACGACAAAGGTTTCCTTTTCCTTATGTAAGTCCAAACCTTCTTGTTTAACGGTTTCTTTTAGAGTACTAGGCTTTGCCTCAGCTTTCTCTGCAACTCCCCCGGTGGCCATGCCACTGCGTGTTATGAAATTAACGCTTGGTCCTTCAATCAAGGTTTTGCCTTAACCCTTTGTACATTCTACGCAGGTGTATGCTGCTTTTCCTGCATCTTGGCTATCAGAATCAGGCAGTCTTTGATCACATGGTCCAACTGTCTATAGTATCTACAGGATTATCTCGCGGGGTTCATGCAGTCCCTTGCGAAGTGCCCTATTTCTCCGCATTTATAGCAAATCATTTGTCCTCTCCCCCTACCTATGCTTCCACCTCGGCCCCCTCCCCTGCCCCTAGCTGGGGAGCCACCCACACCTGAGGGGGACCTTGGTGAGGAAGGGTCTGATTGTACCCTATATAGGTTTCCCCGGTCTATCATCAGATCGTAAGTTCGACAGTTCGGCTGATCATGCCCTACTAACTGGTGAAACCTACACCATTATTGCTTCAGTATTGGGACATACACACCTAGACAGGGGCAATGGTTAGTATCATGCAGGCCGGCTACACGGCAGTCATCACACCATAGCGCAGGTCCACCTTGTCCTAGGCGCAATGGACTGGGTCCCCCTGCCTGTAGGTAGTCTGCCAGCAGTGGGTACTGATCTTTGGTATACCCAAATACCTTACATCGTATGCACCATATGTCTGGACTAGATTCATTCCCTCAGTCCTTTCATAGATTCTGAATCTCCATGTGCATCGCCCCCAGCTGCTCTTGGATTTGTTGTACTCCCAACTAGGTATCATCCCTTGCTGCAACTTCCAACTTCATAGAAATTTCCAAGGATTTTTCCTACGATTCAATGGCTTGGTGACCCATAGGTACGCGTAGGTGAGGTAGTAACATAGAAATGAAACATTCCTCGTGCTGTCTGTCGTCATACAAAAATTCCCTTCTCTGATTACCTTCTTCAGCCGTTGGTTAGCTTCCCACACAGAATTAGAGGGTCCTTGCTTGAAATTTTTCAGATCATTCACTATCTGAGAGTAGGACTTAGGATTCTTGAACTGTTGTTTCAAGGCATTCTTAATATCTTCAATGGTCACATTCGCATGCTGAGCTATGTATCCCATATACCAGTCCAAGGCTCTTCCTTCAAAGGCAGGGGATAGTTGCACCCTCTTCATATCATTTCTGGCCATGTTTTACGCAGTCCATACCGATCTTGTGACAAACCAGAACTGATCCATATCTTCGTCCCCTACACCCTTGAAGGTAGGTAGCTTCATGTGTGAGGCCATCTCATCTTCTGGTGGTGTAGGTACGGGTGATTTCTTACCCCTATGCTGAGTTGAAGGTGGTGTAGTTGGAGGGCTATGCACAACTAAATTCCTTACAGGGCTATAGACAGATCTATCTCCTTCTTGATTATTTCTATAATATTTTCCACTCCGCGTTGTACCCTTGCTTTGATCGGAGCTCATTCACTCTGTATGACTACATAGAATGCTCTTTTCACACAGGAATATCTTAATCAATAATGGTAAGTTTTTTAGAAACTTACCCCAAAAACCCTTGAATAACCTCCACTCTGCCTGAGAATAGGACACGAATTGATCGATTGCAAATTCAGTCACAAATACCCTTAGCACAATGTCCACCAAGTGATCTACCATGTAAGTGATGGTGTTATCAGTATTATCCAACTGCTGGATCAACTCTGGGGTCCACTGTGTGACTCGTTCGTCCTTCCAACACTTTTGGAAATCTACGAGCCTTGCAAGCCACTCCTGAAGTTCGGTCCCAAATGTCACAAATAAAATTTCATAGATCTATGTGAAAATGTATTTATTCTTCCACTTCTCTGTTGTCAACTTTGCGCTTTGATTCTCTTTCACTGCAAATTATTGAACTTTCTTTTCAAACCACTCTTCAATTTCTCTCTTCTCAGGTCTCCAATGTTCTCTTGGCATTACCCGATCCCTCTCTCAAAATTCTCCCGGTCCTAGCAACGAAACCATTTGTTGGCTTGAGGGGTCCTGACCAAAGTTCAGAGGTTAAGGTTTGCCAACAAACCCCTATACTACTGGCCCTTTTGGCAGTGACCTGCTCGCGTAGGCCAAAGTATCACCCGAAGAAGTATGGGAGGGTGCTGGAACTAGGTTTCTTCACCCTAAGAGAGAGTAGGTAAGTCAAGTGGATCTTCGTTCGTAGCCTATAGAGTTCGCACCAAACAAATCTATTCACAAGGCTATTAATGGTACAATCGCAATATACAAAAATAATATTGTGCACAGAGCTAGTTGATAACTTTGCATCCACGTGCGTATCAGCAGTAATCAACACATATCATCATAACACATCATAAACAGAGTATAGTTATACCATAACATAGACAGATTCGCAGCATAAACAGATAACCAACAACATTCATAACAGATCCAATAGTTCGCATCAATAGAAATACCTTAGATCAGATAACACAAAAATACTTCAACCATATCCGCATATATTAGAATCAAAAACTTAATATAATCTGACACAGCCTACACACACAGCCAGCAGGGTCTGCACACAACAGGATTGAGGATCTCCACACACACATCTAGTAGGAGTCCTTACCCTAACGACCAACAACAGATCTAACAATTCGCACTTAGCATCAGAATTAATTCTTTTCTACCTTAAGACTAAAAAAGGTTCATCTATTTATATCGACTTAGCCTACGCTTCCAATGGTCTGCAAACCATGGTTTGCAGACTCTTTTGCCACCCTTGACCCATTACATTACATTCAAGGCTTTAACCCACCCCAAAACCCATGCGCTAGACTAAATAATACCAAAAATATACAAAATTATACAAAATTCGCAGCTGTTAGGGGACCCTGTTCCAACAGTAGCTCGTAAGTAAAGACATCCTTACATTAAGACTTGGAGCTCCATAGTTCCAAGGGCCACTTGGAAAGTGGGTTAAATTTTCATCCTCATTTCCTACTAGAACTCAATAAGAGGGGAATTAAGCACCGCCGTTTGGATTATTGAAGTTGTTTGACTCTATTTAGAGCTTTTATTTTATTTGTTTTATTTTTAGTTCATTTTTTATGTTTGAATATGCATGATATTTCTCTATCTAGTATGTTTATGTTTTATATTGTGCCACTAACTTGCTTGACTCCATCTATTTTCTACTTGTGACCAATAACTTAAGAGGGAAAAACCACCCCTCTTAAGAAATTTTTATTTGGTACATTCGTGTGACAAACACACTAACACAGGATTGGTGACCCCACTAAATTTTATTTCCAAGTTTATGTGGTTGTGCATTTTTGCATAAACCTCTGTATTTGCTGTGGATTTGGGCTGGAATAGACCCCTTTCTCTCCTTCACTTCCTGGTTCATCCCTAGTGATAGGGTGAAGTTGAAGAGCTCCCAAAATTTTACTTTGCAGGAAAATTGTGTGGCTTTCTTATAGACAGACACGCCTGTTATCACAAAATCAGACCCAATAGGCTGCCAATCAAGTTAATATCATGTAACTATTTCAGACCAATTTTTTGGCTGAGGCTTAGCCTCCTCAGCCGGAGAGGGCTCTCTCAAGGGTTAATGATATTGAATAAAGATGTAGATAGATGGTTAAATCTATTATTTGTGTTTTGATTTTGTATGTTTGCAGGTTGAAAACATGAAGGTTTTCTACCATTGGGCTTATGGATTCAAAGAAATCTTAGAAAATCAATGAATCTAATTGACATGGAATTTGAGGCATATCAGGGTTATTAGTCATGAGACATACACTTGAAACATGTAAAAACACAGTCAGTCCATTTATAAAGGAAGTCAGAGCATCTAAAGATGTGTTTTGAGTAATATATATGAACACCACTGCAAATAAGATATATAAGAAAAACTGATAGAACAGGAAAACACTAAAAACCCCTTCTGAATCTCAAGTTGGTCAAGTAGAAGCTCCTTGCATTAGCTGAAACAGTCTTTTTACAATATGCACAAGTTTTGCCAAAAAAGTCTCCAACCCTTTGCTAATTCGACCTCTTGGCATTTAATAGACCATTAAAACATGATATGAACTCATCTTCTGCTATATACTTTGAATTCATAACTCTTGACACCTTGCATAACCATTAAACATCAAATTTATGACAAACAGACACCTATCCTACTTGACAGTCCTATTTCAACTAGGACTCAAACTCTTCATTAATATCTTTAACAACCTTATCCTAACAACCTTATCTATTTTAAATCACATCATTGACAGGTGTATCATCACATGATCAAATTTGGATGATGGGCTTGAGCTCTTCATGACCACTTTGCTGACCTCCACATAAGCAGGAAACCAAACCCTGTTTTTTAGGCATATGGTCTTTTGCATTCATTGAACATTCTGATGATTATGTACTCTTGATTTCGTGGTAATTTTCTATTTGAAGTTGAAGAAAAAAATTCCAAAACTCCTCCCTAGGCTCCAACTTTCCATAACCATCATCAAACTATTCAAATGAACTGAAAATAGATTGCGCTATGAAAACAAGACAGTTTCGTAGCGCTTTTTGTAGCATTGCCCTTTAACCCTTTTTTCTTCAAATTATTGACTTATTTCCTTCAAAATCATCTTCATTACCTTTATATATATCCTCCATAGCAATTTCAAACCTTAATTCATATTTTTACCCCCCAAAATGTGATGAAAAAGGGCAAGAAAAGCTGCTACAGTAGTTTCGTAGCGCTTTTTGCATTTTTTACATTGTTTGCGCTACGAAACTACTGAGTGAGCAGTTTTGTCCAAAATTTTCCAAAATGAAAATTGTAAATGTGCTAAAAACTCAAAATAAATCTTATTTCATCATATCACTTGAAAAACAGATTCATTCCAGCCTTCTTGAGGTCCCTTCTTCATTTGCAATAGGTTGGCCTATTGGTTTTTCCTGTTTTTTCCTCAAAAATAGGTCTTGGGACAGAGCCTATATCTCCTACTACATGATTTATTTTGAGAAAATGAAGGAGGTTTTTTTATTTCATGATATCATGAATAAAAAAATCTCTTGGTGTTTTGACACACATATCCTACTATCCAGAAACTGTCTTCGTAAAACATGTATAAAATAGGAAAACTCTGTTTCTAAAAATAGGGCTTCAAAGAAAGCCTTTTATCTCCCAACCGATACAACTTGTGAGAAAAGTGAGAGAGGGTTTTGTAGCTGGGGGTGTTATTAAAAAAAACTCTTTCATAATTCAAAAATATGTTTTCATTTGGCCAGAAACTGAACTTGAAGTTGACTGCTAAACAGTGATGTACATGACATTTTGTAACAATAGTTTCGTATCAAATTTTAATTTATCAATATCTCCCACATCCTAATGAATTTGAGGAAAAGGAGAGAGGTATATGTAGATAATTATACTAGGAAGAAAAAACTCTTTCATTGTTCCTAAATTCGTTTTCAGTTGCTCAGAAACCGCCTTGGAAGTTGACTACTCAAAACGAGAAAACAAATTTTTTTCTTCATATTGCGCTATGAAAAGACAACGCTTTCGTAGAGAAAAATTACTTTTTTGAACTAGTGGCACTACGAAAGTAAGGTTTCTTAGCTAATTGGCCAGTTTTTATGAAAAAATTAGGGAAATGAAATGATGAATGACTTGACATAAAAAACCTTTAAAATGGATTTGTTTAACACTAAGGAAGGTTCAAACCTAAAAATCTAATACTTCCTTTTGGTCAAATTCATGAAATGACTCCTAAGACCCTATTTTGACCCATGATAAAAAAAAAAAACTTGAAGCAATGATGTTCTTAGAATTTTTGAGTGATAATAACGCCCCAGTGCACACGTTCAGAGGTGACCTGCGCGATCTTCACTCCCATTTCAGCTTTTTCTGTGCGGAAACCAGAAGTTGGATTTTTTATACTATTTCCATCTTTTCTGGCTTGTAAAAAGTGACTGGAAGACCATAATACATCTGCAAGCATTGATTGAGGTGCCCCACAACTTTTTAAAGCTCACTTTTAGCTACTCTTAGTAGTTTAGGTGTTAGTTTTATTTCAAGTTGCTTTTCGCAAAGTTAACACATAGTTTAAGTAGGAGACAAATCAACTTGCATTCCGAAATAATTTATTTTTTGAGAATTTAGGTACCAAAACACCTATTTAATTAGCCAAAAGTAACTAGCCCTAGTACACGCATTCTTAGCTAGTTCTCTTTCATTTTTGTAGTGTAAAAGTCATTAGTTTAGTTCAATTTTCGCACTAGGATTTCGGGACCAGGATCGAATTTTCGGTAGAAGAGCAAGTAATATCTGCTTCCTTTGCACCCTTAGGTGATCCTAAGAAATCATATGAACACTCCCTAGTGACAACTCACCATCTCCCTATAGTTGATCATATAGATTAACTAGGAAAATTTGAAAGCGACCCATATCCGCACATGTTTTTCTTTTGAGCAAGGAACAATAGAACATATTTTAAATAAGGGATTTTGAAAAGGATCATCGCATATCCACACGTTCAAACTATGTGATTTTTCAAATTTTTTTCACACACATCCACACCCTAAGTAAAGCAAAGACACCTAAAACTCACTCAACAAAAACTAAATTCTCCCCACAGGGGCCACAAAATAATTTATAGTCTAAGTTAGGACCAAGGGGGTAGGCATCCAATAAGCTGCCTTGCTCAGTCTTCATCTTGAAACATAGAATTTGATGGTTTAGGGAAATTTCAAATCCACCTATCCACCCACGACAAAGAAAACCTGAGCACAACAGAGACCCGATTCAAAGGGGGTTAGGCTTAAGCCCAATGGGTGCATTATCAATTGGGGATACCTTACCCGGCTGATACTCGGTATTGGTAGCTGAACTACCAAGAAGTCCAAGACTTGAATTCTCACATGGGATGACGGTGCTTAGTGGCCAAAATTAGGGCATCCTTTCCCTATAGGTGACGCTACAGGCATCACTAGATCCTCTACACTTACCTTGGTGGATTTTCTTCAGTTGACTGGGGGTGTCGCCAGTTCTTTTGAGACATTATGCCAACATTCACAAGATATATTCTCAAGGCCCAGTTACATTTGAGTGTGTGCAGACGATTAGGTCTTCTAGAATTTGAGTATTATACACAGACAAAAAAATATATATATTTTTTGATTGACTGATCACATAGGATTAAACTAAAGGGAAATGCTTTTTTATTTTCGCTTTGTTTTATGTATGAGATCATATTTTTTCTTTGATTATAATCTATATCCTCTCAAATATTTCCAAAACCATACCTAGTCGATGCTAGAATGGACCCAATGGGACCTTTTCTATCTAGACGTCTTTTGGACCTCCCCCCATTACCAAGAGGGGTTCTAGGTATTTCTCCATTTAGGCATCAAAGACGGAACATGACCACTATTTTTATTCATCCTTTATTGGGGCATCTTTAGTTGCGAACCCTAGCCAGTCTCCCAACACCACACCAGTGAACACCCCCACAGGGTCACCACACACTACTCTTACCACAACCCCTAGCGGGTAGAGGAGTGCTACCCATTCTAGAAGCTAGGTGAACGCACAGCAGGGTACGTCACAGACAAACCCTATTCCTAACTAGAACATTTTCTTTTCACAAGTCGCAATGGCTACAACCTCGCAGTCACCTTTTCTAGCTTCGTTAAATCTACTAGATTTAACCAAGTTGAAAAACGACCCGATTTCAAACAACCACATATGGCCTCCTATGCCCATGAATATCCCTTCGGACATTCCAAAGTTTGAAGGAAAAAAATTAGAAGACCCAGGAAATCATGTTATGACTTTCCACCTATGTTGTTCGTCAAACAATATTGTTGATGATACTATTCGACTAAGACTATTTCAACACATTCAAACTGGAGTAGCAGAAAAATGGTATGTGGAGCAGCCCTTTGCTACACATAGAACCTTTAGTCCCCTCGCTACTGCATTCCTGACCTATTTTCAGTTACCCATCCACCACGATTCTAGAATGGAGTTACGGAACCACTTTAGGTAAACCCTTGTCATCCATATCTCGGACCATCTCCACGAATGGCAGTGACATCGTATTTTGTGCAAAGCTAAACTCGACGATTGAGTTCTGTTATACCTGTTCCTGAAAAATATCAACACAAATATTTCAAAGGATCTGGCGCAACAAAAGCCCATATCCGAAGAGGATGCCATCAGTAAGGCCCAACAACTCGAGCTGATCTATATGCAGTCAGATTATATTGAAAATATCCCGTCGAACACCCCGTGCCTGCAAACTTACAAAGAATTTCCAGGCGCATCGAAATATGCAAACGGTTTAATTGGGCCATTGACCAAAATTCACCTAAGTAGCAGCGTTCAATACCCTGGTTACACGTATGATTCTACCTAAAGGATACCACAACCTGGCTACCAAATTCATCACATGCCTCCACAAAATTTGACCAGTAGGGCATCATCGTACCACCATCAGCATGGAGGACCCTATCCTCCGGCTCAGGGGACCCAATATGAAGATATACATGCTGACAAAAGAGCTCCCCCCAACATCCATTTACAAAACTGGGACCACAATAAGCCGAATTTCCAGCACAAGACCCGCCCATGCAGAATAATGCATAGGTGAACTTCGTGCAATCATCCCAAAACCAACTATGCCAACCATACAACTAGGGGAATCCAAGTTATCCTCCTAATGTAGTTAAGGAAAAATGAAAAACCAAGCCTAAAGGAAATCCTAGACATGCGGGAAACAATCAAAAATTCCCTCTGTGATCTCAAACTAGAGGCAACTCCAACCGAAATCAAAACCAGGAGACAAGCAACCCCCAAAGGTAGAACAAGAGGGAAATTCTTTGGACTAACCACTCTTGTTCGATATGTGGTGAGTACAGCCATTACACTCACCACTGTCCTGACCTCCCTGAGCTGAAGAAGCTATAGAGTAAGCGTGGGCAAGGGGGATCCTTCCAACAAGCACCATTCATGTAGGAGCCTTTCCCCCATCAAGGGATAGTTAGAACACAACAAAAAACTCTTGATGATTCTGCAAAAAACAACCACGAAATCTACATGACTAGCGAAAAAATGTTTTTTTAGACACAGAATCGAAATTATGATGCCCCACTAGACACCAATGCATCAAGGGCTAGTACTAGTCCACCAATAACACCTTTTACCATATCCAAGATGTGTATTGAACCTTTGCCAAAAATGGCTAAGGGACCAACTAGGCGGGCATGAAACTATTCCAAAGTGGCCCATAACTACATCATCATGGATGATCGAGCTAAATCTCCCACAGCTATGTCAGCTTTGGAGGTGCTACAATCATGCCCAAAGTAGCAGAAAGCCTTACTTTTCGTTTCGCGCCTGATGGCTTTTGATTTAGACAAAGCCACCCCTAGGATTCCTTCAATGACCACCTTTCAGATACTAATTTCAGTCCAAAACATCACCATTCACCGATGTATCATTGACGAAGGTGCATCCACATGCATCATCGAACTAAAGCCATCATACATCATGCTTAGAGCATATGATGGTTGCCCTTCAGCCCCTGATGGTCTCTACAAAAATGTCCCGGTCTGCTTAGCCGGAAAGATGGTCCTTATAGAAATTGAGGCCTTGGATACCAAATTGGACTACAATATACTCCTTGGCCTGAGCTATATTTATGCCATGTCATCCATAGCCTCCTTCATATTCCGAACTATGATGTTCCCCCATGAGGACCGCATCATTACTGTCGACCAGTTGACACATAGCGAAAAGCAGCCCTAAAAAATACCGATGTCATTATACCCTATGTAGACACATCAATTGATGCACTTACATGGTACCAGGAATATGGCTCCAACCAGTTCAAACCATCATCCTTCCTAGGGTCGTTCCTAGGTGATCCCCTTATTGTCCCAGAGCCATCATCTGGCATCACAGAGGCCCTAGTGTGCATGATGTCCACATCAATCACTGAAGATAGAAAGGACACGAAGATGAGAAATAATGACAGTGATTCCTCGGCAATGACAGCCTCTCTAGCCTATGCCACCTCCCAAAATCCCTTTCTCTATCCCCCAGCTAGTTTCATATCCCAGCAGGTCTTGGCCATAGTGGTATTACCAAACATATCTTTTGCAATACCAGTTTGGTACCTCATTCCCCCTATTGGGAAGGGAGACATACACATCACCTCTATAGGGTTAGTGCCCCTCAGTCCCGAGGAGGCCCCACCCATTCAGGAGACTATCGCAAACATCCTTGCATAGGTAACTCCTACCACAAAACTAATGATTATGACCAAGAAAAGAGGAAATAAGGTGGAAATTCCCACCATGCTGTGCCATATGTGACGTAGTAGGACACCCTACCAAAATCTTCCCAGAGTTGGATAAATTAAAACCACTCCTTTGTTCTGCAGCAAGCATCACAACCCAAAGTTCCCGTAAAAAGGAACCTACCACCAAAAGCCAAGATATCTATAGCAATTGTGGACACTATACCCATCATTTCCCAAATATCTCGCGATATAGGGATGCTTTACATGCCATCGAGAAATCCTATCAAGAGGATCCCTCCACCCAATGTTTTGGAGATGAACCTCACACTATTCTATACCTGCAGGAGGAACGACAGTTGCCAAAAAGACTCCCGTTCATATTTCACCCTCCTATCATACGCTGCACGTTGTGCGATGAACGTGGTCATTTCATCGAGGAATGCACAACGCTAGAACTCATCCATAGATGGTATCCTATCGAGCGCGTTTATTATGTTGGTTTGCGGGCAACAAATTCCACATGTCCTTTATGTGCCAACAACCATATTTTAGAAACATTGCCACTATATACCCCAATTCTACTTAGCGTTGGCCAGTTTGCGCTCATCCATAGTCTGACTCTCCCAAGAATATGACTCAAACTCGAAAACTATGAACAACTCTACAACCCAAGAAGATGTGACGAGCAGATCCATCCTCTTTCTGTCAACTGAAAAGAAACCAACCAGGGATCCCTTAGTTACCCCCAACCTCTCTCTCCAGAGAAGACCAACATTTACGTTATGTAAAATGCCTAATCATGTGATCGCCACTTTCCTTGACTTAGAAGCGCTATGTCGCTGGTACCTAGTCATGCTACCAAGTGAGCAGGATGAGAATGCCATATCTATTCTATTTTTGTCAGTGTGTCACGACAATCACCATGGACAGCGCTGTACTTCCATTTTGCAATTTCATCCTCTAATTTATATGATACATACATTATAAAATAAATGTAATGATCTTCTCAACCGATATAGAAGGTATACCACCCCTAGTCCAGCAACCCCATACCCACCTTGGCATAATGGGAAAATTGGGACGACGCACCAACCATGCATGACCCAGGTCCAACCTATGAAAAAATGCAGACTATGCGACCTAGTTGGCCATCGAGTCAATCAATGTAAAGAACTAAACCACCTAGCAAAACATTTTCACACAATATCTTCTCTCCCACAGAGACTTCTCTCTAACCAAGAGAAAATAACACATACTTATTTCTAGATTTGTTCACACTTTCATGATACAATTAAATGTGAACATTTCCCGAAGCTTAGAGTGGCAAGAGTAGCATTGAGTCTACACTCCCCAAAAGAGCTAGACACACCCACACCAAAAACTCAAAATGGAAGCTGAAGCTCTCGTATTCTACCACTGATACTTTCCAAGAGTCCACATCTGGGACAAAGAGTAGTGTTGATTCCCACACAATATACTCAGTTGGCATAGTGGTACCATGCACCATCTACACTGGCCATAACCATGAATAGGCATGCCCGCTAATGGAAAAATTCAGGCACCTCTGCACTAGGAACAATTTCCACCAATAGGAAATTGACCATCCTAACAGGGGACCCAACCTTGCGCTCATGCAAGATCCCATCATGGAGATATTCCCCCCACCAAACGTTGATGACACGATACACCATATACGATTCATATCGTCATGTATCAGAAATATGACTCGATTTGTCTTCTCATCTGCCATACGTTTCGATTCAGCTACAACTATGAGAGTAGTTATACCTACGACAGTGCAAAACCAATATTTCTACACTCTGTCAACCGTGTTTGGTTCCACCACGTCGACGATGGAATCCTTATCGTGTCTATCAACTAGCTCTGTGTGGATTAAACCTCTTCGGCACAACCTTTCATAAGATCAATCCCCCTTAGGATCCCTATTCCATTCAGATGAGAACATCCTAGAAGCCATGACGGAGCCAGATTATCCATGGGATGCGATGCATCACCATTCGTTTTTTCTCCCCAAACAAATGTTTAGTCCTAACAAGACAAAAAAACAAGAGATCTATGCAATCAAATCAAAATATTTCCTCCCATTAGGGAAAGTCGATTGGTTCAAGAATCCTATCCTGATGCCTGATGTGTTCAAGGAAGGAAACATGTCAAACAAATCACCTATCGTTAATGTGAACATATCCCAAAATCCTAGGAAGGTCGAAGAAATCTCACCAGGGGAAGCATGCTCTCTAGAATAAATAAACTCTTATACCCAATTTATATAAGAGTACAGATATATCTTTGCATGGGACTACTCAGAAATGCCTGGGCTTAGTCCCACTATCGTAGAGCACCATATTGACACTTGACCTGACATACCTCCAATACGCCGGAAATGTCGTCAATTGCACCCATAAAAGGCAAAACCAATAAAATGAGAAATTGATAAGCTTCACAAAGTCGGGTTTATCTACCCCATTTCTTACACATCTTGGGTTTTCAACCCTGTTCCCATCATGAAAAAACAAGGCACAATACATGTTTGCACTGATTTTTGGGATTTGAACAAAGCATGTCCCAAGGAAAATTATCCCACCCCATTCATCGACCAGGTAATCGATGCTTGTGTGGGTCACGAGGCTCTCTCCTTTATGAATGGATTCTCTAGGTACAATAAAATTCAAATCTGTCATACAGACTAGTACAAAACCATGTTCACCAACCCCTGGGGCACATTCACATACAAGGTAATGCCATTTTGCCTAAAAAACGTTGGATCCAGCTTCCAGAGGGCCATGAACTACATATTTCATGACTTGGTGCACCTTATCCTCACCTACTTGGATGACCTAACTATCCACTCCAAGAAGCGCTCAAACCATCTTGAGGATCTGCGATTGGTATTCCAATGATGCCGATAATACAACTTACTCTTGAACCCCCTCAAGTGTGTCTTATGCATCACAACAAGAGGACTCTTTGGTTTTATCATGTCCCAGCAAGGGATTCACGGGGACCCCCTCAAGGTCAAAGCCATCAAAGAGGTACCTCCACCTCGAACCCTCAGGTAGCTACAAAGCCTGCAAGGGAAGGCCAATTTTTTGAGACGCTTCGTCCAGATTGTGCCACTTGCACTCAAGGGTTCCTGTGCATCCTTCCCTATGACATCCCATTCAAATGGGATGATCATGCCCAACAAGAATTCGATGCGCTGAAAGAAACAATGTCTTCAGCACTGCTCATCAGTCCCCTTGACTATGACAAATATTACATCCTGTATCTATCAGCTTCCGAGACTGCCTTGGCCAAAGTATTGATCCAGGAATGCCCGGATGGAAGGAGCATGTAATATACTACATCAGTAAAACCTTAGCAGGCCTAGCAATAAGATATGAACCTGAAGAAAAGACTACCCTATCACTAATACATGTTGTTCAAAAGCTTCGCCACTACATCATCTTAAATACCACTACGATCATCGCGGAGATTAATCCCATAAAATATTTGCTCATGTGCCGCCTAATGAGCCACAAATACACCCGCTGGATAGTCATTCTCCAAGAATACAACTTATAGTTTTTCTCCCCTAAGAGAAAAAATGCACTAATCTTAGCAGAGTTAATTACGAACCTTCCAAGAGATACCAAGGGATCACAAGTAAATGATTCCCTATTAGATGAACATCTCTTCTTCGTAGCAACCGATGACCCTTGGTATGGAGATATTCACCTCTTTTTATGAACTCAAAATTTCAGACCTAATTGAAACCATTTTATGTCGATGCCTTACTCATGACCAAGCGGAACAAGCCCTTAATGATTACCACAGAAGAGCTTGTGGCGACCACCTCTCCGGGATGGCCACTGCCAAAAAATTCCTATGAGTAGGATATTTGTGGCCCTCCATGTTTCGTGATTGCATTACAATAGTCAAGAGTTGACAGTGATGCCAACGCTTCGCTCATAAAGTAAGATCCCCTCCTGCTCATCTGCACCCTGTCATTGACACCAACCCCTTTTGCAAATGGGGAATCGACTTCATGACTTGCAACCCTGCATCGTTCAACAACCATAAATACATCATATCGACTGTCGATTATTTCACCAAGTGAGCCGAAGGCATGCCCACATATGACAACATTGCAGAAACTGCCGCTCGATTTGTGTTTAACCACGTGATTTCCCAGTTCGGTGTTCCCAAGGATTTATTCTCCGACCATGGGAAACAATTTGAAAATGAATTTTTCCAGGAGCTATCCCACCACCTCAGATTCACCCACAAATTCCCTTCACCATACTACCCCCAATCCAATGGATAGGTAGAAGCTGTGAACAAAGTCCTTAAGACTATGTTAGAACGTATGGTGAATAAGAATAAAACCAACTGGAACCATATGGTTTTCTCCCTCATGTGGGCATATCACACGACCATGAAAATTTCCACTAGTTTCACTCCCTTCCACTTGGTATATAAGGTAGAAGTCGTGATTTCCATAGAACGTGAGATCCCAAATTTACATGCCACCATCGAACTTCTCGATGATACCCAACCTATAGAACAACACCTAGTACAACTATAGCTCATCGAAGAAAGCCAATGGTAGTCACTGCAACACAATGAGGCCTAAAAGAAGTAGGTAAAATCATCATTCGATTGCCACATCACCCCCCACTCATTCACTGAGGGAGAGCTAGTCCTTTTCTACAATGTCACAAAAGAAGCCCTAGGGCCAGGAAAGTTTGAAATTTTTTGGAAAGGAACCTATATCATAAAAAATTTCCTCCTCAAGAGGGCATACATCTTGATGGATTTGAACAGAACATGCCTCAGTAACCCCATCAACGACCTTTACCTCAAGAAATTCTACCCATAAGGGCCAAGAAGGCCCTACCCTAGATTCAACGTACACAAACCTAACCAATTTAAATTTTTGACCAAAAAGACTTGTTACAAAAATGTGCTTGAGTGTCACAATGGATTACCAACCTGACCCTTACCTCGAATTTGATGATGGAGCATCAAAATGGTCTCAAAATTTAACAGCAGTTGCCTGGGTTATCTATCACCCTGACTGATCACCACTCTGCACTAATGGTGTTTTTATCAGTTCAACAACAAAAAATCAGGTAGAATATGACGTTGTCATCATACTTATGTGCGACACCTTCAACCAGGGCATATTCCATATACACATCTACCTTGATTCCCAGTTAGTATTGTCACAGTTAAACCAAACATTTAAGATACGATATTCACATATATTTAGACAATATTTGCGTGCAAAATATTAAGCATACAATTTGACTACATTACATTCACACATGTGCCAAGGAGTCAAAACCAAACAGTTGATCGCATAGCTAACAATATTCTAAACTGTTTTACATCTTAGATAAACCATCATACATAAAAAACAAAAACATATAAAAAATATATATACATCAGTATAACATAATCCATAAATAGAAACAGGGGGCACACCATGTAGAGCTGCAAAAAATATCTCTGACATATATATACCAAAAATGTATGTGTCTGAGTACAAAAAATAGTGTCTCTGACCCATAGGTCAGCCTAAAAGATACACATATAAGTTGAAAAAAATAGGGGAAGCATCCTCATAATGGGTACTTTCCCCGTGTACAAACAAATCTAGGGCAGTGCTCCCCCAGGTGGGGCACCCGCACTCATTGCCGCTCCTGGTACCAGTACTGGAGCTGCTGTCAACACAGAGATCACCTCTCTTGGGCCATCAAGGTCTCCAACCGTACATCCTCGAGGTCATCCACAAAGCCTCAAGTAGGCAAACCTTGGGTCAAGTGGTCCACTCGACCCCAGGCATCCTCTAAAGCTACCACCTACTTGACCAACTCAACAACATGATCCTCTTCTGCATCAGCATGAGCTCGCTCAATAGTAGTCTCAGCAACAGTTGAGCTGCTACCCTCGAGGTCACCGAATCGGCTGGTGCCCAACGAACCGAGCCACATGACGACCAACCTCGGAAACATCTGCAAGAGTAACCAAAACTATGTCAGTGTCATCATAATACACATATAAACATAAATACTCAAGTAAATGTAGAAAACACAAAGACATACTTGCTGGCCCCTAAGCATATCCAGCGGGAAGACCCATGTCTGGATCTCCCTGGAAGTCCATTCCTGCATAAGGGAATGGCAGGAACATCTAATTTTTTGCCTTAAACCAAGCCTCTATGGTAGCGTTCCAGTAATTCCCCACCCTACCCCCACCTCCTCGAGGCATCACGGGAGCCCACCTCCTCATGCGAGGCTCCTGTGGCCCCCCAATAGGCACTGCCACCGTAGGTCTCAGTACCACCACCCACTCATACATGATGTTGCATAAGATTTTGGCATAGGTAAACAACTTCAATCCATCCCAGACCTTGGAAAGCTATGCCAACATCCCATCGTAACAAAAACGGTAAAATTCAAAGAAGTGCCTGACCCTTAGCCAGCGCAAGACACCGATCTATGGACTGGATTCCTAGTGATGAGAATATGACCCCACCAGTTGCATAATGGCCACTAGAGCACATCGATCAACCAAGTATGTAATTGTCACAATAACTATGCACCCATTCGTAAGGGGCGCCCCACCACGGTGACGTGTTGAAAATGCCTCAATATCCACCCTCCCAAAGGGAAGTGTATATCGAAGTGCCTCACCCTGAGGCAGCAGCCCAGTCATGAAATACATATCTGTATCAGGATGGATAGCAAGGTTTCACCCACATATCACCATAGCCTTGCGTCGTTTATTCCAGTACCGGATCAGGTAGTGCAAAAGTCAATCCTGCGATCGAAGAAGGTCATTCTCCAAGAATTTGAAGAGACCCCACCGTGCCAACTATTGGTGTTTGTGACCATCGGAAACTAAGGTAACACAGAGATCAGGCCAATCCCTCTCCCTCGACAACATCTTGTCATCGAAACAGGACCGCATCAACCACACTAAAAATACTAAAAACAGACAAAATTTCCAAAATTTTTGACAAAAATAGCTTCAACTCTTCGTGCACCTGTTCCCAACAAAGGTGCGAGGATGGAACGCATGTTCCTCAAATAGGCGTGAGGAGATAATGCCTGTCCTTCCCACAGATGCGTCAAAGGCATGCCTAAAGCTAGGACATGTGCTCTCAATGTGCGCAAAACCCAGTTTTCACACGCCAGATGGGCGCCTGTACCTTGATCGCCCACGCGATCAAGGTAAAATTTGACCTAGAATCCATAAAAACCCATCTTGTATGCACCCCGGCACTAGTACACTAAAATTATTAAATGATAGGATGCCATGGAGCTTACTTGGCTAAAAAATCGCTAATCCCAGGTGCTCAAGCTGACCGCAATGACAAGAATTGCTCCACAAAAGCCTCTGACCTCTCAACACTCAAACATACACAAATGAACTGAATTCAGTCATATTTGCCTATATGTCAACCTTTTCAAGAAATTTGGAGGACCATAACGAGAGCTCAGAAAACCCAATCCTCAAACTGAAAGTAGCACTGTGATCAGCACTCCAAAACGCCCAAGGGCGGTGCCACACATTCACACCCCCGAAAAAATATTTTGTCAGTGCCGGCAGGTATGCCCTCTTTGATCTTATTTTTTAAGTACATGTATTTCAAATAATATTTCAATAAAGAAGATTCTTTCACTTTGGGTATTTTTTTTTGCAGGTAGTGTGAAAACCATCCACATCTCCATCCACTGAAAGTTCCAAGAGCAAGTATCATTCCACCCCGAACATGATAGAATCCCAAAAAAACTATGCATATCCTGACATCATTTCTCCATCAGAAATTAACCATAGGTTCCAAACACCTGACCATGTTTATCATCACCTCAACTTGCACATGATAATCATCCTTGTTGGTTAGTAGAGCCTCCCCTCCAGGGTGCTCGTCACCCAAAGTAGACCATATATCACAAACAATAGTGATGCCATGGCCATACCACTGTAGTCAAGGAAGCACCTCATGCCCATTCACTCGCCATGCATCAGGTCAAGTTTTACCATATCAAAATAAATCCCCTTTCCCAGACGACCAGGTTGTGCAAGTATATTGAAAGTGCACTACCACGCCTAGCATTTGGCCTACCATACCTCCATTAGCATAACCCATTTGCAACATTTTTTCATTTGCTTCATCAACCTCACACATGATACCAACCAATGGGGCCCTCACCCTCAGCAAAATACCTTTCTCTCATCATCAGTGAGAAAATACTTTCATGTTTTGGGGCACCCATCTCTGTGTTTTGTACAAACCAAACCCCATTATTTTATTCTTTTGGTAAGTGTACAAATACTGCAAATGGCGCACTATGTCCCCCACCCACCCATTCATTTCTTCTCCCATGGAAGTAGTCCCTGGTCACCCTTGGTCAGAGTATCACATCCTCACAAAAAATCCACCGTACATTCAAAACCAGTTTATACCCACCCTAGAAGTCCTACCGACTCCAGGGATTGCCCCCATCAGAAATAGTTATGACTTCTGCCAAGCTGCTTTTCATACTCTGACCTTGGGTCACTGAATTCATCAATTTTCAGTCAGCCCTCGCCATCATTCCTATGTTAAACCCATCACATCCAGGATCCTGATCCTTCGTATTAGTGAACCCCTCGTTTGGTTGAAGCTTCTTTTCTTTCGACATCAACACCTCTTTTCCAAAAAGGAAGTAGTACCATAGATCACCCCTCTCCATAAAAATGGAATCCTCAGGTGGCACTGTGGGAGACATCATTTCCCACATATGTCATCGATCCTCCTGACATTCAACTACAACACAAGATTTCATGTCAAGATGGTATCGTACCTTACAAACATTTCTCTTTGATTAAATTCATCAAAGACCTGTGGCTTTATAAGCGTCTCTTTCAGAAATGTTTAGATGGGAAGGTCCTGGTCAACGCCTATGCATACAATGCGCATTTATATTCCATACCAATTTCACACATATGGGTACTTCATTCCACCTATCGACAAAGAAAAAATGCCCCTGAGGGCATCAACAGTCGTCGTCATCAACCAACATATCACTACCATACTAGTGACATAGACATAATATGTATTTGTCAAATAGATTTGTTTAACTAGCCAAAGCATCACGAGCATGGGACATGCCCGCCTCATAGATAATTTGTATATATTGTATTGTACCATTACTTGCAGGGATCCCACAGGACATGGTCTCTCTTCGACCTAGTGCAAGGTGTCTCCAATTCCGAGCTACATGCAGGTCTCTCTCTCTCTCTCCACACAATACACAAAAAAGAAACTATAATGTATTTCGGCTAGACAGTTCTTTGTAGACCTCACATATTAGGGGGAAAATTTTATCACTGGAAAATCGGACAATTAAAGGTGACATTATTTGATGTCAGCCAGAAGGATTTACAGGGCTGAAAGACATTAGAGAATCTAAAGTATTTAAAAAACTCTAAGGTCTAAAAGGAAAAATAAAATTTCACACAGAAGGAACCAGTTAAATGCACCTCTGTGCACATAATTATTTGATAAGTGCACCTTACGTGGATTTTCCTCAAAAATCCGTGTGGCCCTGAAAGTGGTGGAAGTCAATTTCTGGGACAACAAGGGACACTCCAAGACATTCATCCCACACTTGAGGCCGCCTAAGGACAACCTCCCAAGCCTCCTTATGACCTCAAGGGAGCACAAAATGGAATAAATGTGGCACACAATGGAATCACCCTCCTCTCTTGGGCCACCATCCACAATGTACCAAGATAAGGAAGGAGAATTTTAATTCTCATATAAAAGGCCACCAAGAGATGAACAATATGAGAACACATTGTTATGTTGGCTAGAATTTCCCCAAGAAGTACCAGCAATGTGTGATCTAGAGCAGAGATAGAGGGGACTCAGTTGTTGGCCATCCAATGACTCCAATTCACCATAGTAGAGAGAGGGAGACTTTGTGCCAAGGCAGCTCGAAAGTAAATACATCCTTGCATCTGCACTTGGAGCTCCATAGTTCCAAGGGCCCCTTGGAAAGTTGGTTAAAGTTTCATCCTCGTTTCCTACCAGCACTCAATAAAAGGGGACGTAAGTGTCGTCATTTGGATTATTGAAGTTGTTTGACTCTATTTAGAGATTTTGTTTTATTTGTTTTAGTTTTAGTTCAGTTTTTATGTTTCAATATGCATGTTGTTTCTCTATCTAGTATGTTTATGTTTTAGCATGTTCCAATAACTTGCTTGACTCCATCTATTTTCTTCTTCTGACCAATAACTTAAGAGGGAAAAACCACCCCTCTTAAGCAAGTGTGATTTGGTAAATTCATGTGCCAAACACACTAACACACCTAAGGTCGAGAATAGGTCTTAATACCACAATCTCTGATCTAAAACTCAAAAATTAGGAGGACATACCTTAATTTCAAGGATGAAATATTTATCATATTCTTTGTAGGGATAAGACAACCCTTTGATCACTTTAAGAAAGGGTCAAATGTTGTGTACCAATAAAAATATTTTTCCTCCACAGGTCTTCAAAACATATAGATAAGGATGTATTATTTTAGAGTATGATGCCCTAATGAGGGCCGAGGACGATTTTCTTTAAACAAAAATTTCAGGGCATAATCAACTTTCTTCACTGCCTCTCATATGATTTTCAATGAATCCTAATGGCTAAAGAGATACTTCAGAGCACACAATCAAATTCTATTTATCCAAATGCGTTTGATCTAGAGAGGAAATAGTCTCAAATGAAAGCTCATCTTGTGCCTCAAAGAGGCCCTAACTAGGAATGAAATGACAGTCCATATTATAAAATTCACACCTCAGAAGTGCTTCATATGCTATTGATCAAGAATATGATCCTTCAGTGAAGAGGTACCACAGAGATCATGGAGACTTGTCAACAAAATTTTCTTCGTGATTGCTTTCTCTTTCACTCCTGCTTGGGCTTCTCCTCACCTTAGCTCCGATCCCATGTTAAATTTTAACATGTTATTTTCTAAGGATATTTAATTCAAAGTTACCTCAAGGTTCACAATGTATTCATTTATGAATGCGATAGTAAATATGAATTAAAATTATAATCTAGTTAGAAGTGTGGATTTTATCCAAGAACTCATCAAAACTATCCATGACAAAGGGATTTCAAGGAGGATTGACATGGTTTCTTTTCATCTTTGTTTCATGCAAGTTGGGAAATGGCACAACCTGCATATTTTATTTGGTAAATATTTTTTTCATACTTTAATGTTTAGGTGACATTGAAAAAAATGATGCGTTATTTATTTAAAACCTAATCTTATCTATATAGTTTCAATTAAGTGTGCCTTGCATAAAGTGTTATCCACTTAGACACAGATTATTGTTTCTTGCTTAAGAAATTATGTTCAAGGTTTAGTTAGCGTAAGCATGGATAGCTGTTCTTGGTGAAGAGTGGGGATATTTTATTGCTCAAACTCTCACCATGTTTCAGGCATGGATAGTTCAGAAAGTTTAGAAAGTGATAAAAAAAATATAGTATAAGAATTCATGGCAATAGAACAGAATGAGTTTGGATACCATCTGCAATGTGTTTATAATGATGATTTTTTGGTTGGGTGAATGTATTTGTATCTTAAGTAATTTTTTAGGTGGATTGCAACATCAGCCTTCACTGGAAGGAAGTATTATAGTATAAGTAAAACATAGAGGAATTTTAAATTCTAGTCAACCAAAGGCACCTTTTAAGTCTGCTCCTGACACTATAAAAAATAATGAGTTCAAATGTAATAAAAATAGTCCTTACAAGGTTTCAAATGACATCCTTGAGGGTAATTTTTCTCATGTCAAGCTAGAAAAGGAAGATGGTAATAGTGGAAGAGTGATGGGAGATGGTGCAGAAGGGTCCTTACATCATATGACCATGCACTTGATATTATAAAAAAGGTACCAAATTCTTACCGGAGATACCTCCATAGGAGTAGAAGTAAGCCTAAGATGATCATCCACTTTAGGAAGGAACTCAAATTTCACTTATGGCATGATGCGAATAGTTGATAAATGAGAAACAAAGATCAACGACCTCCCAAGCGAGCTAGGCTAGGTTTCAAGATAGTCAAGACAGTTGTCTTGCATCCTAGCTCACTTGGGAGGTCATACATCTTCCTTTCTCCTTTATCAACTACTTCTATCATGACATAAGCCAAATGTGAGTTCCTTCTTAAAGTGGATGATCATCTCAAGGTTATTTCTGCCCCAAATTTTTTTTTATAGGAGTAGTGTCTCAATTTCGACGGTTTTTTTTGTCGCATCCATCGCAATTTTGACAATATGACCAAAACGTTGCTAAGACTAGCGTTGGACTAGAAAAAGATAAGGTGGCACTACCGGCGGTTGTTACGTCGCTAATATGGCCCAACTGTCTCAACAATGTTATGTCAGTAGTCTGAATAGCGACGACTGTCGTGGCACTTCTGAAGGTTGTTTCCGTCGCTGGAAAAATAATAGAGCCAGATGTGCGATGACATGTGCAATGATAAGCCATTGGTATTGCGACACATTCTGGGAACGCATTGGTGTCATAATATCAACGTCTCCACATGATGTCAGAATAGTGACAATAAATAACGTGATTGTAATATTGACTAAATGAAGACACGTTTCATGTCTAGTTTCGCTCTACCGACAGTTATTAAAAGTGTTGGAATTGTGATGGGATAGGAAAATACGTTTTTCCCAACATCAAAGTGTCACTCTTGGGATGCCTACGTGTCACAATAGCGACATTTTGGCCGTCAGAAATTGGGCCAAATATGCTAGTGTTAGGGAAGAATTTATAAATTCCATAAATGAGGAGGTGTACGTCATGGGAAACTCCATATTTTTCGAGGACCTCATAGAGAAAAAAGATAAAAAAAATAAAAAATAAAGAGGCATGGGTGAAATCCTCTCTAAGGCACCCTAGGCCAACTCCATGGTTGAAAACCTCCACGAGGCAATCCTAAAGCAAGAAAAAATAGAGAATAAAATATCCTTGGGTTAAAACCTCTCTGAGGCACCCACGGTAGGCCCGTGGGTTGAAAACCTATGTGGAGGAAGCCCACTTTCCTTAAAAAAAAAGAGAGAAAAAAAAGAAAAAAGAAGAAATACCTGCATTTATGTGTTTTTCTATTTTTCAAGTTAGTGATTAAATATGGTTTTTGGGATCCAGAGGAGAAATTTCTCTTCATTATCTCTTCTTATCTTCTTCCACACTCCATAAGCCACTCAAGAATAAATCCCTTCATCCATTTCACCCATCATATAGGAAATGATTTCATTTTTTCCCCTAAATTGTAATTGCTACAGGAAAATCAGGCAGCTACAGAATACCTGTAGCACTACAAGAAGCTCTTGTAAATGCTATAGGAAACTCATTAATGAAGGAAAATGGTTTCCTGGGGATTTATGAACTTCAAGAAGGGTAAGATAATTCATATTTTTCCTATACCTACCATTCACAAACCCTTATTTCCCTATCTAAACCCTATGTTTCACCTTTAACAACTAAATCATTGGAAACTTGACATGGGACCCCTTTCACTTGCATATCCTCCACTCCATTCATTCCATGACTTCCTCCATAGCCTCCATGAAACATATCCCTCCATTTCTGAGCAAACTAAAGCAAGAAGAGGCAAGAAACGGACTATTACAAGTATCATAAAGTTTCATATAGCAAATTTGTGTGTGGCACAACAAGGCCAAAATATGAAGGAAAGCTAATGAGGATGACTCCAGGAGACCACTAGCAGACTCCAGACGGAAAATCATGCCACCCATGTCACCCAAATCCTTCCATGAATCACCTGCCAAAGAAAAAAAACAAGAAAAGGGTAAGAAAATCACTCAAAACATACAAGCAGCTCACTCAGAAAAAGTCGCTCACTCAGAAAAAAAATAAAAAAATGAAGACACAGCAAATAAAAGACTAAGACTACCACCACCATCTCCAACTCCTTGCACCAGCTCCTTCAACACCTCACCAACACTAGGTAAGTGGAGGTATGGCCTCTCACCTTGTTTGGTCTAAAATGCGGGTGCAAATTAGAGTTTCATTTACTATCAATCCGGGTAAGTAAACTTCGAGGATCATCCAATATATATGGACTTAGAAACAAACTAAACTAAGCTAGGTGAAAAAATGCCAAAGCTCCCTTACAGGAGGTTATTCATTAGGATCTCCAACACCTATTTACTTAATTAAAATTAAATCTAAAGACATTGTGATAAGTGTAAGAAATATTAAGGCTCCCTTACAGGAGACTGTTCATTAATATTTATAATCATCTTAATCAAAAAACTATTTAAACTAATGAAATTAAAGAAATTAAATCTAATTCTAATTGATTGCATGAAATGTTAAAGCTCTCTTACAAGAGACTATTCATTTATATCTCAAGCATATAAATCAGAAACTTAAACTAATGAAATCAAACATTAAGTAACAAATCAAATTCATTGAAGGAAACATTAATACTTTCTTACGAAAGGTCATTCATTAATATTCCAAACATATGAACCTAATAATTTAATCTAATGAAATTCACAAACAACATAAAATAAAATCTTACTAAAATAAAAGTGTACTTCCTAAGCAATGGGGATCCTTCCAAGGATTCATAAGCACACAAAAAGAAAAGTCAAATGTAGAGGATCAAAGAAGCTCTGTCTTATTTATCATCAATTGCAAATTTCAATTGCAACCATTACATTGATTCTCCAATCTAACTTCTCACTACCAACCTATAAGATACTAAGATTACAAATCAAGATTAAGACTATAAATGAAGGAGATAACACTCCTATTTATACAAAAGCTATGACAACAAACTCATAAATGTAAATCCACTATTTCCTCCTTTGACCCACATATTTCTCAACCAATGGTGACACATAACCCTATCCTCCATGATCTCCTCCATGAGGTCCATGATCTCCTCAAATTCGAATTTGAACATAGAGTGCCACATAAGGGTGCCTAGGAAGCTTCTTTTGTACCTACACATGTCAACAAACTCATTCTAATTGTTAGGTATAAGTATAAGCATATTATTTTCTAAAGTTTAACCAAAAATCCACTTAAAAATGTTAAGAATTAATAAACTTTGGAAAAGCATAGTTATAACCCAATGATGAGGTAAATGTAATGATGTGGAGGTGGAATGAAGGTGACATGAAGGTAATATGGAAGTAATGTGAAGGTATTGGTGAATAATGGAGTGAGAATAGGGACTATTTTGAGGCCCAAAACACCTCTTGCTCTGCATCCATAATGGCCAAAATAGTTGAATGTCTAGTTTTAGAAATTTAAAAGGAAAAAAGGTGGCCAGTTAACTTAGCCACCTTGGTAAAGTGAAACTGGAGGAAAAGTGAAAGTGCATGCCACCTTGGCGAGTAAAATAAAGTCAAGTAAGATTGGATGGGTATGAAGGGAAGTGATCATGCCGCTAATCAATGATTAACTAAATTGGGGCCAACAGTCTCAAAGAGGAAAATTTGGTTACGTACGAGTCACCACAACACTCCAAATTCAGTTAAAAATCCAATAAAGGTAATATTTGTCTCATTTTCACCATTGAATTTAGCATTTAAAAGAGAAGCAAGAGTAGGAGAGTAGTGGGAGCCATTAGAAGAGCAACATCGAGGTTTGCGCTTGCATGCACCATCGTGCTACAAGAAACCGAGTTTTGCTACAAGAAACTTCAGAAGCAGACCACCAAGGGTTTAGAAAGCAACACAGAGTCACCTATGGGTGAATTGGCTTCCCAAAGCCTCCATATCTCAAACCAAAATAGCATAGGACCAAGGTAAGTGGATTTTCATCCTCCAGCACTGAAATTTCTCCATACAATTCACACTCAGCAAAGAAAATTTGAAAGTTGAAGGGTAAAAGAATATTTTCTTATATTTTGTTTCAATAGCTCCATCTACAATACATAACTCTCAAACCTCTCACCACCTTCATCTCACAACATTAAAATTGGAGGGGGATTCAATAGAAGAGAACCTACTGACATTAAGAGAATTAGGCAGCACCCTTAAGTTGAGCCATTTTATTCATAGGATATTATTCAGTTATAATAGTGTACAAAATGTGAGGTAGTCTAGTGAAGGAGATGGCATAGAATGACCCTGAAAGTATGCTACAACAAGAAATGAATAACTAGAGAGCTGCAGGAAGAAACATTACGTTGTCCATTCAACAATGATGAACATGTGACTACTAGCTAAAAGGGTAATGTAGATCTATGGAGCTTAGGAGCTCTAATGATGCCAAGATTTTGGACTTGGGCACTATGATGGAAACCCAAGATAACCCACAAAGGATTTTCCAAATCTACGAGGCTAGGAAAATCACTCTCTTAGGGCTTCACTCTACAACTATTGGGTCTACATATCTAAACTAGATCTGAACATATGATGGCTACAATATGATGTACATCCAGATCTAAGCTTGAAGGGCTAATCCCTTCTTCAGATCTCCAAGCTAGGAGCTTGAGATCTTGACTCTTCTTCCTCCTCCTCAAGATGCAGTAATTGAATATGCAGTTGTTGGAAAAACAATAATGTACAAGAGGGAGAGACTTAATACCTACTAATAAATGATACAAATAAGCTCTAGGCTGATGGAAACAGTGATGGAAAGGTGAGGTGATGATCCCTCATAGGATTCCTAGCTGAAGTGCTACAAACTTCCTTCCTCCTCTCGATCTACAATGATGGACTACATAATCCTGGATGGGACTGCTGCTGATAGGAGGTCAATAATATTTGGTCTAATGCCAAATATGAAATGAGGCTCTGAGAATGCTAATATTGAAGCTCAAGGTGATAGGAAAAACACTTCACCGGTTCTCCAGCTGAAATATTGAATACAACCTCCCCCTTCCAAACTAATCCTCAGAAATGCATAATTATTGAATGTAGATGTTCTGCATAGAGTAGGGAAAATATAGCACCAATTTATGATGATGAATAATAGCTTAGAATAACCTTCCTAGATTAGGCACTAGAATCCCCCCATGCGTAAGGGTGGGATTTCCACTCGGGAACACTCTGTGCTAAACAACACTGCAGACTTAGCTAAACAACATAAGAGTGCATGGAATGTGAAATGAAAATTCCAGATCTAAACAGATCTCAAATCAATAATACCAAGATTTCCTTCTATTCTTCCTTCATCTTCCTTATATACAAAGTGAGCCTTCCCAAGCCATGGCCCACCTCTAACCTGCGCTATTTATTTGGACATAAGCCTCCATGTTTGACTGCGTTATCTCTCCAAGTCCTCCATCATGTCTACATGCAATGTGCACCCTCTCCATCATGTGTGCATTAAATGCACTACTTTCTCCATCACTTCATCATGATTGCTCTATGATCTTACTTTAGATTCCCTGCATGATCTCATTTGACTGCTTCACCCTCTATGATCTATTTCATTAATGAGACACGATCTCCACTCCTTTCACATTAGTAGCTTCTCCACTACTCCATTATGTAGATATATGTTTAATTAATCCACATTCACACATCAAAAATAGATCTTATTCATATTTGAGGATTATGGGTCCCTCTACCCTTTTATTTACTTAACTAAATAAGTTTATTAAGAACTCTAATATTCCAAATAACATGTGAAAATTTTGGAATATTATAGTCCTCCCCAGAAAAATGTTGCCTGTACTCAAGCAACTACAAAATTAGATGCAAAATCCATATATCCCCTCCAAATGAAATCCACATAAGTAAGGTTTCCTCCATCTGCTGCAATGTGTTATGCATGTTTGGTTCCAAAGTTGTCTCTCAAAAATGCATAGAATGACCTCCAATTGTGTAGTTAGATGTCCTTCAATCTCCAAGAAGTACCAAGTGAAAACCATAAGCTGCCCAACATCATCATCAATACATGAGATACATAACATAAAGTGGTTATTCCCACAAAGGAAAATCCCCATCTCACAAAACATCTCTTCATCCCATGCTTTATGAAGTAGCTTAAGCATTGACATGCCCTCATCATTAGGCATGTTGGCCTTGTTGGATCCAAGTATCATTCCAACATTGTGAAAATAGAAAATAGAGACATATGGGTAGACAAATATGTCAAACCATATTATCCCAATAGTAACCATTGGAGTAAGGCCTCTTGCTACCATCCTCCACCTTCATCCTACAAGATGGTTAAGGCAAACTCCCCGAAAAGAAACCAAAGCAACAAGAGATATTTCTTCCTCTTCACCTTCTCATGTGAATCATGGATTAAAAACATACTGATAGACATGTGGAATGTCACATCAGCCCAATACAAGCAAACACCATCATTACAAATCATGAGAGTAACATGCCAAGTTATATACAATACAAAACACATAGACATAGGAGATGTCATGTGATGGCCAAACTCCCTCAACAATAACCAAACTAACCATGCATTTTTCTCCTGCATTATTTTAGTGATGTGTAAGGCATGGATAAAAAAATATGAACCATTGGGTGGTAACCATACTCACCCAAGAGCAGCCAGTGCATCCGTGCCTCCTTCTTCATTACATGAGTGTTATTCAAGGCATGGATCAAAGAAATAAGAGCTTTTGGATAGTAACCAAACTCACCCAAGAGCAACTAGCGTAACCAAGATTCTTTCTCGACCATGTCATATATCTTCAAATGGTCATGTAACCCCTTTCTTATCATCCTCATCCACTCATCCCAATGTGGATGATGAATGATGTTTTGAAAAAACATGGTATCCTCCCATTGTAGAATAACATCCACCTCAAACTGATGAAGAAATTTGCACTCCATGATATTTTGAAGTTCACCTCCAATGAGATCTCTCCATGAGACCTTCTTCTCATCAATGGCCCTCCAAAACCAATAAGGTTTTGGATTTGCTGCAAGTAGAGGTTTCTCTTTGACTTGTTAGACGCTCATTGATAAAGAGTCATATTGAAAGGGGAAACGTTTTCCCATCTCAAGATGTCTACCATCTATCATCTTCTTCTCCATTGCTTCATGAATGAATATTCCATTGGATTTTTTCCATAAGGAATGGGTTCCTCTTCTTCTCATTGTTTCTCATTAATAGTGTTGTAGATCTGCAAGGTGATACATGCGCTATTTCAAATCAAGGCACAATGTTGAACTCATAGCCAACCATTGTACATAGGATCATACTCATCCAATCTTTTGAAACTCCACATTTCAACTGAAAGGGTTGAATGTAACTCAACAATGATGAACTAGGATGGTTCTTCATCTCTTCCTTAATTAGATCAAGGGTCCTCTACGCAGTGATATGTTGCTACTTCAAATCAGCATGTTGTTCTAATCCTTGGTCATGTAATAGCCCTGATGGAATGTCCCCATAAGTTTCAATAAGAGGTGATGAAACAATATGAGATGAAAGTGGTTGCATACCTTGCATCAACTGATGTGTGGGAACCTCTTGCAAGACCACAAGAGTTCCTCCAACCGGAAAAATAGTCCCTCCCACTGTTGGTAAGAGTGATGGCTGCTCTTCTATCAATGTACCAGCGCTAGAATCTACCTCCTCTTCCTCATTCATCCCCTAAATTATGCATGGAAATCTACATTTCAAGAGCTTAAGACTATCTTGCAAAGATGCAAGTGTCTCTCCTCTGGGCACAAGTACTTTTGTAGTTGGTGGTAAATGTAGTGACTCGTTTTCCAGAGTGACAAGCATGACATCCTCCTTTGTTTCCTTAGGAAATGTCTCTTTGTGACATATCTCTGGTTTTCTAATGTCAAAATTATTTCTCAACTTGTGAAATAAATATGCATATTTAGTCACCTTTTCATGCTCCATGTGACCAAACCACCAATCATTGGCTTCACCATGAAGATGAAGTGCTGCAATATGAACATCCTCTTTTTTAGCTACAGGATGTAGCCTGAAGAATGCATCTAACTCTTTCCTCCAAGCCTTAATAGTGCTTGATGAAGATCCATAAAATGTAGGAAAATAGAATCTATTGTGCCTCTTTCTTCTATTGTTTCTATATGATCTTCTTTCTTCTTTCAGATTGAAGAATTGTTGGAGACTTAGATTCTCCTTGAATGCTCTAGACTGTGACTTGTACTCTTCTAGATATAGACTTAGAGTCTCATAGGTCTCAAGTTCTCTTCTCTCTTCATTTATATACCATTCATTTTCTTCAAAGAAAGCGGACATAGTAGATCTATGATTCTCTGGTCTTCTTTGCTGCTAATAAGAAGTATTGGGACCTTCTTCATCCTGAAACCTTCTTAAGGTTTCTCTTTGCCTTTATTTCTTCATTTAATTGATCTCCTTGGAGAGATCCTTCATATTTCTAAGGAAATATGCGAAAAAAACTTAATCCCTCCATATTTACAGATCTCTACTATATTCTTTTCATATGTTGTCAATAATTTCCACAAGATGAGCCAAAGATCATGCTCTGATACCACTATAGTATCCCAAAATGGAATAATGAATTGATACAAAAACACAATATTTAAAACACAAAAAATGTACATGATGTAAGACTATGATCAACACATATATAGAAAAAATAGTTCATCCATTTTATTCATAGGAGATGATTAAGTTACAACAGTGTACAAAATGTGAGGTATTCTTGCCAAGGAGATGGCCTAGAATGACCCTGAAAGTATACTACAACAAGCACTGCGTAACTGGAGAGCTGTAGGAAGCAATACTGTGATGTCCCTTCAGAATATGATGAACATGTGACTGTTGGATGAAAGGTAAATTCGTATCTATGGAGCTCAGGAGCTCTAATGATGTCAAGATTCTAGACCTGGGCACTGTGATGGAAACCCAAGATAACCCAAAAAGGATTTTCTAGATCTATGAGTCTAGGAAAATCACCCTCTTAGGGCTTCACTCTACAACTATTGGGTCTGCAAATTTGAGATAGATCTGATCATATGATGGCTGAAATATGATGTACAACTATATCTAAGCTTGAAGGGTTGATCCCTTCTTCAGATCTCCAAGATAGGAGCTTGAGATCTTGTCTCTTCTTCCTCCTCCTCAAGATGTTGCAACTGAATATGCAGCTGTTGGAAAAATGCATTGTATAAGAGGGAGAGACTCAATACCTGATGAAAATTTCTGCAAATAATCTCCAGGCTGATGGAAAGAGTGATGGAAAGGTGAGGGGATGATCCCTCATAGGATTCCTAGCTGAAGTGCTAGAAAATTCCTTCCTCCTATGGATCTACAATGATGGACTACACAATCCTGGATGGGACTACTGTTGATAGGAGGTAAATAATATTTGGCATGATTCCAGATCTAATATGAGGCTCTTGAATGCTGATATTGAAGTTCAAGGTGATAGGAAAAACCCTTCACTGGTTCTCCAGCTGAAATATTGAAGACAACCTTCTCCTCCCAAACCGATCTTCATAAATGCATAATTTCTAAATGTATATGTTCTGTAGAGAGTAGGGACAATATGGCACCAATTCTCGATGATGAATAACATCTAATAATAACCTTCCTAGAGTAGGCACTCAAAGTCCCCCATGGGTAAGGGTGGGATTCCCGCTCGGGAACAGCCTCTGCTAAACAACACTGCAGACTTAGCTATATAGCATAAGAGTGCATGGAATGTCAAATGAAAATTCCAGATCTAAATATATTTGAAATAAATAATACCAATATTACCTTATATTCTGCCTTCATATTCCTTTTATACAAATTGAACCTTCCCAAGCCCTGACCCACCTCTAGCCTGCGCTGTGCATGTGGACATAAGCCTCCATGTTTGACTGAGTTGTCTCTCCAAGTCCTCCATCATGTCTACATGCAATGTGCACCCTCTCCATCATGTGTGCATTAAATGCACTACTTTCTTTATCACTTCATCATGAATTCTCTATGATCTTACATTATATTCCCTCCATGATCTCTGTTGACTGCTTCAACCTCTATGATCTATCTCATTAATGAGACATGATGTCCACCCCTTTCACATTAGTAGTTTCTCCACTACTCCATTAAGTAGATCTATGTTTAATTAATCCACATTAACACATTAAAAGTGGATCTTATTCATATTTGAGGATTATGGGTCCCTCTACCCTTTTATCTACTTAGTTAAATAAGTTTATTAAGAAATCTAATATGTAATATCCCAAAATGGGGATGCAGTAATATATGAACACAAAATTGGAAATAGCAGTGAATAACATCATACCAAAAAGTATGGAAACCATGGAGCCATTTTATTATGTAAATCAATAGCAAAAGGTGCAATACAACTCAAATAATCAACGCAAACAAGCCTCCCATGAATACATATGCCAAAAGTGGAATGTTGCTATATTACAGAATGTTCATGAACAAGTACAACGTAGTCATATATGGTACACTGCTACATGGGAATGTGAAATAACATAAATCTGCAAATAGATGACTCATACAATGTTGGGAGTGAAGATATAAGCTTCCAAACACAATTCCAAGACAATCTTGGAAGGATTTCCTGAAATATGCAAAATGTACAAAATGACGGAGTTGCAGTCCTAGGACTGAATAGCAGAAGCAACTATAGAACTGGATGGAGATGGCTAAATATGATGCATAAGCTGAATAAACTTCCTCCAATGGATCTTCCAAGTGAAAGGCTGATCCTAACGCTGAAGATCTCACCCTTCAATCAAGCAATGAAACCCCTCATTGCAAATTCTCTTTGAAATAACGTAGTCAATGAGAGGGACTACACTATAGATGATGGGAAATGGTTGGATGGATGCCAAATATAGTGAAATCAGCTCAAAAATATTCCTCATTGATCTCCTAAAGAAAGGAAAGCTTTCTCCTCTGAAAAATAAGCTCCGGAAGTGGTGTTCTCAACCCTCCACTGCAACACCCTACAACACAACCCAGCTCTAAATAGAAACTATGCTATAGCTGAGGGAGGTAGCTTGGCCTCAAGCCTGGATGTGGATAAATTCAGTACAAGCTCCCTCAAGAGGCCTCTCAAGAAAGGAGAAGGAATTCCTAAACAAGAAATGCCTTGTGCTAAGCAGCGCAACAATCTCAACTAAATAGTTGAAGAAAGCACAATAGTCACACAAACCATAAAATCAATAATCCATTTCATGATTTTCTATGGCTTCATTTCCCTTCTTTTATACAAATGGAAGCCCTTTCACCTTGGGTCCCACTCATTAGGGTTTCCTCCACCAAGGATTCTTCCTCCCACTATCTCTACGATGTCTCCAAAGATGATCTCCACCTCTTATCCAAACACTGTTCACTTGGTCAAACTTGACCTTGTCCACATGCAAATGTCCCTTTTCACACATGAGGGTGTGAAATCCAGCTCCTATGATGATCCCTTTTCACATTGTGAGGGATTTTATTCATATTTTTAATATGCATGGGCCTCCTTACCCATTTATTCAAATGCTAGGTGATAAAAACAAAAATCAATATTTTAATTAGTTGTATGCTAATTTTGGAATATTAAAGTCCTCCCCTCCCAGATTTTGCTTTTCCTCAAGAAAATACAAGGATAGAATTGAGAAGTCTCCCCTCCTCCTACTATAGCATCCACATATGATAAACTCCTCCAAGGAATGAGATGTTGTCTCATCAATAAATCTCCATATTGCCTCTCCCAAGCATGCAATCTAGCCAAATAGCTATCATCATGAATAAGTAGAGTACTCAAGGAGGAAATAAGGTGTTTTCCAGAGGTCCCTTTGAGGTATGGGATCTGAAATGTATTGGGAATCATCATTCCCATGTGGATCCTCCATCCCCAAGCTATCATCCATATAAAATGAGCCACCCTCCAAAATGGTAACTCATGCAAATCCTCCTCCACCTTTGGCTCTTGCCATGTAGGTGGGCTGAATATCTGAATATGGTAGACAAAATAGCCTAATCCATGCTTCCCTTATCTCCACTTATCATAAGTGTAGAGTATTTTATGATCTTGTGCTGCAACAATATTTCCCTCAAGTGGCAAGAAGAAGACTAGATCTCTAAATATCTCCTCTCCAACGTTGTGAATCAAGCTGGCCCAAACCATCCCATATATGATGAATAGGACATGATCATCATATGGCATCCAAATGAGAAAGATAATGAAGGTTTTATATAGTGCTGAAAGGTACCAACAATTTCCCAAGTGGTCACAATGCAGTTTTCCTAACTGTTGTTTCAGAAAATAATATGGCAAGTTATTTCTTGACAAATGGCCAGTTGTGTATGTCATCACATCTACTAGTGAATATTAAATGGCTTGGTGAATCAACTAAGCATACATAGAATAATAATGAAATGATTTCCCAAGGCCACATAAAAGATGGCTATCTCCATCATATAATTTGGTCCAAAATTGACCTTGGAGCCCCAAGAGAAGCTTGGCCTCTTGTGGAGCAATGCACTGAGTAGAAATTGTAAGAGTATGAAAATACTGTGTTAGATAATCAATAAATTCCAAAACAAAATTCTTACCATGTACTGGAAGGAAGATGATACATGGATTTATGAATAAGTCCTCTATAGTGGTATGACATACTCCCATGAAGAGGAATGAACCCTGTGCTGCATGAAGATCCTCCTTATTATACTTGGAAATCCAAGTTAAGAAGATCATTTCTTGGTAATAGATGTTCCCATCCACTACTATATCAATCTCACCTCCTCCTGGTTCAACAAGTGCATCAAATGTGAAGTGATCCTGGGGACACTCCATCAATAAGCCAAAGCTCCAAAGTGACAACGCTATTGGCCTATGTAAATAGGCTCCTGCCAATTCATAGCTCCATTATTTGACATGCCCATTGTCAAAGACATCTCCCACAATGTTGTTATATATAGAAAATTCCTTCCCAAGTGGAAGTGCCTCCTGATCATCCAAGGCTAAGGAGTAGCCCCTTTTCACCATGATAGTGCCATATCCTATTCCTGCAACATCATGCAAAGCATGAGAGAAAATATACACCTGCTCTCTCAAGAACAACCCAAGCAACAAAAGTTTTTGTTTCCTCCTCATACCTCCATCATACAAATCATGTGACGAAAACATAAAGATTGATATGAAGAATGTCATATCAATACAATGCATCCATAATCCTTGCTACCCTATGATGCAAGTATCCTGCCACACTTTCTTCACCCACATACCCTTAGAAAGAGGATATGTCACATGATGGCCAAAATCTTTCAAGAGTAGCCAACATAGCCAAGCCTCTCACTGCCCAGTTTCATATATTTTCAAGTAGCTTTCCAGCCTCTTTCTCACCATCCACACCCATTTATAAAAATGTGGGTGCCTCCCCTCATGCTCCATCTTGGTGTTCTTCCAATGAAGACTACCATCCTCCCAAAACAGATTACTCCTTTTGCATTTCATGGGATGTTGAAATGCAACTCCTTGGAGATATCCTAGAGAAGATCTCACACCAATGACCATCTTGAATCCATAAGGATCCAAGTTTGTTGGAGG
Source organism: Pinus albicaulis (assembly GCA_034641835.2). NCBI lineage: Eukaryota > Viridiplantae > Streptophyta > Pinopsida > Pinales > Pinaceae > Pinus > Pinus albicaulis. The sequence continues at coordinate 792,656,758 of CM076577.1, read as the reverse complement.
AAAAACCTCCTCACTGCTTCTTAATGACAGCGTTGTAAAACTCCTCAATGATGTACTTGCTATCTCATACTCCAACTCAAAGATGAACGTGTAGTTTTGTATAAGATTGTTTTGGACAAGGTTCATCTTATCCTCCAAAATTTCACACCCTAACCCCAAGTGTTGTGTGCAGCTCAAAAATGGCACATTAAGATGATGGATCATCCTTCCCTTGATCAATTCAAGGTTGCACAGCGCAGTGCAATCTGATTTCTCCAAATCATCAATATGTGTTGACCCTTGGTCATGCAAAGGAAAATTTCCACAACCCTCTAGAAGATTTGCCGCAATAATAGAAAGTGGAAATTCAATCATACCTTGATGGAAATTTGGAACAAATTTTATGGCTGCAAGAGTTCCTCCCTCTAATGTGTTGGCTCCCCCAACTGCTGATAATGATGGTTTCTCCTCCAAGGTTGTGACAGTGCTAGTACAAGTCTCTTCCAATTGTGGTGAGGGCTTATACTCCTTTGGTTTCTCTTTGCCAAATTTTCTAATCAACCTTTGAGTAAACTTAGCAAAGTATTCACTCTTGCATGACTCAAATGGTTGAACCATCAAATGTTGGCTTCACCCTCAAGGTGTAGCGCTGCAATTTCTACAGCCTTTCTCTCTACCACTGGATGTAATAGGAAGAATGAACCAAGTTTTCTTGCCCAATATTTTGTTGTAGATGACCCATAAAAGGTAGAAAATATAAACCTATTGCCCTTCATTCCCCCCTTTCCATAAGGTCTCCTTTCTTCATTCAAATGAATGAACAGTGGGAAAGCTCTCCTTAAAGTATATAGGTTGAGATTTGTATTCAACAAGTTAATCACTTAGAATTTTGTGATCCAAGTGTCCTCTATTCCCTTTCTTCCCATCTTCTCCAAAATAAATGGGCATATTAAAATGCGTTGGAGCTATTTTCAACACTGGTTTCCTTCTTTGATCATAGGAAGTGCATGGGCCTTCCTCCTCTTGAAACCTTCTAGAGGTCTCATTGCAACTTTCCTCTTACATTTTCTTATCCTCCTTGGAGAGATTCTTCATGGATATGAAAAATGATGAGACAAAGCTCATTTTATTCATAATTTCTATTTCTTCCTTCTTCTCTTCTTCTTCTTATTGCATACTGGCTGAGATTCCACAGGCTGAGCCAAGATTATGCTCTGATACCACTGTAATATCCCAAAATGGCGATGCAGCAATATATGAACATAAAACTAGAAATAGCAATGAATAACATCATACCAAAATGTATGGAAACCATGGATCCATTTTATTATGTAAATCAGCAGCAAAAAGGTGCAATACAACTCAAATAATCAAGGCAAACAAGCCTCCCATGAATAAATATGCCAAAAGTGGAATGCTGCTATATTAGAGAATGTTCATGAACATGTACAACACAGTCATAGATGGTACACTGCTACATGAAAATGTGAAATAACATAAATCTGAAAATAGATGACTCATACAATGTTGGGAGTGAAGATCTAAGCTCCCAAACACAATTCCAAGACAATCCTGGAAGGATTTCCTGAAATATACAAAATGTATAAAATACCAAAGTTGCAGTCCTAGGACTGAATAGCAGTTGCAACTCTAGAACTGGATGGAGATGGCTGAATATGATGCATAAGATTAATGAACCTCATCCAATGGATCTTCCAAGTGAAAGGCTGATCCTAACACTGAAGATCTCACCCTTCAATCAAGCAATGAAACCCCTCACTGCAAATTCTCTCTGAAATAACACAGCCAATGAGAGGGACTGCACTGTAGATGATGGGAAATGGTTGGCCTGATGCCAAATATAGTGAAATAAACTCAAAATTCTTCCTCACTGATCTCCCAAAGGAAGGAAAGCTTCCTCCTCTGAAAAACAAGCTCTGGAAGTGGTGTTCTAAACCCTCCACTGCAACACCCTACAACACAACCCAACTCTAAACAGAAACTGCGCTGTAGCTAAAGGAGGTATCTTTGCCTCAAGCCTGGATGTGGATAAATTCAGTAAAAGCTCCCTCAAGAGGCCTCTCAAGAAAGGAGAAGGAATTCCTAAACAGGAATGCCTTGTGCTAAGCAGCACAACAATCTCAACTAAACAGTTGAAGAAAGCACAATAGTCACACATACCATAAAATCAATAATCCATTTCATGTCTTTCTATGGCTGCCTTGCCCCCCTTTTATACAAATGGAAGCCCTTTCACCTTGGGTCGCACTCATTAGGGTCTCCTCCACCAAGGAATATTCCTACCACTCTCTCTGCACTTTCTCCAAAGATGATCTCCACCTGTTATCCCAGCACAGTTGACTTGGTCAAACTTGACCTTGTCCACATGCAAATGTCCCTTTTCACACACGAGTGTGTGAAATCCAGCTCCTATGATGATCCCTTTTCACATTATTATGGATTTTATTAATATTTTTAATATGCATGGGCCTCCTTACCCATTTATTCAACTACTAGGTGATAAAAAACAAAAATCAATATTCCAATTAGTTGTATGCTAATTTTGGAATATTACATAATATTCCAAATAACATGTGAATTTTTTTTAATATTACAGGAAAAGGAAATATCAACACTTGGCCGATCATGGCCTAATAAAACTAATTGTAAATGATGCATTGAGAAGGTTTAACCTACCTGTATCTTGGTCTTCTTTTATAGACATGGATAGGGAAGCCTTTATAGCTACCAAAACAAGGAAAACCTTTGCTTCTAGCCTTAGAGAAAGAGAAGAAGAAGAAGAAGAAGTGGCTAAAGAGGGGTTACAAGAGGAGGTAGAAGAAGAGGAAGAGGAGGTAGAAAACAAAGAAGGAAAAGATGAGATGGAAATTGAGGTAGAGAACATAGAGACAACAGAGAGATAGCAAGAAAAATATTAGGGAAAGGAGGAAGAAAGGATGAAGGAAAAGGAAGTTGTGGACACTCTCTTAGGCAGTGAAACCTCCCTTGAAGACACCAACATGTCACCAGACATCATCGACCAAGAGGTAGATACCACCCTAACTGTGTTGATCACACTTATAAAAAAAAAATGAAAGAGACATAAACCTATGTACTTTAGAACTAAGAAGAGTCATAGGGCGAGACAAGTAAAACCACAAACTCCCACCAAGAGCCCTATCACCATTGAAGAATCACCAAAGAAGGAGGAAGAAATCAGATTAGAGGAAGGAAGGGTGGAAGATTTCACTTCACCCATAAGGACCCCTATAACATATATCAAAATAAATTCAGCAAGATTGGCATCCCAAACACCTCATGAAACCACCACAGACCCTCCAAGGAGTGAAAAGAGTGAAAAATAAGGAAAAGAGGGTCTTCAGCAGGCAAAACAGAGTTTGCTATAGGAAACCTTATTTTTTCTACAGGAAACTCTAGCAAGCACAGATTTGGAGAAAAAGGCCTTGCTTGAAGAGGAAAATATAACCACAAAGGGGCAAGAGGTCAAGGAAGATGAGGGATAGAAACAAGAGGAAAAACATGATGAAAAAAATGGAGGAAAATATGATAAGGAAGATGCCACCTCATCAGAACCAATCCTCAAAGATGTTGCAATAGTTCCAAACCGTAGCCCTCAATCCAATATCATCTCTTACTATACATACATTGAGGGGGTAGGTTAATTCCTCAAAAGTTCACAATTCCTTTGTTTTATCAGTTGGAGGAGGAGAGGGCATGCACTCTTCATTGGATGAAGCTTGCCACATCTAAAGGAGTGTACGAAATAGGAGTCATGGAAGGAAAATTAGATGAGTTGGGGAAGGATTTATCTAATGTAAGGCTCAGAGAGTCAGTTTTGAAGGAGCAACTTCAGAAGGCACAAGCAGAGAATGTAGCACTACAAGACCAGCTTTAGAAAAAGGGTAAACAAGTTCCCACCATGGCATATTTGTGCATGGAGGCCATTCAACACAGATATCCTTTAGATTCATATGCAATTTACCTTAAGGAGGAGTGGCTCCTCTTTCAAATTAAAACATTAGCCTCCCATGGATCCTTACCTTTCCAAAACCGTAGACATTTCATTGATTTTTGCAATCAAGAAATTATGGCATACAAGGAAAAAATGGCAAAGTTTTACATTCATAACCTTTTGTTAATAGATTTAAATATTTGGGACCCCAATCCTATGATGGGGGATATGCAATTAATGGCTTTGGCATCATGGATGGTTTATTAGGAGACAAGATCACAAGAGATGAGAAGGGTTATGAGAAGAGAAAATAGATAACCCTTACACATTAGGGCAGAAATATTCAGCCCTAGGGGAGTCATCAATAACCATCCAAAGATCGAAAGGGATACTGAACTTGCTGAAAGATACCTCCATACACAAGCTCAAGCAATGGATCACTTTGATGAATTTTCTAGGTTGTTGGGAGATGAGTGCACAATGGCTAGCCAAAGAATATGGAATAGACTCCCTCAGAGCCTTAGAAACATGGAGTACCACACACCAAAAATATTGACGGGTGCCTTGGAGAGAGCACCATTGTACAAGAGGACCATGCATGCCAAAAATATTCATTGGATTGGTTTGAAGCTCAGTCCACCCTTGTTGTTGCGGATGAGTAATGGAAAGGCCCAAGATGAGAAAAAAAAAGAATGGGAGAAAGCAGAGAAGAATGATGGTTTTTGCCTTCTTGAAGGGATTCCTGCACTTCTTCCTTAGGAGGTCAGAGGGTCCATCAAAGCCTTAAAATAAATGCAGAAGGAGGACTAGTTTCTCAAAGGATGAGAAACCATTTAGTGGGGGGTTTATGATGAGCTCCATCATTAGGTACATTTGGAGGGGTTACTGATCACCTTTTTTTCCTTATTAAGTCTCTTTCTCTTGCATTTTAATTATATTATGGTCTTATGATGCTAGTGTAGATGGTGATTGAGATTTATCATTCTTTGAGTACCTAACATGTGTTAAATGCAGGAAAATCATGAAGATATTCCATTTTTGTGAAGATTTTGTCATCAAGACTTGAAGTAGACAACAAGGAGATATTCTAGGGGGTTTTCCACCCTCCTTAACTCCCAAAGGAAGCCATGAGATCCTCAAGATTCCCTCCAACAACTCAAAATCAAAGGCAACCAAGAAAACTAAAGATCAAGTGCATTAAAGCCATACTTCACTTGCAGTCAAGTGGACTAATGACCTAGTTTTTAGGGAGGTTTTGGTAGCTACCCTTTAGGATAAATAGGGCTGAGAAAGAGCTTATTAGGATTCGAACTGTGGAGAAATCCATTAGCCTCTTCTCTCTTGTAATAAATTTTCAAGACTTTTAGGTTGATCTAATGAGACTATATTTTTAAATGAAATGAGTATTCATATTGTGCTTTAATAATATAGTTTCAGAGAGATAGGCTTGTGGGTTAGGGCCCAATCCATGTTCCTCATCCTCTATTGTGTAATCATTCTTTATTTTCATGTCATTTAGCTAGTTTTTCTTATGCGTATTTAGCTAGTTATCTTGTATTTTAATTTATTTTTCTTAGTTTGCTTCCATTTGTATTTTGTTGTAGATCTAGGCTTTCTTACATGTTGGTAGAACGGGTTACAACTTCAGAAAGCTATGAGTCAAGCCTCCCCCTCTCATCTCTTTCATTGGAGCTTGAGGAGGGTAGACCTTCCCCACAGAATATATATATATATATATATAGTTTATGATTTCTTCGAATTGATAATATTAGTTGTTGTGATTCCATGTTATGTTTAGAATTTTTTGTTAGATCTCTGTTTGAAGATTGAATTATATTTTCTTTACAAATACAAGTCATATTTTCCATTTTATTTATCATGAATTTTTCCATTTTTATTTCTTGAATATGTATTTTGCTTGCTAGTATAGGTAGCATAGCAAATGATAACTTCATCATCACCTTCAACTTCATCTCTCACCCTTCACCAGCACCCTATTCATCAAAACCACCATTAGCCCTGTGTTCGGATTTTTCAATCCTACACCATGAGAAAACCCTAGGGGTGCAAGATAGGCCTCCCAAGAGGTTCTGAGCTTGGCCAAGGGTAGGCCACCTTCCACTCATCCTAATACACCTTCACTCCACCTTCCCTACCCCTTTTCCACCTATTTTTGGCCTCATATTTCCCTATGATTGTTGGACTTTCATGTAGCACTATAGGAAACCTATAGCAGCACTTGAAAGAGCACCAGTGGGCCACTCCTTAAGCCCAGAAACCACCATCCATATCCTCTAGAATTTTAAAAAAATTCATACACTTTCAACCCTAGCACTCATGTGTTCATGCCTTCCATAAGCCACCTTATCACTTTCTTGTCCTAGTTGCAAAACAACACATTTACAAGCATAGTTAGGTCATGACTATTTGCATGATTAAAAGCATGGTAGATAGATCATATAGTAACTAGAGTGTGTTTAGTCATTTGGCCCAAAAAAGTGTGATTATATTAGTTTCCTTTATTCCATTTCAATTCAAAAATTTACTTCATGCAAGATGCCTAGGTTGCTTTCATTTCTTATCATAGTTTAATGAGTAGATTTATTTCATTACAGAATAGTAAGATATACTTGTTTGATGTAGTGTAGTTCTGTACTTGCTGCTAGCGCCATGGATTTGAATCGTTTGTAGCCCAGGGCCTAATTTCATAATTATGACAAACTTCATCCAGTAATCCTAGAAGTAGCACCCTTTAGTAAAGCTCATAAGAGGATGCCATGAGTAGAATGCATATGCTATGTATATAGAATTTTCACCTCCAATTTTGTACAAACCCCAGGTTGACAAAGTAAAGTAGGGAAGCCTATGGGAGTTTCAACATTTTTGGTGTCACCAAGCTGAAAAATTTGTTCCATACCCCACACACAAAATTGGGTATTAAAGATTCAAAGAAATAGTTGGTGCTAAAGTACCATAGTTGTCTGCACATATAAATTCAAGAGGAAATGGATTTCCTCAACATATCCTCGCTTGGTGAAGCATACCGATATGCTTCCAATATTGAGTAGAAGTTCAAATCGAATAAGCGGGACTTTGGATATGAAAATCAAAAGAAATGGAAAGGTGCCCCCAAACCGCAAAACAAAGGACAAAGCCAAGGTGGGAAGGCCCAGGATAACCCACCAAAGCTGCAAGTAAATAAAAACACTGTGAAGCCAAAGAAGGACACAAGAAAGTGGTGTGAGTTCCGTAAGAGTTGTACTCACAAAACAAGTGAGTGTTTGGCCAAGAAATCACTGGTGGCCGAGTACAAGGTTTTTGAATCAGATGCATGCTCCAACTCTAAACCAAAATCTAACAAGGAGAACGAAAAAGGGAAGAAATATCGATGAAAATCCTAACACCACCGTTTCCACCCTGAAGATACAGAAGGAGGAACTGGAAGATCTAGAGGATGGGGAGCAACTATTCTATTCCCATATATGGGTAAATGGTTCCCTGCTGCAGTTCATTATTGACAACGAGAGACAAAAGAACCTCATTTCAGTAGAGTTCATGAAGCGGATGGGCTTTCCAACCATAACCGTACACCATCGGGTGGCTTCACCAAGGATGGGATCTTCGTGTCAGCCAACACTGTTATCCTCTCTACAACGTCAAGCCCTTCATGGATGATGTATTATGTGGCATTGATCCTCTTGACATTTGTGATGTATTATTAGGCCAACCACACATGTGGAAGTGAAATTCTGTGTATGAGTCTCGGCCTCACTTTGTTATTGTTACTTTGGGAAATAAGTTGTACAAGATACTAGAGGTAGCAACACCTACCTCCATCTCTTTGGTTACTGCAAAACAATGCAGTAAGCTCATTTCCAAAACTAGGAAATTTTTTTTCCTGATGATCTGCCCTCAGGCCAAGAAGAAGATGGTGGCCATTACCTTCAGATAGGGCTCCTCCACACGAAAAAAAATAAAATGGACAAGGTCATGGAGGAGTACGGTGACTTCTTAACCTCACCTATAGGTGTGCCTCTACACTATCAGGTCAAACACCCCATTGATTTGACCCTAGGTGTGTCGCTTCCCAATGGAAAAATATATCAACGCTCTATGATGGAGAGCGATGAAATCAAGAGTCAGTGGGGTGGCTGGGAATTTTGGGGTCTAGAAAACATTGGTATTACTGCATACGTATTTCTATTGACTAGACCTTTTATAGGATGTTAGGAAGTACATCAGATCCTACACTGCCTATGACATTGCCAAAACGACCATCAAGAAGCAAGGCCTCTATAATTTTTTGCCTACCCCTAGTCGACCTTGGGAATCCATATCCATGGATTACATGTCGGACCTTCCTTCTACTAAGCATGGCAACAAATTTATTTTCGTGGTCATCGAAATATTCTCGGAGATGGCCATTATGGTGGTCTGCAAGAAGAATATCACATCAGAAGTCATTGCTAAACTCTTCTTTGAATGAGTGTGAGTACACTTTGGGATCCCACACTCTATCATCTCAGATGAGGACGATAGGTTCCTCACTAAATTTTGGTCTGGCCTCTGGTCAATGTTGGACACCAAGCTCACCAAGTCCACAACATTCCATCCCCAAACTAATGTCCAAACAAAGGTCGTCAACAAGATGATCATACACATTCCGTGCATGTAAAACTCAAATCATCCACACACATGGGATGAGAGCCTCCTCTATGTACATCAAAACTATAACTCGACTCTCTACAACTCAACTGGAGATAACCCCTTTCAGGTGGGCTTGGGATTCCAACCACTATTTCCCATTAACGTATCGATGCCATTGTGGCTACTCAGGCTAATTTAGAACATGTCTAGTATGAAGCTGACAAGACGAACAACTTCATGAAGAGAATTCAACACATTTTCCAAGAGTTTCATGACATATTGGACATAGCCAATGCTAAGTACAAGCAATGACATGATCAACATCGGGTGCCACAAAACTTCTTGATGGGCGAAAAAGTGTGGCTACATTTGTAGGAGTGCCTTGTTGGACCCCATCGCAAGATTTGCCCACTTTGATATGGGCCATACACCATCAACAAGGTTTTAGGGGACAATGCCTTCGAGCTTAGTATTCCACCATTCCTTGGTTTGCACCCTGTTTTCAATGTGGGCCACCTTCGACCCTATTTTCCACCTCTACTGGACACATCCAAAATGGAAAAACAACTCACCAACATAGTTAAACCTAGACTCCATAGAAAAAGAAATAAATAAAAGAATCATGGACACATAGATCAATAACACCCACTAGTAGAGGATCCAACTATATTAACTTGTCAAAGTAGGCCAAATCCTTCACCAGGGCAAGTGGCTCACCAGGGACCATGTTCAGCAGAAGTTTCCTCATCTCATGGAGGAACTCAACAAAATGGGGACCATTACTTCATAAGGGGGGAGGAATGATCCAGGTGGATATTGGTGGCCACCTGCCTATTCCACTTGGACCCCCACCATTTTTTCTTTTAGTTTTTTAGTTTCCTTAATTGTAGCACCATTTACTATTTTTAGCATTTTTTCGGGTCCTGAACTTCTGGAGCAATTTTGAGGCCCTAAACGACGTTTTTTTGGAAAATAGAATTTGGAAAATGTGGGTATTTTACCCAAGAATTGTTGATGATATTTTTAGTCCTCAGATATATCTTATTAATGAAGTATCATTTGTGTCAAATGGATAGCACATGCCAAAGTTACGACCCCGAGAAATTGATGTACCAATTTAACCCAACGAGGCCCATAGTTTGGCATTTCATCTCCTAGAGTTAGGTTTTTGGATGTTTCTGGTTTTCCATTATTTCTCAATACTAAATATGCCTTTGAGCCTAATTGTAGCATAGTTTAGAGGCCTATATTTTCCACATCTCTTCTAAGAGATAAGCTACCAACTTTGTAGCTAGTTTATTTCCATTTTGTCTGTAAGCATATTTCAGATATGTGATATTAATGAAATAAAGTGTTATTTTTGTTGCATATTTGTGTTATGTGTATTTCTATATTTTATTACATTCCTGTATATGTCCAGATAAGTGGTATAAAATTGGTATTCTCTTTCTCAATCCTTTGATCTTAAATAGATCTGATCTAATACTGAAGTAGAACTGATTATTTGCCAACAACGAATTGATTGTTAACTTGATCACTTAATGTGGAAGGCTGAAGGAAAGAAAATGATTTAATGAACTAAACAAGAATTTAATAAGCATAATAAACATGAAATTACAGCAGAGAACAGAGATAAGAGACAATAAACATTTATTACTGAATTCGTCCCTGGTGGACTACGTCTCCGGGTCCGCATTCAAGATGGGCATCTGTTTTATTAAGGATCTATCCAAGGAAGTATTTACATAGAAAAAAAACTAGAATGAATGTGCTCGCAAGCACCTTCGGTCACTGTCAACAAAAATATCTCTCTCATAGCTTTCCAATGCATGTCTCTGCACTCAATTCCGACTCTAGACGACCAATTTACACTGAAAACAAAAACTTCCTCTCTCACTCAAAATCTGAATACAAGTATTTGAAATCACCTTCCCTTCATCATGAAAAAAGGTGGTTTTTAAAATGAAATGCATGTTCATTATTCGCATTTCCTAGACCAGAAATAGAAAGTGGTTTTCATAATTAAATGAGATTAGGTGTAAAATCTCTCAGTCTTGTAGGAAAAGGACGTCTAGGAGTTTACATGACTTGGTGGTTTAATTACAACTTTTAAAATAGGGCATACAACCTACTTTTAGAATTTATATAAAAAATACTCATGTCAGTCTGGTTAAACATCGGGGTGGATAAACCATCTGCATGTGGTCGGCAGTGGTCGAACCACTGGCTGCCACCTTGTCGTTCAGTTATGGTGGCCTCGGTTGGCAGTTCCACTGCAGTCGGCTCCCGTGGTTTGTTCACATGCCAAATCTGAAAGTTGCACAGTCTGTTCAACATCCACTGATGTGGTCCATTCCCATGGTAACATATTTTTACAAGACCCGATCACATGCCACCTTCGCCTATTAGTTCTGCTGCAGTTAAGTCCACCTCATGCGGTCAGATTGTGAGTTATATTAAAAAGTTTGTATTACAAATGTTTTTTTTCAAAGTTCAAACCTTTAGACTTAGGTTTTAACACACCATGCTTTAATACATAGTTTTAGTGCTAGGTATTTAGCCTTAGGATCTTTGCATCATTTCTCCACCATAGTTTAGATTTAGGATTACCACATGACATGTACAATTTTTCCACCATTACCACACACCATTACATCACTTGAAATTACACTTTACCACCACATGTAATTTGCAAAAACCATGCACCAAATTCAAACTACATCTTAACCATGACAAAGTAACTCTTTCATCTGGAACACTGGGGAACCTGAAAAACTGAAGACTAAAATGAGTTCTAAGTGGATAGACAAGAGCTAACTGGGCCTCACTGTCGATCTGCACTGAAGCAAGATCCTCCTGGATCAATCCTCTCCAATTGAAAGCATTTGGACCACAAAATTTTTATTTAAGTAGACATCAGGTGAGGCTACAACTCCCTCACTTTTCCGATCTCCATCCACCTCGCCTTGCTCTGATCAATGTCCTTGAGTCCCACTCAAAGATATTAAAAATCTCCTCACCTTGAAGTACACAAATTTATATCCAAGATGGTATCTTCCTGCAACTCATTCATATACTCAGGTGCCAAATCATCAATGACATGAATCTGTGTATCTTCCTCTAGATCAATGATCATTGGAGGTTCATACAACTTCAAATTTTCTACTTTCACAACTAAATAAAGGTGCATGTGATCTGAAATGATTGTTATTTATTGTTGTGCTGGTATCATTTTCAGATATAAAATTCTCTTTGCTTTGGGTTTCTTATTCATCAAGAGTTTGTCCATGAGCATGTGATTGTCAATTCAATTTACCCAGTGAAATTTAGTGTTTGTCCTAAATTATAAGCATAATTTAAAATGACTGAACAACAAAAAATATAAACACAATAAACACACATAATAGAGCTCAATACATAAAATTGTGTTGAAGGATTTTACCTGTCCTGCGCTACATCCCCTTGGTCTAGCTTCATAGTGTGGCCCTTTGTATTAGCTTCAAGTGTGCTCAAATTGCTATTAAAAGCTTAAAATGATATTGAAACCTACTCCAATGAGTCTAAAACATCAAAATCTACCAGAAATGATTGTTTGTGTGATTAATTTGGATTATAGATGCTCTGGAAATGCCTCCAACACATGGTGGCCCTAGCCTTCAAAAATATTCAAATGCACAAAAACACTTGTAGATGACCTTTTCTGCCTCTGCAACCTACTTCATTGAGTTCCTAGCATGTCAATTAGCCAAGAATGCCTCTTTCTGAGCTCTATTTGGGTGAAAATTACCTCAGTTTTGGCAAAAACTGTATTTCCCTCAATTTATCCACCAATTTTGGAAGACTACCAGTTAAATTTCCAGAAATAGAATTTCCGCCAGTTTTGGCATGCTCACCTAAAATTATGCCAGACTAAGCTCCAATTTAATTGATTCTTAACACTAAGATAAGCATGATTTAAATAATAGATAAGTGCTTATTAAAGGTTAAGTGTTTTTAGCACTAATTGCGGATTAATAGGAATTAATTTCTACTTAGTGATAATTAACCACACTTATATTTCTCTGCTAGATTTGTGGTCGGAGCCGTCGGTTCTAGTGGGATGAACATATGGGATAGGGGGCTGGACCCCTCCATCCATTTGGCGCGTTCCTAAAGCTCAACTATAAGTGAGTGCGCTTCTCTTTCAAGGCACTCTCCGTGGCATAATGATTAACATGGTGGTTCGTGGGGCGGAGGTTGTTGGTTCAAAACCAGACCCACACTCCCATTTAAAACCTTTTACCATATGAGTGAACCTTTAATACAAACTCAAAATTTACCAAATGCGTATTTTGGAATTTGAAATTATATGCAGATTGCAACATTCATTTCAGACGAACCTTTGGATATGTGGTGTTAGGTTAATATTTAATTTATATTTAATATCATATATATATATATATATATAACATATAATATAATATATATAATATGTTAAAACATATAATATATTATATTATATTGTATTATATATAATATTTAAATCATAATAAAATAAAATACAATTCCACTTTAGAAACATTAGGAAATTTACCCTCACATAGACCAAACTAGCGAATTAGAAAATTCCACTTATCACAGCCTTAGTCGCATAAATATGAAGAATATTCCTGAGGTGCTGATTGGATTTCCACATCATCCTTGTACTTGTTTTGCTCATTTTTTTACCTGTTTTGGAAAGCGAACAACAAACCATAACTCACACATACAAACTCGTATTTTGATTAAACGAGTTGCGTCGGAATCCTGGTGATGAACTCTATCCAATCGTTCAGGTTTGAAGTATATTTGATGATCAGGTGATCATGTCCAAGTGAAGAAAATCCTAAAAAATGGAAATGCTCAGAAATGGTTGAAGTTTGAACGACCGAAAAAGCCTCGTCGCCGCGATTTTGGCACCATGAACATGACTCAAATCCAATGTCGTATGTGAAAGTTATGAAGGTTTGAAGTCTCCAGTAAACTCAATTTTTCAGTTGACCGAAGTTGACTTTTTTGAATTTGAAAAAATTAAAAAAAAATATTCCCTAGAATATTCCACAAGGACGAATGATCTACTGACAAGTGGCAATTTTTGATTGGTCAATAGTTTGATGTGTTTTGATTATGGCCAATTAACGGGTGCCATGTGGCAAACTTAGAGGCCACCACGTGGCCCCAGGCTGAAGAGTTTTGACGTTACAAAAATGTTTTGCAAGCAGCAGGGTTCGAATTGGGGTCTAGCCCCTACTAGCGCAATGGATCGACCATCTGGGCTACGTATTAGTTCTTAAATACTATGGGTCACAACGTTTATTTGAATTTTGTATAATATTTGGGCGGAGGTAAATGGGGGCCAACCTTCACACTCCATATGACTCCGGTGTTAGAACCAAGCCCTTCAAATATTTGGCGGTTAATTCACCCGAAAACACCCGACGACATGTGACCTAAGGCCTTGAACCATGGCCTAAACTCTAACCGATGATGATAAACAGTTCCATATGCAATGTGACAACGCAAACATAAAATTTATTGTAATAGTTTTTAAACCGTTAAGTCTGCAGTTAATCCGACGGTCCCAACGGAAGACATCATGTGACCGCCCCCATATGACATTTATAAAAACTGCTATTGGTTCTGCCAGTTTGGGCACGCTCCACCAATTCTGGCACTCTTGCCATCTTTAGCACTCCTAACTTGAGTTATCCCACATTTGGTGGGGTTTTCTAGTGACATTGGGTAGTTTTCTTTGGGAGGTCATAACTTCCTCATTATTGAACCAAATTGTTGGGTATGTGTTATATTCTTTCCACCACTAGGCATGCGCGGGAGGGTAAGAGGGGGGGTGATAGCTCCCCCTTTATGCTAGGCACAACAGGGGGGCGGTAGCCCCCCCTGTCAGGGTCCAGGGCAGTGCCCTGGCAAAAATTTTTGGTCCTTAATTTTTGGTGGGTAGTCTGCGCCCATGGTTTTGTGCATGGTTTTGCACATTTTTTTGGGGTACGATGGTTTTCGGCCCCTGGTGTTTTTTGTAGATCAAGTCAAGGGAACTATAGTTATGTTCTAATCCAGGGTTAATGGATTGGGGTTTATATGTTCTTTGGCATGTATATACATGTGTTGTAACACTAAAAGGAATAAAATGAAAAATCAAGCTGGTTGTCCCGATTTGGGATACAGGGGAAAATCTCTATGTTTATCTGTTTTATATTTTATGCTCTCGCTATTGTTTATTTTCTGTTATAAGATTTGTGTGTAGATAATTTTTGTTCAGGGTTAAAACCTACATTTGGTATCAGAGCTGTTTTGGCTTCAAGGGGATGCCTTTGTTGATGAGGGTTTTTTTCTCGGGCCTGAGGTAGACCCTGTTCAGTGGGAGATCTGCGGGATCGATTCTTGTGGTGAAAGAAGATGGTGAGCGGAAAAAAGATAGAGATCAAGAAATTTAATGGTTAGAGTTTTGAGTTGTGGAAGCTCAAGATGGAGGATCTGCTGGTGGATAAAGATCAGTAGATCGCAGTAGATCCAGGTACTAAACCAACGGAAATGTCAGATGAATACTGGAAGAAGCTAGATCGAAAGGCAAAGAGAACAATACGATTGTGTGTCTCAGATTCAGCATTGTTGAATGTATCTAGGGAAGCTACGACGAAGAATTTGTGGGAAAAACTTGGGACTTTGTACCAATCTAAGTCTCTGGTGAATAAGTTGTTCCTGCGGAAAAAGTTGTATAACCTGAGGATGAAGGATGGAGACTCGGTGACAAAGCATCTGAACGCCTTCGATACTGTGGTAAGTCAGCTATCATCTGTTGATATTAAAATCTTAGATGAAGATAAGTGCATTAGTTTGTTGTGTTCTCTACCATATTTGTGGGACAGTCTGGTTATTGCAATAGGTAGCAATACAACTACCTTGAATTTTTATGACATTGTCTCAGCCTTGCTATCGGAGGAAATGAGATGGAGAAATATGGAGGGTCAGAATGGAGATGCCTTATCTGTACGAAGAAGGTCCCAGAACAGAAACAAGAATAAGGTTTCGAGTGGGATATCTAAATCTAGAGGGAGATTTAAATCTCCTGGAAAGTTTGTAAAGGTGTGCCGGAAATGTGGAAAGGAAGGGAACTACAAAAAGGACTGCAGATCTAAAGATCCTGAGAAAGGAAAGGGATCTGATGATGCTCCTTCTACAGAGGCAAAAACCACCTCGGATGAAGGTGGGGATGTGTATTTGGCTTCTTCTTCAAATACACATGTATATCATGAGGTATGGTTGATTGACTCAGGTGCATCCTTTCACTTCACTCCCCATAGGGAGTGGTTTTGCGAGTATGAAAAATATGATGGTGATGTCTTCCTAGGGGATGATAGGAAGGCCAGAATCATCGAACGTGGAAAGGTCAAGCTAAAGATACAAGGTGGAAGGATTAGAACACTTCCTGGTGTTTTGCATATTCCTGCATTGGCTAGAAATCTGATTTCTGTAAGCAAGATGGATGATGTGGGTGTAAAAAAAGTGTTCGAGAAAGATGCTTTCAAGATGGTTCGGGGAGCACTGGTATTAATGCGGGGAGTTCGGACTGGAAATCTGTACAAGCTACAAGGTAGCACTATTATTGATGGGTGTAACAGTTCTGTGGTTCCTGAAAGTGGAGCGAAAAGCCTAGTTGTCTCTAGAGAAAAGACCATGTTGTGGCATCAAAGGCTTGGACATATTGGAGAGAAGGGCCTTCGGATACTGCATAGAAATGGTATGGTAGAAGGTATGTCTAATTTCTCTCTGAATTTCGATTTCTGTGAACATTGTGTATATGGGAAGCGTAATCGTGTGAGTTTTTCTTCTGGTGCTAATAGGCGAACAAGATATTGTGGAAACTCTGTGTACGTTGATGTGCTTGGACCCGTACGGCCCATCAATCGGGAAAGTCCGTGTACTGTGTTTCTTTCATAGATGACTTCTCAAGGAATACATGGATATATTTCTTGAGGAAGAGATCTAAAGTCTTTGAAAAATTTAAAGAATTTAAGGCTCTGGTGGAAAACCAGACAGAGAAGAAGATAAAGGTGCCGAGGACATATAATGGTGGGGAGTTTTGCAAGAAGGAATTTGAAGAGTTCTGTAAGAAGTGTGGTATAGCACGACAGAAGACTACTCCATACACACCTCAGCAAAACGGAGTTGCAGAAAGAATGAACAAAACACCGATGGAAAAGGCAAGAAGCATGCTCAGTGGTACTGGGTTAGGACAAGAATTCTGGGCAGAGGCAGTGGAGACTGCATGCTATTTGGTTAATAGATCACCTTCATCAGTGTTGGAGGATAAGACTCCACAGGAGGTATGGACTGAAACCCTCTCTTTCACATCTAAGGGTATTTGGATGTGATGCATATGTACATGTTCCAAAGAAGAAAAGGACCAAGTTGGATAATAAATCTGAAAGGTGCATCTTTATTGAGTATAAGGATGGTTTAAAGGGTTAGAAGCTTTGGAACCCATAAACAAGGAAGGTTGTGTACAGTCGAGATGTGGTGTTTAGAGAAGTGAAAGATGTTGTTAAACATGAATTCCTACCAAAGGAACCTGAGAAGATAGAGTTTGAGCTAAAGGAGGATGAATCAGACTCTATAGCAGAAGAAGATTCAGAAGAGGAAGAGCCACAAACTCCAGCTTTGAGAAGATCAGTTCGGGAAAGAAGGCAACCAGAAAGGTACATTCCATCTGCTTTCTGTTCAGGTTTTGCCTTAACTATAACTGATGATGATCCCATAACTGTCAGGGAGGCAGTAGATTCAAAGGATGGAAAACTCTGGAAGGAGTTCATGGTTGATGAGATGGCATCTTTGCACAAAAATGAGGCATGGGATCTGGTGGAGTTGCCGGTGGGAAGGAATCCCATCGGGAGAAAATGGGTGTTTAAGAAGAAGATGAATGTAGAAGGCAAGGTGGAGAAATACAAAGCTCGGTTGGTAGCAAAAGGTTATTCCCAGGTGCCGGGAATTGATTTTGGTGATATTTTTTCTCCTGTTGCCAAAGTTACTTCTATTAGATTACTTTATCCGTTGCCGTTGTATCGATTTCGAGATAGAAATCGCATGGATGTGAAGAAATTTTCTTCTAAATTTTGTGGATCTAGAAGAGGATTTCTACAATAAGCACCTAAATTATTTATGGTGAAGGGTAAGAAAGAACTAAAGTCTCTGTGTTGAAGAAGTCTCGTATGGGTTAAACATTACCATGATGTGTATCAAATTTGATACCTATAGATAGGGACTTGGCTTCACCAGAAGCAAAGAGAATCACTGTGTTTATTTTAAATTAATTGGTGACTGTGTTATTTATTTGGTCTTGTATGTGGATGATATGTTGCTGATTGGAAATGATAAAGAAATTATCCAGGATTTGAAGACCCAATTGTTCTCCAAATTCAACATGAAGGATGTTGGTGCTTCAAACTATATTTTGGGCATGGAAATTAAGAGAGATCAAGCAAAGAGGAAGCTTTGGTTAAACCAGGGGAAGTATGTCGAGATTATATTGTAGAGGTTCAATATGCAAGATAGTAAACCGGTGAATGTCTTGTTCCCCGGTAGGTGTAAATTCGAGCCAATAATAGTGTCCCAAGACACAAGAAGAGGAGGAGGATATGTCCCGTGTTCCATATGCAAGTGCAGTGGGTAGCCTGATTTATGCAATGGTCTATACTAGACCAGACATTGCACATGTAGTGGGAGTATTGAGCAGGTTTATGTCAAACCTAGGGAAGGAGCATTGGACAACAGTGAAGCGGGTTTTCAGATATTTACGTGGCATTAGTGATTATGACTTGTGCTACCAGGGAAGACCGGGATTGGAAAGAATGTTGGACATTTGTGGTTTTGTTGATACAGACTGGGCTGGAGATCTGGACCGAAGAAGATCTACAAGTGGGTATGTGTTTAGCCTATTTGGAGGCGTAGTCAGTTGGATGAGTAAAAGACAGTATGTAGTGGCTCTTTCAACTATAGAGGTAGAATACATAGTAGCCACTCATGAAAGAAATGAAGCAATTTGGTTGCAGAGATTGTGTTCAAGTATGGGGTTGGTACAACAAGCTATAAGGATAGACTGTGATAGCCAAAGTGCAATTTTCTTGGCTAAGAACCCTGCTTATCATTCAAATACAAAGCACATTAATGTTCAATATCACTTTGTTAGAGATATGGTTGAGGCTAAAAGGGTATTGCTGGTAAAGGTGGAAAATTTGAAGAATGTTGCAGATGCATTGAGAAATTCTGTGAGCACTCAGAAGTTCTCTTGGTGTAGAGAAACAATGGGTGTTAAAGAATTGGGCCAATGACTAAGCTCTCTTGTGGCCCCCTATGGAAAGAAAACAACAAGTGGGAGAATGTTGGGCATGTGTTATATTCTTTCCTTAATTTCCGGTGGGTAGTCCACGTCCATGGTTTTGTGCATGGTTTTGCACATGGTATTGGGGTACGATGGTTTTCGGCCCCTGGTATTTTTGTAGATCCAGTCAAGGGAACTACGGTTATGTTCTAATCCAGGGTTAATGGATTGGGGTTTACGTATTCTTCGGCATGTATATATATCTGTTGTAACACTAAAAGTAATATAATGAAAAATCAAGCTTGTCATCCCGATTTGGGATCCAGGGGAAAATCTCTGTGTTTATCTATTTTATGTTTTATGCTCTCGCTATTGTTTATTTTCTATTATAAGATTCGTGAGTAGATAATTTATGTTCAGGGTTAAAACCTACATTATTTTCATTAAAAAATTTTGGTCCTTAATTTCCGGTGGGTAGTTCGTGCCCATGGTTTTTTGCATGGTTTTGCACATGTTTTTGGGGTACGATGGTTTTCAGCCCCTGGTATTTTTTTAAGATCCGGTCAAGGGAACTGCAGTTATGCTCTAATCCAGGGTTAATGGATTGGGATTTATGTATGCTTCGGCATGTATATATATGTGTTTTAACACTAAAAGGAATATAATGAAAAATCAAGCTGGTTGTCTTGATTTGGGATCCAGGGGAAAATCTCTGTGTTTATCTGTTTTATGTTTTATGCTCTCACTATTGTTTATTTTCTGTTATAAGATTCGTGTGTAGATAATTTATGTTCAGGGTTAAAACCTACACAAATTGGATGAAATTTTCATCAATTTTGGGTTTATTTAGCATTCTGGAGAGCGTGGTGCAGGTTTTAGAGAGAACAAAGGTGTTATTCAACCATTTTTCTTTAGGGAAGAGGAAAAATCCATCAGGGCCATTAGGGAGATGGAGCTGTATTGGGTTGTACTTCACTGTTTGAGGTGAAACAAAAGCCATTTTTAGCTTATTTCTGTCTTCTAAAGTCAAATTCATAGGTTTTTTTCCTATTTAGGCATATTTTTCATTGTGTAACCATTTTGAAAAATTTAATAGAGCAAGGACATACCATTGGAGAGCCTTGGACCGGTAGATGTAGCCCAGGAGGGGTGAATTGCCTCATAATTTTGTTTTGCTATGATATGGTGAAGTTTACTTGCTATGTATTTCTGTTGTGTTATATTAAACAACAAATTTAAATAACAAATCCTCACACATAAAACTCAGAAACATTACCAAAACAACTTTGTTTAACCTGCAAGACATGAAGAATACTTTGCACACTTAATTAGTTGGAAATGGATACTTTGCATAACATTTACAAATAGTTCCATTATAAGATAAGATGGTATCAGAGCTTAGGATTTGAGCATTAGGGGCTATAATTTTACTCTGCATTTGTTCGTGTGCAAAGATATAGTTGACTGTTTGCAAGTTTTGATGCTTACTAGGCTTAAACTCAAGAGAGGGGAAGGACACTTGGTTAGTGCACAAAGTAATCCTCAACCAAGAAGGGCCAGAGAGCCACCTCCAAGAGCCATAGAAGAAGCCTCAAGAATGTCTTCAAGAGAAGGACAAGCTCCTAAAGACATTGATCCCAAAGAAGAGGAACGGGTGTTTCGAAAGGATTTCTTGGACATGCCGGAGATGGTGAGGATACTCTACCAAGAAAGGAATGACAGGCTTGTAGGAGAAGGGTCTAGACACCGGAAAGAAGGAGAGGGTTTTTCAGGAGGAAATAAAAGTGATGAAAAGTCAAAGAAAGGACACAGAGGAAATGGTGATCCACCATCCCCATCTTCATCTTCTTCCTCTACATCGTCATCCTCTACTTCGGTGAATCAATATCACAAGTCTAAAACCTCTAGTAAAAGTCCATTTTTAAAGCTTGATGTTAAATTTGATTTGCCTATTTTTAATGGTGAGGTCAATGCAGAGAAAATTGACAGTTGGATAAGACAATTGGAAGTTTATTTGAGGATACAAAACCTTCATGAAGACGACACCAAGATTCAGTTAGCCTCTTTGAGAATGGAGGGAGCAACATTGGTATGGTGGGAAGCCAAGACCAAGGATGAAATTAAAAAACATGGTAAGATCACTTTATCATGGGCTGGATTTATTTATGCAATTAAACAACAATTTTATAAATTAGCTCATTTACAAAAGTCTATCATGAATTGGAAAAGTTTTAGACAACTTAAGGGAAAAAGTGTTCAATATTACACCCAAGGGTTTAGACAAAGGGCCTTATTACTTGGAATTGATGTGCATAGCCAAGAGACTTTTCTGAAATATATAGGTGGTTTACACAAATATCTTATACATATTATCCTTATGTTCAATCCTACTAGTCTAGACGAGGTTTGTGTTCAAGCCACACGTTTAGAGGCTAGAGGTAAACAATATTTTGATGGGAATGCGGGTAGTGAATTTAAAGGCAAGGGAAGAAAAAGAAATGAAAAATATAAGAAATAAAAATGAAAATTATTTTGTAAAAAGTATTCCAAAACAAGCCACGATGAAGACCATTGCTGGAAACTTCATCCGGAGTTGAAGCCAGAAAAATTTAAAACCAAAGATAAGGCCAAAGAAAAGGGCATAACAGTTGAAATAGTTGAACAAGACTTAGGGTTTGAATCAGGAGTTGAAACTAAAAGCATAGCCATGGCACTAAAGAACATAAAGGGGAAAGAGATTGTAAATGAAACAATTCCTAGTTCTAGCACTTTAAACTGTCACATAGAAGCTCCAAATGAAGAGAGGAAGATAGATTTGTTTCATGTGAGGATCATTTCAAAACACACAAAGATAGACACACTATTTGACAGTGGGTCACAAGCGAATCTCATCTCAGAAGACTTAGTCAAGAAGTTGAAACTTGAGACCATTCCACATCCAAAGCCATATCCACTTGGATGGATTTGCAAGGATGCTAATTTACAAGTCTCAAGGAAGTGCATGTTGTGCTTCGCCATAACAACTCATTATGTTGACATGGTTGAATTAGATGTGGTACCACTTGACATTACAGGGGTGGTGTTGGGTAGTCCGTACTTATACGAAAGGAAAGTGATATTCCATCGCCATGAGAATAAGTATCATCTATTCAAGGATGACAAGGAGTTTATTGTGAGAGCACATCAGAAGAAGCTAGAATCTTATTTAGTGAATGCAGGGAAATTGAAAAGGATTATCAATGCAAGTCAAAATCCGACTTTGTTGTTGATTAAGAAAAAATATTTTGTACATAATCCTTTTCATGTTATTGTTGATGTAAATGATGAAATGTTTCATTCTGAAAGGAGGCCGTCTTTGGAAGAAGATGACAAGATGTTGCACAAGGTGTCTTTGGTGTTGATCAGTGCAGAGAACAAAGTGTCAGTGAAAAGTGGTGAAAGAATCCAAGAAAGGGAAAAGCATGGAAGCAAAGAGGACATAAATTTCAGCATGGGTCATTGTTGGTTTCAGAATGGCAGGTTGGTATGGCGAGAAAACTTGGTCGGGAATCGACACAAGTACATGGCTCATTCGGCAAAAATTCGCCATAAGGACAGTTGGCAAGGCGAATCTTATATTCAGTTTCCTTTGAAGGTAGACCATTGTAGGAGCAGTATGTTTTCTGCAAATTTTAGTTGTTGTTCAACAAATTCCTAAAATTTTCATCATGACACAGTCAAGGTTAGCAACAGTCGGTCAGCAGATTCAAGGAAGAATTTATCTTTTCATGAGAAGCTCAATTTGATGAAATCAAGGATATTTTAGTGGTTCAAGGTTGGAAGAGTGGAGAATCAGTCTCCTCATCTTCATTTTTTGTAATTGAGAGAGCTTTTGGGGTCCAAAAGCTTCCCATTGGGGAGGTGTGATTAGGTGATCATGTCCAAGTGAAGAAAATGCTCAAAAATGGAAATGCTCAGAAATGGTTGCAGTCTGAACGACCAAAAAGGCCTCGTCACTGCGATTATGGAACCGTGAACGAGACTCAAATCTATTTCATATGTGAAAGTTATAAATTTTTGAAGTCTCCAGTAAACTCCATTTTTTAGTTGACCAAAGCTGAGATTTTTGAATTTGAAAAAATTTAAAAAAGAATATTCCCTGAAATATTCCACAGGGACGAATGATCTGCTGACAAGGTTAAACTTTGGATTGGTCAATGGTTTGATGTGTTTTGATTATGGCCAAGTAAAAGGTGCCATGTGGCAAGCACGGAGGCCGCCACGTGGCCCCAGGCCGAAGAGTTTTGGTGTTACAAAAATGTTTTGCAAGTAGTAGGGTTTGAACCGAGGTCTATCCCCTACCACCGCAATAGCCCGACCATCCGGGCTACGTATTAGTTCTTAAATACTATGGGTCACAACATTTATTTGAAGTTTGTATAATATTTTTGCAGAGGCAAATGAGGGCCAGTCGCTAAGGGCCAGCCCCCACACTCCATATGACTCTGGCATCAAAACCAAGCCCTTCACATATTCAACGGTTAATTCACCTGATAGCACCTGACGGCATGTGACCTAAGGCCTTGAAACGTGGCCTAAAATCTAACCAAAGGTCGTAAATGGTTCCATATGCCATGTGACAGCAAAAACATAAAATTTATTGTAACGGTTTTTAAACCGTTAGGTCCGCGGTTAATCCAACGGTCCCGACGGAAGACAGCATGAGATCGCCCCCATGTGACATTTATGATAATTTCTAGTGGTTCACCCAGTTTGGGCGTGCTCGACCAATTCTGGTACTCTTTCCATCTTTAGTGCTCCTAACTGGAGTTATCCCACATTTGGTGGGGTTTTCTAGTGACATTGGGCAGTTTTCTTTCAGAGGTCATAAATTCCTCATTATTGAACCAAATTGGATGAAATTTTAGTCAATTTTGGGTTTATTTAATATTATAGATAGTGTGGAGCAGGTTTTAGAGAGAACAGAGGTGTTCTTAAACCATTTTTTCTTCAAGGAAGAGGAAAGAGCCATCACGGCCATCAGGGAGATGGAGCTGTATTGGGTTGTAATTCACTGTTTGAGGTGAAACAAAAGCCATTTTTAGATTATTTATATCTTCTAAAGTAAAATTCATAGCTTTTTTTTCCTGTTTAGGAATATTTTTCATTGTGTAACCATTTTGAGAAATTTAATAGAGCAAGGACATACCATTGGAGAGCCTTGGACCGGAAGATGTAGCCCAGGAGGGGTGAACTGCCTCATCATTTTACTGTGTTATAATATGGTGAATTTTACTTGCTATGTGTTTCTGTTGTGTTATATCAAACAATAAATATAAATAACAAATCCTCACTCATAAAACTTAGAAACATTACCAAAACCAATTTTTTTAACCTGCAAGACATGGAGAATACTTTTCACACTTAATTAGTTGGAAATGGATACTTTGCATAGAATTTACAAATAGTTCCATTATCAGATCAGATGGTATTAGAGCTCAGGATTTGAGCATTAGGAGCTAGAGTTTTACTTTGCATTTGTTCTTGTGCAAATATATAGTTGATTGTTTGCAAGTTTTCATGCTTACTAGGCTTAAACTCAAGAGATGGGAAGGACACTTGGTTAGTGCAAAAAGTAATCCTCAACCAAGAAGGGCCAAAGAGCCACCTCCAAGAGCCATAGAAGAAACCTCAAGCATGTCTTCAAGAGAAGGAGAATCTCCTGAAGACATTGATCCCAAAGAAGAGGAATGGGTGTTTCAAAAGGCTTTCTTGGACATGACGGAGACGGTGAGGATACTCTACCGAGAAAGGAATGACAGGCTTGTATGAGAAGGGTCTAGACACCAGAAAGAAGGAGAGGGTTCTTCAGGAGGAAAGAAAAGTGATGACAAGTCAAAGAAAGGACACGGAGGAAATGGTGATCCACCATCCCCATCTTCATTCTCTTCCTCTACATCGTCATCCTCTACTTCGGTGAATCAATCTCACAAGTCTAAAACCTCTAGTAAAACTCCATTTTTAAAGCTTGATGTTAAATTTGAGTTGCCTATGTTTAATGGTGAGGTCAATGAAGATAAAATTGACAATTGGGTAATACAGTTGGAAGTTTATTTGAGGATACAAAACCTTCATGAAGATGACGCGAAGATTCAGTTAGCCTCTTTGAGAATGAAGGGAGCAGCATTGGTATGGTGGGAAAACAAGACCAAGGATGAAATTAAAAACATGGTAAGATCACTTTATTATGGGCTTAATTTATTTCTGCAATTAAACATCAATTTTATCCATTAGCTCATTTACAAAAGGCTATCATGAATTGGAAAAGTTTTAGACAACTTAAGGGACAAAGTGTTCAAGATTACACCCAAGATTTTAGACGAAGGGATTTATTACTTGGAATTGATGTGCATAGCCAAGAGACTTTGCTGAAATATATAGGTGGTTTACACAACTATCTTATACACACTATCCTTATGTTCAATCCTACTGGTCTAGACGAGGTTTTTGTTCAAGCCACGCATTTAGAGGCTAGAGGTAAACAATCTTTTGATGGGAATGTGAGTAGTGAATTTAAAGGCAAAGGAAGAAAAAGAAATGAAAAATCTAGGAAAGAAAAAGGAAAATTATTTTGTTAAAATAGTTCCAAAACAAGCCACGATGAAGACCATTGCTGGAAACTTCATCCGGAGTTGAAGCCAGAAATATTTAAAACCAAAGATAAGGCCAAAGAAAAGGGAAAAATAGTTGCAATAGCTGAACAAGACTTAGGGTCTGAATCAGGAGTTGAAAAAAAAAGCATAACCATGGCACTAAAGAACATAAAAGGAAAATATATTGTAAATGAAACAAATCCTAGTTCCAGCACTTTAAACTGTCACATAGAAGCTCCAAATGAAGAGAGGAGGATAGAGTTGTTTCATGTGAGGATCATTTCAAAACACACAAAGATAGACACACTATTTGAAAGTGGGTCACAAGTGAATCTCATCTCAGAAGACTTAGTCAAGAAGCTGAAACTTGAGACCATTCCACATCCAAAGCCATATCCACTTGGATGGATTTGCAAGGATGCTAATTTACAAGTCTCAAGGAAGTGCATGTTGCGCTTCGCCATAATAGCTCATTATGTTGACATGGTTGAATTAGATGTGGTATCTCTTGACATTACAGGTGTGGTGTTGGGTAGTCCGTACTTATACGACAGGAAAGCAATATTCCATCACCATGAGAACAAGTATCATCTATTCAAGGATAAGGAGTTTATTGTGAGAGCACATCGGAAGAAGCTAGAATCTTCTTTAGTGAATGCAAGGCGATTGAAAAGGATTGTCAATGCAAGTCAAAATCTAACTTTGTTTAGGATTAATACAAAATATTTTGTACATAATCCTTTTCATGTTATTGCTGATGTAAATGATGAAATGTTTCAGTCTGAAAGCAGGTCGTCTTTGGAAGAAGATGACAAGATGTTGCACAAGGTGTCTTTGATGTCGATCAGTGCAGAGAACAAAGTGTCGGTGAAAAGTGGTGCAAGAATCTAAGATAGGGAAAAACATGCAAGAAAAGAGGACATAAATTTCAGCATGGGTCATTGCTGGTTTCAGAATGGCAGGTTGGTATGGCGAGAAAACTTGGTCGGGAATCGACACAAGTACATGGCTCATTCGGCAAAAATTCGCGATAAGGATAGTTGGAAAGGTGAAGCTTATATTTAGTTTCCTTTAAAGGTAGACCATTGTAGGAGCAATATTTTTTATGCAAATTTTAGTTGTTTTTCAGAAAATTCCAAAAAATTTCATCATGACACAGTCAAGGTTGGCAACAGTCGGTCAACAGATTCAAGGAAGAATTTATCTTTTCATGAGAAGCTCAATTTGATGAAATCAAGGATATTTTAGTTGTTCAAGGTTGGAAGAGTGGAGAATCAGTATCCTCATCTTCATTTTCTGTAATTGAGAGAGATTTTGGGGTCCAAAAGCTTCCCATTCGGGAGGTGTGATCAGGTGATCATGTCCAAGTGAAGAAAAAGCTAAAAAATGGAAATTCTCAGAAATGGTTGCAGTCTGAACGACCAAAAATGCCTCGTCATTGCGATTATGGCACCATGAATGGGACTCAAATCGATGTCGTATGTGAAATGTATAAACGTTCAAAGTCTCGAGTAAACTCAATTTTTCAGTTGACCAAAGTTAACTTCTTTGAATTTGAAAAAATTAAAAAAAGAATATTCCCTGGAATATTCCACAGGGACGAATGATCTGCTGACAAGGTTCAAATTTGGATTGGTCAATGGTTTGACATGTTTTGAATATGGAAAATTAACGGGTGCCGTGTGGCAAGCCCGAAGGCCACCACGTGGCCCCAAGCCGAAGATTTTTGGCATTACAAAAATGTTTTGCAAGAAGCAGGGTTCAAATCGAGGTCTAGCCCCTACCAGCGCAATGGCCCGAACATCCGGGCTAAGTAGTAGTTCTTAACTACTATGGGTCACAATTTTTTTTTGAATTTTGTATAAGATTTGGGTGGAGGCAAATGGGGGCCAGCCACTAAGGGCCAGCTCGCACACTCCATATGACTCCAGCGTCAGAACGAGGCCCTTCAAATATTCGGCGGTTAATTCACTCGACAGCACCTGACGGCATGTGACTTAAGGCCTTGAACCATGGCCTAAACCCTAACCAAAGGTGGTAAATGGTTCCATATTCAATGTCATAGTGCAAACATAAAATTTATTGTAACGGTTTTTAAACCGTTAGGTCCGCGGTTAATCCGACGGTCCTGACGGAAAACAGCATGTGACCACCCCCATGTGACATTTATGATAACTGCTAGTGGTTCTGCGAGTTTGGGCATGCTCCACCAATTTTGGTACTCTTGCCATATTTAGCGCTCCTAACTGGAGTTATCCCACATTTGGTGGGGTTTTCTAGTGACATTGGGCAGTTTTCTTTGGGAGGTAATAAATTCCTCATTATTGAACCAAATTGGACGAAATTTTAGTCAATTTTGGGTTTATTCAGCATAATGGAGAGTTTGGAGCAGGTTTCAGAGTGAACATAGGTGTTATTTATCCATTATTGCTTCAGGGAAGAGGAAATAACCATCAGGGCCATCAGGGAGATGGAGTTGTATTAGGTTGTACTTCACTGTTTGAGGTGAAACAAAAGCCATTTTTAGCTTATTTCTGTCTTCTGAAGTCAAATTCATGGATTTTTTCCCCTGTTTAGGCATATTTTTAATTTTGTAACCATTTTGAGCAATTTAATAGAGCAAGGAAATACCATTGGAGAGCCTTGGAATGGCAGATGTAGCCCAGGAGGGGTGAACCGCCTCATCAGTTTGTTGTGTTATGATATGGTGAAGTTTACTTGTTCTGTATTTATGTTGTGTTATATTAAACAGTAAATTTAAATAACAAATCCTCACACATAAAAGTCATAAACATTACCAAAACCACTTTGTTTAACCTGCAAGACATGGAGAATACTTTGCACACTTAATTCACTGGAAATGGATACTTTGCATAGCATTTACAAATAGTTCCATTATCATATCATTTGAGCACTTTGATTTTTTAGCTAAAATACTAATCCCTAATCATTCCTCCCCACTATAAGCCTTTTGGACCCCAAAATATCTCTTGATTACTGATTATGAATATGAGGGGATTGTTGCCTCACTCTTCCAGTCTTTATGCATTGAAATTTTACTAATTTCATCATTTGGAGCTCTTCATAAAAAGACAAACTTTTTCTCAATTCTTGTGACCTTATTTTTCTGTCATTGACACCATCACGCTACAATATTTCTGGATTTGTAGAAAAACATTCTAATTTTGCAGAAAACATCTTGTTTCTACCTTGGTAAAAAATCAAAGGAAAATTGGAATCTTTCTCACCTTGCACTGTGTCACTATGGTGATTTTTAGCTGCTTCTGTCTTGAACTTGTGTAGACTCTTGACCAAGTATCTTCGCCATTGTAATGTGCCTTTTGGAAACCAACAATGAACATTTGTGAAACCTATTCCTTGTTTTCCAAACTACCTTTTCCTCTCTTTGACCTTTGTAATATCTTGCACTGACACCTTGTTTTCAACACCGCTCAACACCAATGTTGACTGCTGCAAATGTTTTTCACCTTCTTTCAAAGACAACTTGTTACCAATCTGAAACAACTCATTACAGATATCAACATTTTTTTGAAAAGTATGATGCAAAACATCTTTTTGTTTTATCATCATCAATGTAAAGTTTTGGCTTGCATTGACTAGCCTCTTCATTTTCCCTGCATTAACTAAAGAAGTATTCAGTTTCTTGCGATGAGCTCTCACAATATACTCCACTCCATCCTTAAGAAAACTATATTTTTTCTCATGGTGATAAAACATTGCTTTCCTATCATAAAAATATGGACTTCCAAAGATAATCTTGGAAATTTGAAGTGGAATTACATATAACTCGACTTCATCAACAAAGTTTGCAGTAACAGAAAATATAAATATGCATTTCCTTGTAACCTGTAAATTAGCATTCTTAACTATCCATCCGAAAGGGTATGGTTTATGATGTGCCACGGTTTCAATATTAAAATTTTTGACTAAATCTTCTGAAATCAAGTTTTCTTGTGATCCCGTATCAAATAATGCATCAATCTTTGTATGATTAGAAATCACTCTAACATGGAACAATTATTCTCTTATGTCTTCATTTGGAGTGTTGATGTGACTATTTAAGGAACTAGTACATTTTGTTTTCCATTTTGGATGAAGTTGCCAGCAATGGTCTTCATCATGGCCAACCTTTGAACAATTCTTGCATGTGAGTTTTTCCTTCTCTTTCTTTACAGAAATATTTCTTTTTCCTCTTCCAAAAAACTTTCCTTTCCCTTTACCCTCACTTCCCTCTTTCTCCTCTATTCCTTGTTTTCCCCTTTCCTCCAAGTGTGTGACCTGTGCACAAACTTCGTATAAATTTTTTGGGTTAAACATAAGGATATTATGCTTCAAATCATAATGTAAACCTCCTATGTATTTCAAGAGTGTATCTTGAGAATTCAAGTTTACTCCTAACAACAAAGCTCTCTTTCTAAACTCTTGTGTGTACTCTTGAACAGTTTAGCCTTTGAGCTGCCTAAAGTTTTTCCAACTCATAATTGCTTTTTGCATATAGGATAATGGATAAAAATTTCTTTTAATTGAAGAAATGGATTCAACCCAAGAAATGGAAATCTTACCATGAATTCACATTTGCTCTTATGTCTTTTCCTCCCACCAAACTAGTGTTGCTTCTTCTAGCCTTAATGAAGCCAACTGGATCTTGATATCGTCCTCTTGTAGATTTTTAATTCTGCAGTATACTTCCAATTGAAAAATCCAATTGTCTACCTTCTCAACATTAACCTAGCCATTGTATAAGGGAAGTTCAAACTTGATGTCCAACTTGAGTAATGGAGTCTTTCCTTTTGGGATCTTGGAATGAGTGTGGGTATGGGTTTTTGTGGTGGATGTGGAAGATGAAGATGCTGATGAAGATGATGAGGATGAGTATGGTGGAGATGGAGGTGGCTTTCCTCCACTACCTTGAGATGGTGGTGGTTTACCTCCACTACCTTTTGAACTCCTCTCTTCCTCCTTCTTATTGTTTGAAGGTCCTTCTGCATGAGGATGATTTGAACCTTCTCCATCATCCTTTGCCATGAAAGCTTCATACATAAATTTCACCACTCTTTTCATCTCTTTGAAGTCTCTCTTAACATCCTCTTCTTGATAATGTGCATGAGTCTCTTCATATCCTGACATTTTGGCTTTTTATTCAAGCTCAATCTCTGCAACTTGTACCTCTTCAATCACTTTAACCTCTTGTACAAATTGCACTTCTTCTATCTCAACTGATGGAGATGGGATTTGAGGTGCTTTAGGTGTTTCTTTGAGTGGTCCTTTGGGTGAGGATGATTCCTTCTTCCTTCTTTTCCTAATATTAGGAATAGCTACCAATAGCTTCCCTTATCCTCTCTGCAATCTCAAATAGAAACAAAACCAGATAGATTGAAAGCCAAAGAAAAAGGAAAATTTGTTGGTATAGCTGAAAAATAATTAGGTTCAGATTCAGGAGATGAGACAAAAATTACTGCTATGGGTTTGAAAGGGAAACATGTTGAATTTACTAGTTCCTCAAATAGTCACATCAACACTCCAAATGAAGACATAAGAGAAGATTTTTTCCATAAATTTGTTGGAACGGGGTCTCCTAACAAGTTGCAAAACTGGTCCATTTTGAATATTTTTTATTATATTTAGTCTAGTGCAGGGGTTTTGGGGTGGGTCAAAGCCCCAAAAGCATTGTAATGGGTGAAATGGTAAACTAGGGGTCCAAAAACCATGGGTTGCAGACCATAGGAAATTCTAGGCTAGATTGTTATAAATATAGATGCATTTTGTGTTGTAAAGGACAAGAAATGATGAAATATTGATGCGAATAGTGGTTTAAGATATCTGTTTAGGTTTTGGGGAAATGAATCCTGCTGGCTATGTGCATGGAGATCCAAGTCCAGCTGTGTGCAGACCCTACTACTGTGTGTGCAGGTTGGGAAGGGAATTGTAAGGAATAATTTATGAATGAATGAATGCAAAAGATTATTAGAGAACTGAATCTATGAGTACTTTTGTGTGAATTACTGATAATTGTTGTATTGTGCATTTTATGTCTTTAAGCTGCGAAATATCTGTGTACTACATTCGTGGATCTAGATCTGTTATGTTTTGTTTATGTAGTGCTGTGTTGATGTTATAACAAGCATATAACTATAGATCTAGTGCACGTGGATGCGAATAGAGACTTAATTAACTCTGCACAGAATAAGGTAATCTGGAATCACAGGATCTAGCACAGATCTGCTTGCCTTACCCTTCCTTTCTCAAAGTGTGGAAACCTGGTTCCAACACCCACCCATACTACTTCGAGTGAGACTTTGACCTGCACAAGAAGGTCATTGCCGAAAGGGCCAGTAGTATAGGGGTTTGTTGGCAAACCTTGCACACTGAACCTGGGTCAAGACCCCTCAAGCCAACAAATGGTTCCGTTGTCGGGACCGAAAGAATTCTGAGAGAGGAATCAGGTAATGAAAAGAGAATACTATACGCCTAAAAGAAAAGAGATCGAAGACTGGTTCAAAAGATAGATACAGAAGTTCGCAGTAAAAGAAAATCGTAGTAAGAAGTTAACGGCGGAAAGGTGGAAAAATAGGTACATCCTTACTGAAAGCTACGAAATATTCTTTGTGACCTTTGCAATTGAACTCCAGGAGTGGTTGGCTAGACTTGTGGAATTCCAGAAGTGCTGGAAGGATGAGCGAGTCACTCAGTGGACCCCAGAGCTGCTCGAGCAGCTGGAAGAAACTGATAATACTACCATGCGCATGGTGGATCACTAGGTGGATAGTGTGCTGGGAGGATTTGTGATAGAATTTTCCATTGATCAGTTTATATCATACTCTGAGGCCGAACGGTGATTCTTCAAAGGTTTTTGGGGAAAATTTATGAGGACGTTACTGTTGCTGATCAAGAAATTACTGTGCGAAAAGAGCATTCTGTGTAGTCATACTAACTGAATGACCTCGGATATAGACGGGAGCGCGACACATAGTGGTAAATACTATCAGACCAACCTTGATGGAGGGATATCTGCCTACAATCTATTGCAGGAACAAGCTATGCAAGATCCCCCAGCTACATTGTCACCTAGGCCATGCAAAGGTAAGAATTCGCCTATACCACCACCCCCCTTAGACAGTGATATGGCTGCGCATATGAAACTACCTACCTTCAAGGGGGTAGGAGATGAGGATATGGACCAATTTTGGTTCGTTGTAGACTCTGTATGGACTGCGCAGAATGTGGCGAGTGATACGGTAAAAAGGGCGCAACTGTTGTTGGCATTCGAGGACAGGGCCCTAGACTAGTATATGCAGTATACTACCCAGAATGGGAGCGCATCTATTCAAGATATCAAGGATGATTTGAAGCATCAGTTCAGGAAGCTGAAATCTTATTCCCAGCTAGTAGCAGAAGTGAAGGACTTCAAACAAGGTGCGTCTGAGTCAGTATGGGAGGCTGATCAGCGATTGAAGAAAGCAATTAGGGAAGGAGGATTCAAATTTGATGATATATTGCATACGAAATGGTTCATCTCTATGTTGTTACCTCACCTGCGCACGCTAATGAATCATCATACCTTTGAGTCGCAGGAGAAGGCTGTGGAAGTTGCTATGAAACTAGAGGCTGCCCCCCGAGAGGATACGTCAGCAGGGGTACAAAAAATCTAGGAACAACTTGGGGCTATGCATATGGAGATACAGAACCTGCGAAAAGAGCGAGGAAAGGATGGCTGTGCAGATCTCTGGTGCATGCGATGTCGGGTGTCTGGCCATACGAAGGATCAGTGCCCTCTGCTGAGGGATTACATGCAAGCAGGAGGACTTAGTCTGGTATGCCTAGGGGCAAGTAGGGAACCTATCTTGTTACGACCAGGTTCAAGTGGACCTGCGCTATGGTGTGATGATTGTCAGGTAGCAGGACTACATGATACGAACCATTGCCCTTTGCTAGGTGATGTTCCATAACTAAAGAAAAAATGGTGCCGATTCTACCGATCAATGAGACATGATGAGAAAAACTGTCGTACTTATTACTTAATGATGGATTGTGGGAACTTATATAGGGTACAATTAGACCCTGCGTCGTCGATACTTTCTGCGCACTTTGGAGGATCACTGGCTCGAGGCAGAGGAGGTCGGGGAGGAAGTGCAGGGTGAGGACATGGGCAGCTAATCTGTTATAACTATGGAGAAATAGGTCACTTTGCCAGAGAATGCCCAAATCCCACTAGGCCATCGTGCAAATATTGTAGGCAGCTAAACCATGAGGTAGAGGACTGCCCAATTTTAATAGCCAAGATGCAGGAAAAGAAGCACACCCCTATGCAGAATGTAAAAAGAGTTAAAACCGAGCTAAGAAAGGTGGATCCCCATGTAAAAGTCATGACACACAGTGGGCTGGTCACCCAGGGAGAAAAAGAGGAGCTTGCCTCCTCGGAAGGAGTGCCTTTCAAAGAACAAACACCACTGGCAGCCCCCGCGTAGCTGCCGACACAACCTCAGATAGAGGAAGGAGTTGAGCCCTTTTTAAAGG
The DNA here is from genome assembly GCA_034641835.2 of Pinus albicaulis. Lineage (NCBI taxonomy): Eukaryota > Viridiplantae > Streptophyta > Pinopsida > Pinales > Pinaceae > Pinus > Pinus albicaulis. The sequence continues at coordinate 792,622,641 of CM076577.1, read as the reverse complement.
CATTTCTAAAGCTGCTACGAAATCCACAGGCTGTAGGAAATCTCTAAGAACTACCAATACCTGCGCAACTCGGTCCAATTTGATCCCTGAGACCAAGGATGTACACAAACTATACAGCTATAAGAAGCGCACTTGAAGAGAGATGAAATTAACTACACAGATTGGTGACTATGAGATGGATCAGGTTATCTTAGATCTTGGGTTAGATGCGAATGTATTACAAAATTAGACATGGAAACGAATGGGAGAGCCTAAATTATAATGTTCCACCATCCAGCTGCGAATGGCCAATCAACAAAAAATCATCCCTCTAGGAAGGTTACCAAAAGTCATGGTTGACATCGCAAGGGTAAGGGTCCTAGCTGTCTTTGAAGTAATAGAAATTGTGGAATATGCGGATCCCTGCCCTGAGCTCCTCGGACTGGACTGGGCAATAGACATGGGGGGTGTCATCAATCTCAAGAAGCGCAACATGGTGTTTGAAAGCAAAGGTACGGGTGTCATAGTACCACTAGATCCAGCAGAAGGTGCAAGGTATACAGAGCCAGCCTATGAGGAGGAGGAATTAGATCACATTTATAAATTAACTGCATAGGATGAAGATCGGGTTAACCCCACGGATGAAGGAATGCTCTGCTGGGAAAAGGATAGTGAATGTTTTTCTGATTCTAATGAGCTAGAAAATTGGCAAGGTCAATTGCACGAGGTTTCGACGCTTCAAATTCTTCGGACCATCAGGAATTTTCATTGCATCTCTACCAAGGAAGGAAACCTACCCTACCAGGAGGACGCAGATGATAGTTAGAAGAATTTTGAACCTAAGATTCCCATGGAATGCAGGCTAGGAGCACTGCCACTAACACTGCACAGAGCACCTACGCAAGGACCAATATTCTTCACTCAGGAGAAGTATTGGAGAAGGGTGATCCTGCACATAGGGACCCCAGTTTCCAGATGGGCTTCGAGGTTAGTCAACCTATGCAGATACTTGCTGACATACAACACTCAAGGGTGCGATCAAAACTTGCTCAGACAGGCTTGCCGGGGTACCACTGACCTAGACGTGCATTGGGTTACGGACCTGCCTGAACCCATGTGTGATTGGGAGAATTTGTGGGCGCCTCAAGTAATAGATGGCACGAGGATGCGTGACGCAGCCCTATCGTACAGGGACATCCCGACTAAGGGTGAAGCACATGGCTTGAAAAGACTAATGGCCAACTTGGAGACACACCTCGCATCAACCTTCATTCAGGGTACACAAACGACACGTAGGCGTCATCCGTGGTCTAACATTCCATGGAAGCGACCTCAGGCATGAAGGATGACCATCAAAACATCCCGATTTGATAAAAAAATAATCTTACAAGTACGCAAAATAGGCGGCAGATCATCAATACAGCCATTTATGGTAATATTGATCCACCTAATCGATGGTCAGTCTCACAAATGGGCTACTCCACCATTAAATAGCTCTGGATGGTGTGCGGTTGACTGGATAACTTTGCACCAAACTATCTATTCACCCCACAACATGCTCCTGCTATCTGCGTATTGGTTTTTTGTGCTCATTAACATTCTCTGGGATGCCCATTTTCTTATTTCTAAGATGGACCCTAACCTGTCGAATGATCCGGTCCTAGGCTGCTCAGTACCTACAAATATCATCTTAAGAGAGCCTGGGAATGCTGAGTGTAGTCAAAGGAATGAGTAATGGCTTCTTGCAGAAAGAATTGTCTGTGAGCCACGAACAGAGAGGCACCAGTACTGTGCAACTGACCTTCACACTCTAGGGATAACCACGGGACCCAGCCTACTGGCCTTCGAATATATAGCAGAAGAAGGTTTGCTAGTACCGCAGTCCCCTACCCACAACATCATAGTTAGGTCCCAACTAGTTCTACGCCAAGAAGGAATGCTGAGATACAGGGACATGCTGCGACTTCTCCACAAATCCAAAGTACCGCCCAACAGAAGTAATGTGTGTTCACTCCCTCGCATTGCCCTATTCAACGCTCCTGATCCAATTACTGGGGACATCAAAATAGATTTAGCGCAGCTATCTCACACATAACTACAAAGACTGTACACCAAAGTGTTGCATGAAGTTCTCCACCGTGACCAGGCCACGCAACAACAGTATGACATACCTCCGAAAGTACGGGACCAGTGGATTTCAGTGGTCACAGATGCTATTATTTAGGAGCAGCTGATGCAGGGCGCACAATTGGTAGAAACATCTACCCAAATATGGATGGTCATCCAACACCATTCTACGCTTCAGCATATCCAGAAGGAATTACAACAGGCGGAAGCTTCTCTGGATCAAGTCAGAGCCTCCACCGTCTCCGCACAACATCTAGCCATCTTGGAAAAGCTTGAGAACCTTCGAACAACAAGCATGTCATCTGAAAACGGTTGAAACCATGGGCCGACATCGCACTCCAGCTCGCCAAAGACGCTCAGTCTGCCATTGCGCACCTCCACCGGCTGTTAGAAAGGGTTATCGCGGCTCCAGACAGCCCTGCCTCCCTGACACTCGTAAAAATTGCACAACAAGCTGTGGCCCAGAGTCAAGAAGTGCTCCCCCCACTTGTCCACGCTTTGGCTACCTTGTGCACACAAATAGAGGTCGGCCACTATAGTGACTCAGGATGAGTCACAAGATTGTGTTGGGGGACTGTTGGAATGGGGTCTCCTAAAAAGCTGCGAAACTGGTCCATTTTGAATATTTTCTATTATATTTAGTCTAGCGCAGGGGTTTTGGGGTGGGTCAAAGCCCCAAAAGCATTGTAATGGGTGAAAGGGTAAACTAGGGGTCTGAAAACCATGGGTTGCGGACCATAGGAAATTCTAGGCTAGATTTTTATAAATAGAGATGCATTTTGTATTGTAAAGGACAAGAAATGATGAACTATTGATGCGAATAGTGGTTTAAGATATCTGTTTGGGTTTTTGGGAAAGGACTCCTGCTGATTGTGTGCACGGAGGTCCATGTCCAGCTATGTGCAGATCCTACTGCTGTGTTCACAGGTTGGGAAGGGAATTGTAAGGAAGAATTTATGAATGAATGAATGTGAAAGATTGTTAGAGAACTGAATCTGTGAGTACTTTTGTGTGAATTACTGATAATTGTTGTATTGTGTGTTTTTTGTCTTTACGCTGCGAAAGATATGTGTACTGCGTTCTTGGATCTAGTTATGTTATGTTCTATTTATGTACTTCTGTGTTGATGTTATAACAAGCATATAACTATAGATCTACTGCACGTGGATGAAATAGAGACTTAATTAACTCTGCGCAGAACAAGGTAATATGGAATCACAGGATCTAGCGCAACTCTGCTTGCCTTACCCTTCCTTTCTCAGGGTGCGGAAACCTGGTTCCAGCACCCACCCATACTACTTCGGGTGAGACTTTGACCTGTGCAAGTAGGTTACTGCCGAAAGGGCCAGTATTATAGGGGTTTTTTGGCAAACCTTGCACACCGAACCTAGGTCAAGACCCCTCAAGCCAACAAAATTGTTTCATCGGAGGTTCATACAACAAATTTTCTACATTCACAACTAAATAAAGGCACATGTAACGAGGTAAATCTAACCAGAATGCATTATTTCCAATATTTTCCACAATATTGAGAGGACCATACATGATGGGTTTCAGTTTCTTACCTTCACCTTTCAACCTGTCTTTACCGACGTAGAACCATACCTGATCACCGACCTGAAAATGATGATTGAATTGATGCTTGTAGTGGCACATTTTGTACTTGGACTAACTCTTCTCTAACTGATCCTGCACTGCTTCATGTATCTGTTGTATCCATTGAATGAGCTTAACTACTTTTTTTGAATCATCGTGCCCATCCACTTTACCTTATTCACTGAACATGAAGTCCATTGTTGACTTTGGTAGATACCCGAAACATGTTTCAAATGGCAATTGATTAGTTGAAGAATGTAAGGCTCGGTTGTAATCATGCTGCACATAAGGTAAATATTCATCCCACAACTTAGGATGCTTGCTGCAATAACCTAGGAGAATATGTATCACTATCATGTTCACCATTTTTGTCCGACCGTCAGTCTATGGATGAAAATTTGTGCTCTTCTTCAACTTTGTGTCCATGAGTCCCTACAAAGAGGACCAAAACTCTCCTACAAAGCGAGTGTCTCAATAAGAAATAATGGAAGTAGGTAACCTAAAACGAACCCATACCTGTTGAAAGAACATTTTTGTTGCCTGTTCTGCAGTCACTTTCCTTTTTCACGGAACAAGAATGCACATCTTGCTGAAACGATCAACCATGACATACATGTGATCATGCCCTCTCGTAGACATAGGAAGTCCTCCAAAACAATCCATGGAAATGTTGTCCCATGGTCGCAAAGGAACTAGAAGCGGCATATACAAACCAATATTTCAATTTCTTGGCTTTCTTGTTGAAAACATCACATGCAAGGCCAGTAAAAATACCTTTGAATTTGTGCCAAAGTCTTGCTTACACCAAAATGTCCTGCAATGCGAGAAGAATATGCTTCATGAATAACATGCACCCTTTCTATCTTTTCTATGAAAAATTTACCCATATGATATAACAACCCATAATGAATATGAAAATTGATTTCTTCCACCTGAGTACCATGAGTTAGTGATTCATAAATATATTTGAAATCAACATCAGTACTATACTGTTCTAAATAACTATCAAGTTTTAGAGAACTATTCTGCAACACTACTGAGGCATTTAAAGAGGGTCTAGACAACATATCAATGACTTTGTTTGTTACACCTTTCTTATACTTAATTACTAAGTGAAATTTCTGAAGAAATCCCATCCATATGTAATGGATATATCGTTGCAACTTAGTCTCTGACTGAAGGTACTAAAGCGGCTGATGATCTGCGTGAATCACTGTTTCCTTACCTGTTAAGTAGTGTTTCCATTTCCTTACACTTTCAACCAAAGAAAATAGTTCTTTATCATACGTTGGATAATTTATAACTACCTTAGAAAAAGTTTTTGAATGCAAACAAATTGGTTTCCGGTTTTGAAGTAGAACAACACCCATTACATAACCACTAGCATCTGTTTCAATTTCCAATGACTGTTGAAGATATGGTAAAGCTGATATTGGTGCTGTGACAATTTTTTTCTTAACTAAATCAAAATATTTTGGTTGTTTCCCTCCCCACTAAAAGAAAAATTTGGAACCTGTTAAAGTATGTAATGGTGATGAAATCAAAGAAAACTGAGAAATCAATTTCCTCCAATATTGAACTACACCTAAGAAACTCCTAACTTCAGTCACATTCTGTGGTCTTGGCCACTTAACAATCACATATATTTTAGCTAGATATATCTTCAAATGACCACCTCCAACTATGTAACCAAGATAAATCAGTGAATTTTTCCCAAACTCACATTTGGACATTTTAAGGTACAATTTTTCCCTGTGCAACACTTCGAAGACCTTTTTAACATGCCTAACATGCTCTTCCATAGTGGATCTAAAAATCAATATATCATCTAAGTATATTATGAAAAAATTATCGATGTATGGACAAAATACATCATTCATAACCCGCATGAAATTTGTTGGAGAATTACACAAACCAAAAGGCATCACTAACCATACAAATAGTTCATGCATAGTTTTAAATGCAGTTTTCCAAATGTCATTTTCTGCAATTCGAAATTGATGATACCCACTATGAAAATCCAACTTAGTGAAATAGAAATCATTTTTCAACTGTTCAAGTAAATCATCTATCTTTTGAAGAGGATACCTATTCTTGATTGTGATTTTATTTAAGGCCCTAAAGTCGACACACATTCTCCATGTCCCGTCTTTCTATAATATCCCAAAATGGGGATGCATCAATATATCAACATAAAATTGGAAATAGTAGTGAAAAATCAGCTCATAAAATAAGTGCTGAACACATAGCCATCATATCATGTTACAACAGCAAAAATATGTCCCATTAGATTATCCCAAAGTGGGGAAATGTAGCAATATGGACCATAAAAACATTATCTTAAGGAAATTATGCTATAAATATGAGAAATGGCACTGGGATACCTTATATTATGTATTATGGGACTCATATCCAGAAGGGGATCATAAAAAAATCCATTTTGATGTGTTAAACAAATCTCCCTGTCCCAATATGGCTTAAAAACACCCAAATCCCATGACCTGAACTATACAGAAATTTCCTGAAGCAAGCACAATGTGATTACATGATTTTTTCTGATTAAATATGGTATAAACATCAGATCTGGAGTTTTATTACTCAAATCATGGAGAAAATTAGAGATCTATCCTCTTTTACACATTATGGAGATAACCCGGCAAGGGTTTCATGAAAGTATAAGTACAAAGATGTTAGATCTACAGATCTGGATCTAAAATAATGCAGTATAAATAAATATCTACATAAATACAACTAAATAATAAAATTAATTAAGAAGGATACTTCTTACAAGCTTTCTAGGAGAAGGATTGGCCCTTTCCCTCAGAAACTAGCTCAAAAACAAGGGTCTGAACCCTCACACTGCAACACTACAAGAAATGAAGCAGTTCCTGCAAGGGAATACGCTGTAGATGATGGAAGTGATTTGGCCAAGTGCCAAGATATGGAAATCTGCTCCAGAACCTTTCTTACTGATCTCCCAAAGGAATTGAAGCTCCCTCCTTTGAAAAATAAGTGCAGGAAGTGTTGTTGTGAACCCCCACTGCAACACCCTACAACACAATGTTATACTGCTGCAGAAATAATGCTGTAGCTGAAGGAGGATGCTTGGCATCAAGCTTGGATGTGGAGAAATATAGTACAAGCTCCTTCAAGATTCCTCTCAAGAAAGGAGAAGGGATTTCTAAAGAGGAATACCTTGTGCTAAGTAGCACAACAATATCAACTAAACAGTTGGAGAAAGAAAAATAGTCATGCAAACCAAAATCCAATATTCAATTCATGCCCTCCTATGTCTACCTTGCCCTCCTTTTAAACAAATGTGAGCCTTCTTGCCTTGGGCCCCACTCATTAGGGTTTCCTCCACCAAGGAATCTTTCTCCTACTTTCACTGCGTTGTCTCTATGGATGATCTTCTCCTCTCATACCAGCGTTGTTGACTTGGTCAAACATGACCTTGTCCATATGCATTTGTCGCTGTTCACACCTGAGAGTGTAAAATCCAGCTAGCATTATGATACCTTTTCACATTATGAGGGATTTTATTATTATTTATGAAATGTATGGGCCTCCTTACCCATTTATTCCTCTCCTAAGTGTAAACAAAAAAATCAATATTCCAATTAGCTGCATGCTAAATTTGGAATATTACAGTCCTCCCCTCCCAAATGTTGCTTGTCCTCAAGAAACTACAAGGATAGAACCGGAAAGTCTCCTTTCCTCCTCCTGTAGCATCCTCATATGATGAAATCCTCCAAGGAATATGATGTTGTATCATCAATGAATCTCCATAGTGCCCCTCCCAAGCATGCAAGCTAGCATTTGGTGAGCATCCCAAATAGCCATCATCATGAAAAGGTGAAATACTCAAGGAGGCAACTAAGTGCTATCTAGAGCTCCTCTCAAGGCATGGAGTCTGAAATGTATTGGGAACTATCGATCCCACATGAAACCTCTATCCCCAAGCTATCATCAATACAAAATGAGTCACCCTCCAACATGGAAACTCATGAAAGATATCCTCCAGCTTGGGCTCCTGCGATGTAGGTGGGCTGAATAACTGAATATGGTAGACAAAATGTAATAATCATAACTTAGCATGCAGCTAAGGGAATATTAAATTTTTTTTTGCTCTTAGATAGAGGAATAAAATGGGTAGGGAGGCCCATAAATCTCTTTATTATCAATACAATCCCTCTTAAATGGGAAAGGGATCATATTCATAACTGGATAAACCACCTTCATGTGTGAACAAGAGCCTAATGCATGTGGACAAAGTCAAGGTTTGACCAATTCAACTAAGAAAATGTGGAGGATGTTAAACATTAATGAATACAAACCAGTGGGAATATAGATCTATTTAGACAGTTGGAATAAATCCACCTTGTGTGTGGAAGAATAAATTGCATCGAGATCCAGTCAAGATTGACCAAGTCCATTAGCACTGTTATGGAGGAGTGGTATTGATGAAGGGACAACATAGTTTTGGAGGGAGATTCATTGCATGAAGATGGAAACCCTAATGAGTGGGATCAAAGGTGAGGAGGCTCACATTGTTTATAAGGAGGAGGATGGCAGCCATATGAGGTTAGCTTATGATTATGATTTTATGATTGTATGGTCTGTTTAGACATACTTCTTTCTCTGGCTGATTAGCTGATATAGAGTGATGTTTAGCATAAGGTCTTCCTGTTTAGGAATTCCTTGTCTTCCATTGAGTAGATCTTGCAGGAGCCATGCACCATATTGTCCACTATTTGGCTTGAGGCCAAGCTTCACCTTCCTTTGATAGCATAGATCTTGTTTAGGGTTTGACTGTTTCAGAAAGCTGCAGCAAGTGGAGGCTAGATCTTCAGATCTAGGCCATCTCAATACTTATTTTCAGTGGAGGAGTTTTCTAATCTATTGGGAGGACAATATTGAAATTTGTGAGCTATATTTCCATATCTTGGCTACAGGCCAACATCATTTTATCCCTTACATCGCAGAGAGAGTCCAGATTTGTGTTATTTCTAAAGGAGCTGCTGCAGGGTGATTCAATGCACCATTTGGAGAGATGATTTGCTGAGTGTTGGGGATCTACCCTTCACTTTGGAGATCTGTTGGAGGAGATTCCTTATGTTGTTATATCAGATTAGATCCACTTTACAGATCTAAATATTTCCATAGATCTGCAGTCTTCAAACTCATATCTACATTTTGTACATGGTGTATTGCTAAAAACCCCAAGGGGGATTGATAAAAGAGCTTGTATAGTGCATGGATCTGTTGTGTATCTAACGTTTTGTCCACATACTTGCTCTAGATCTGATGTAAAACCTACTGCTATTGTAGAGGTAATAAAATAATGCTGTCATGGTATTCCAGCTTTCATACATGGTTGTAGTCTCTATTTTTGCATGATTTTCAGCTATTTATGGCATGGGAGGCCTGTTTAACTATGAAATAGTGATTTGTTTCTGAATTCCTTTCAGATATAGTTGCTATAATATCAGATCTAGGGGATCCATGAGCTGCATTTACATTTTATTGCACATAATTCTGAAAACTGCGTTATTTTAGCATGCATTGCTGTGCAGTCCCATTTTGGGATATTACACAAAATGGCCTACCCCATGGTATCTTTTTCTCCACTTATGATAAGTGTAGATCATAAGCTGATCTTTGGCTACAATAATGTTTCCCTCAAGTAGCAAGAAGAATATTAGATCTCAAAATATCCTTTCTCCCATGTCATGAATCATGCTAGCCCAAATCATCCCATTCAAAATGAATGGCACATCATCACCATATGGCATCCAAATCAGAAAAATGCTGAAGGTTATGTGTAATTTTGGATGGTACCAATGGTTTCTCAAGTGGATACAATGTAGTATTCCCAACTATTGCTTTAGATCATCATGTGGCAAGTGGTATTTCAACAAGATAACAGTTGTGCATGCTCTCTCATCTTCCATGAGGTGGTAAATAACATTATATATCAACTGAGTATAATACGAATGACAACACACTTTTCCAAAGTCATGTAGAGAAGGGTTATCTCCATCATAGATGTTGGTTCTAGAATGACCATGAAACCCATAAATAATCTTGCCCTCTTGTGGAGCAATGCACTGTACATACATGGTGAGAAGGTGTATATACTCAATGAAATAATCAATAAGTACAAAAATACATTTCTTAACATGCTTAATGAGTAATATGAAAGTGAGTTCCATGGATGAGTCCTCCCATGATAATCTTCCTATAAAAATTTGCAACAAGAAAGGTTGCATACTCCCCTTGGAACACTCGATCAATAGAAACATACTCCCAAGTAACAGCGTTGTTGGCCTTAGTGAGAAGGCTCTTGTCACTCCATGACTTCCTTCCTTAACATTCCACATGCCAAAGTCATCCACTATCATGCTTCTATGTGGGGAAATATTCTTCCTATGTGGAAGCCCCTCCTTATCTTCCAATGATGAAGGGTAGCCTCTTCGCACCTTGAATGTGCCATACATTTCTCCAGAAATATCATAATGAGTATGGAAAAATTTATGCCCATACTCTCCCAAGAAAAGCCACAACAATAATAACTCTTTTTTCCCCCTCACACCTCCATCATACAAATAATGAGGTGAAAATATGTTGATTGACATGAAGGAGATTATATCAACATAATGCACCCAAAATCTTTGTTGCCTTATGATGCAAGTGTCCTGCCAAGTTTCTTCCACCCACACACTCTTAGAAAAAGGATATGTCATATGATGGCCAAACTCTTTCAAGAGTAGCCAACGCAGCCATGCCTCTTACTTCCCGGTGTCACAAATATGCAAGTGGATCACCAACCTCTTTCTCTCCATCCACATCCATTTATCCAACTGTGGATTTCTCCTATTATCCTCCATCTTAGTACTCCTCCAATGAAGACTACCATCTCCCCATATCAGTTTTTTCTTCTTGCATTTCATGGGATGTTGAAATGAAACTCCTTGGAGATCTCCTAGAGAAGATCTCTCACCAATGACCAACTTGAATCCATAAGGATCCAAGTGTGATGAGGGAAAAATCTCCTCAAACTGTCGAAGAAATTTGCACTCTATGATATGTTGAAGTGCACCTTCAATGAGATCTCTCCATGAGACCTTCTTCTCATCAATGGTCCTCCAAAACCAATAAGGTTATGGATCAAATGCAGGTAGAAGTTTCTCTTTGAGCTGTGAGATGCTCATTAAGAAAGTGTCATCTAGAAAGGAGAAAATATTTCTCATCTCAAGATGTCTACCATCTATCACTTCTTCCTCCACTGCTTCATGAATGAAGCTGCCATTTGAATGCTCCCATAAGGAATGGGTCCTCTTTTCTTCACTGCTTTTCATGTACAGTGTTGTAGGTCTGCAAGGTGATACATGTATTGTCTCCAAGAAAGGTACATGCTGAAGTCATAGTCAGCCATTGTACATGGTATCATACTCATCCTTCCTTCATAAATTCTACATTTCAACTCATGAGGTTGAATTTAGTTCATCCCTTCCTTGAATAACTCAAGGTTTCATAGAGCAGTGCAATTTTGTTGCTCTAGATTAGCAAGATGCAATGGTGTATATCCCTCCATAAGATTTGCTGAAATGATAAGAGATGGAAAATTAGGCATACCTTGGTGAAATTTGGAAGCATCTTGTAGGGCTGTAAGAGTTCCTTCCTCAAATGTGTTGGCTTCCTAAACTGATGAAGATGAAGGTTGCTCCTCCATGGTTGTGACATCACTGGTACATGCCTCTTCCAATGGTGGTGAGGGCTCCGCTTCCTCTGATTTTTCTTTATCAAATCTCTTTATCATATTATGAGTGAAATATGCAAAAATAGACACTCTTGCATGACTCACATGGTTGAACCACCAAGTGCTTGCTTCACCTTCAAGGTGCAACACTGCAATTTCTACAGCCTCTCTCTCTACCACTCGATGTAGTAGAAATAATGCCCTTATCTTCATCACCCAAGACTTTGCTACACATGTGGATGATCCATAAAAAGTGGAAAATAGAAATCTATTGCCTCTCATCATCCCATTGCTGTAGGGCCTCCTTTCTTCTTCCAGCTGGATAAACTAAGGAAGAGCTAGAGTCTCCTTGAAAGCTCTAGGTTGAGATTTATATTCTGCAAGGTATCTTCTTAGAATTTCATATTCTAGGTGTCCTTCATGCCTCTTTTCTTCTCCTCTTTAAGAATAGGAAGTGCATGGCCCTTCCTCTTCTTGAAACCCTCTAGGAATTTCATTGCATCTCTTCTCCTTCATCTCCTTAACCCCCTTGCAGAGGTTCTTTCTGGATTTGAAAAGTGATGAGACAAAGCTCATTCTCTCCAAAATTCTGATCTTGCTCTTTCTCTTTGTCTTATTATTCTTCTGATAGCATAATGGCTGGAACTCACAGGTTGAGCTAAGATTATGCTCTAATACCACTGTAATATCCCAAAATGGGGATGCAGCAATACATCAACATAAAATTAGAAATAGTAGTGAAAAATCAGCTCAAAAAATAGGTTTTTAACACATAGCCATCATATCATGTTACAGCAGCAAAAATATGTCCCATTAGATTATCCCAAAGTGGGGAAATGCAACAATATGGACCATAAAAACATTATCTTAAGTAAATTACGCTATAAATATGAGAAATGGCACTGGGAACCCTTATCTTATGTATTATGGGACTCATATCCATATGGGGATCAGAAAAAAATCCATTTTGATGTGTTAAACAGATCTCCCGGTCCCAATATGGCTTAAAAACACCCAAATCCCATGACCTAAACTATATAGAAATTTCCTGAAGTAATAAAAGCGTGATTACATGAGTTTTTTTGATAAAATATGGTATAAACATCATATCTGGAGTTTTATTACTCAAATCATGGAGAAAAATAGAGATCTAGCCTGTTTTACACATTATGGAGATAACTCAACAAGGGTTTCATGAAAGTAGAAGTACAAAAATGTTATATCTGTAGATCTGGATCTGAAATAACATAGTCTAACTAAAGCTCTGCATACATACAGCTAAATAATACAATTAATGAAGGAGGATCCTTCTCACAAGCTTTCCGGGAGAAGGGTTGGCCCTTTCCCTCAGAAACTAGCTCAAAAACAAGGGTTTGAACCCTCACACTGCAACACTACAAGAAATGACAGTTCCTACAAGGTACTGCATTGTAGATGATGGAAGTACTTTGGCCAAGTGATAAGATATGGAATTCTACTCCAAAAACTTCCTTACTAATCTCCCAAAGGAATGGAAGCTCCCTCCTTTGAAAATAAGTGCAGGAAGTGGTGTTGTGAACCCCCACTGCAACACCCTACAACACAGGGTTATACTGCTGCAAAAATAACATTGTAGATGAAGGAGGATTCTTGGCCTCAAGCCTAGATGTGGATAAATACATTACAAGCCCCTTCAAGAGGCCTCTCAAGAAATGAGAAGGGATTCCTAAACAAGAATACCTTGTGCTAAGCAACACAACAATCTCAACTAAACAATTGGAGAAAGTAGAATAGTCATGCAGAAAAAAATCCGATATTCAATTCATGCCCTCATATATTTTCCTTGCCCTCCTTTTAAACAAATGCGAGCCTTCTTGCCTTGGCCCCCACTCATTAGGGTTTCCTCCACCAAGGAATATTCCTCCTACTTGCACTGCGCCATCTCTATGGATGATCTCCTCCTCTCATACCAGCGTTGTTGACTTGGTCAAACTTGACCTTGTCCATATGCATTTGTCCCTGTTCACACCTGAGAGTGTAAAATCCAGCTAGCATTATGATCCCTTTTCACATTATGAGGGATTTCATTCTTATTTCTGAAATGTATGGGCCTCCTTACCCATTCATTCCTCTCCTAAGTGTAAACAACAAAAATCAATATTCCAATTAGCTGCATGCTAAATTTGGAATATTACTCTTCCTAAGGAACTGAAATTATGGGTGAAACACATGGAGATGAACTGGGTCAAATGAAACCTTTTTCAACCAACTCTTGTATTTTTTTTCTTTATTTCTTCGTTCTCTATAACTGACATGTGATACATTTTGACATTAGGAGGAGGGGCACCAGACATCAACTTTATCTCATGTTGTATTTCCCGTTTAGGAGGTGGATGCTTTGGTTCTTTAAATAGACTTTGAAAAGAATCTACTACTTTAACCAAATTATCTTTAAAATGAGATTCACAACCTGAAGAAGCATCATGTCAATCCTTATGTTGTTATTTTACAACCATGAGTACATATCTCTTACTTGAACTTTTTATTCTGTTCATCTGATTAGCAGTAATTAAATCCAAGTGAGTTTTAATTTTATGTGCTTGGACAATGTATTCAATTCCATATTTATTAAGGTGATATTTATGCTCTTTTCTATGAAACAATTCATCATGATCATAGAGATAAGGACTTCCTAGCACTATTCCACGTATGTATAATGGTATCACATCCAAATCCACTTCATCAATGTAATTATTTGTGATGGAAAATTTTAAATGACACTTATTTGCGACATTAATATGAGTCTTTTATTTTAGCCAACCTAATGGGTATGGTCTTGGATGATTCCGTGTCTCCAAACCCAATTTCTTAACTAATTCTTCATATATTAAATTTTCCTGTGATCCACTATCAAACAAAGTGTCTATTTTTGTGTGCTTAGGAGTTACCCTTATGTGAAATAATTCAACTCTTTTTATCTTCTTCGAGACGATTTATGTTTGAAGAAGATGCAGAAGTTCTAAAACTTGAACTAGTGTCAGAACTTTTACCTGTCGAAACCATTGCAGTTATTTTCCTTTCATCACTTGAATCGAAGCCCAAATCTTGTTGGATTGTTGCATTAGCCTTCTTTTCACCTTTATTATTCTGGAACTTCTTTGGTCTGAGTTCCGAGTGAAATTTCCAACATCTAGCTTCATCATGTCTGATCCTTTGGTAGTGAGTATAGGTAGGTCTTTCACTTTACCTTTCTACTTTAAATATACTTGAGTTTTAATTTCCCACCATATTAGAGTTTCCCCCCCCATTCTAAGTGTAGCTAACTGAATTTTTTTTCTTTCATCAGAAATTTTCTGAATTATATAATACACTTCTAACTACTCAATCTATTTATCTAGTTTCTCTGGGTTCATTTTTCCATCATAATTAGGAAGTTCAAATTTTACATCAAGTTTCAAAAGAGATTTCTGATGTTTATTTTCTGTTTCAGAATCTGAACTAGAAGAAGAAGAAGTAGAATATGATGAAGATGATGGAGGAGAATGAGGTTTATCATATTTTCCTTTTCCCCTGTCCTTCATCAATGCCTTTGAATAAGAATATTCATCTCTTTCCTTCTTATCTTCATAGAGTTATCCCAACATCCATTGCATGTTCAAGATCATTTATTGAATTTGTTCTTCTCCCGTGACCTTAAATTCAGGAGTTTCACCTGCATCAGTTCCTCCCATTGTCGATTGATGAGTGAATTTTTGCTTTCCATATTATGAGTCTATCTCCTTAGGTGTTCCTTCTCCACGTCGCAATCTGGACCTGGTTAACATTCAATGGAAATAATACTACAACACAACATGCTCTGATACCATTCCATATTCTGAGTCTATCTCCTTGGGTGTTCCTTCTCCACGTCGCAATCTGGACCTGGTTAACATTCACTTGAAATAATACTACAACACAACATGCTCTGATACCAAAATATATGATCTGAAATAGATCTAATATAATACTAATGTAGAACTAATTATTTTCCAACAGTGAATTGATTGTTAACTTGATCGCTTAATGTGGAAGACTAAAGGAAAGAAAATGATTTAACGACTTAAACCAGAACTTAAGAACCATATTAAACATGAAATTATAGTAGAGAAAATATATAAGATACAACAAAAATTGATTACAGAGTTCATCCCTGGTGGACTATGTCTCTATGTTCACTTTCAAGATTGGAACATGTTTTATTAAGGATTGATCCAAGGAAGTATTTACACAGGAAAACACCAGACTGCACATGCTCGCAGGCACCTCTGGTCACTGTCAACAAAAATATCTCTATCCTATATTTCCAACACCTGTCTCTCTGCTCAATTCTGACTCCAGACAACCAGGCTACACTAAAAATAAAAACTGCCTCTCTCGCTCAAAATCTGAATACAAGTCTTCGAAATTACCCTTCCCTTCATCATGAACAAAGGTGGCTTTTATAATGAAATTAAAGTTCATTCTTCAAATTTCCTAAACCATAAATGGAAAGTGGTTTTAATAATTAAATGAGATTAGGTATAAAATCTCTCGGTCTTGTAGGAAAGTGACACCTAGGATTTTAGGTGACTTGGTGGTTTAATTACAAATTTTAAACATAGCGCATACAACCCACTTTTAGAATTTATGTTAAAAATACCCCTGGCGATGTGGTTAAACAATGGGGTAGATAAAGCATCTGCATGTGACATTCGGTGGTCTAACCATTGGCTACTACATTGGCAGTCAGTTCCAGCAGCTTCGCTTAGTGATTCTGCTGCAGTCGGCTCTCGTGGTATGTTCACATGCCAACTCTGAAAGTTGCATAGTTTGTTCAACATCCACTACTATGGTCCATTCCCATGGTAAAAACTATTTACAAGACTCGATCACATGTCACTTCCGCCTACTGGTTCCGCTACGGTTAATTCCACCCCATGCAGTTAGATGTGGGTTATATTACAAAGTTTGTATTACAAAGGATTTTTTGCAAAGTACGAACCTTTAGACTTAGTTTTTAATACACCATGGTTTAATACATAGTTTTAGTGCTAGGTCTTTAAGAGACCTTTTCATCATTTCTCCACCATAGTTTAGAGTTAGGATTACCAAATGACATTTAAAATTTTCCCACCATTTCTGCACACCATTACATCACTTTAAAATACACTTTACCACCACATGGAATTTACAAAAACCATGCACCAAATTCGAACTACATCTTAACTATGATGAAGTAAATCTTTCATCCGAAACACTGGGGAACCTGACGAACTGAAGACTGAACTGACTTCTCAACGGAAAAACTGGAGCTCACTAGACCTCATTGTCAATCTACACTGAAGCAATATACTCCTAGTTCATTCTTTGCATGTCCCCAACGAGGTTGGGGTATAAGGAGTTAGGGATCGATATGTTTGAACCCTTGAAAGATTGGCCTCGCAAACCTAGACGACCGCCCATGGGGGACGAAAAGAAATATGAGGGAGAAGGAGATCCTATAAAAATATTGCTTGAGGAGGCCCTCGAGAAACAAAGGAATGTGATGATGTATAACTTTTCCTAAATCCTTCAACGATTGCCCACCAAGGGCGCATCTACATCCAGCAACCACTCTGGAGGCATAACTATTTTTAAGGTACAAGTAAATTTTAACATTCCCATATTTGACTTCCAAATAGATGTAGAAGTTTTAGATATATGGTTGAATCTATTAGAAGGATATTTCTCGGTTCATGAATTTTCCAACCAGGAAAATATTACTTTTGCACTCCTCAAATCAAGTACTGGTGGGAAACCTACTGTGATCAAAAGGATGAGAGTTAACCCTCTCTATTTTCGATTGCACCCACTTAGGATTCTTTCTGAGATGACATCAAGGAAAAATATTATCAAATGGGGAGCTATGAGGACAAGTACATATAATGGACTACGTTGTGGAAAAAATGAGATCGATATGTGCATGAGCTAACGAATCTGTTCCATACCCTGCGCAAAAAATTGGGTATCAAAGATTCGGAGAAACATTTGGTGCTGAAGTACTGCGATTGTCTGCATAGACATATTCAGGAGGAAATTCATTTCCTAGAAATCTCCTTGCTTGGTGCAGCATACCAGTATGCTTTCAATATTGAGCATAATTTGAAACAGAAGAAGCGAGACATTGGATCTGCAAATCAGAAGCAAGGGAAAGGTGCCCCTAAACCACATAACAAAGGAAAAAAACATGAAATTGTAGCCCACGATAACCCACCAAATATGTAAGAAAATAACAACACTATGAATCCAAAGAAGGACACGGGAAAGTGGTGTGAGTTCCATAAGAGCTCCAATCACAACACAAGTGAGTGTCGGGCCAAGAAGTCACTAGTGGTTGAGCTGAAGGCTTTTGAATCAGATGCATGCTCCAACTCTAAATTAAAACCTAACAAGGGGAATGAAAAAGGGAATAAGATTATCGATGTGAATCCCAATGCCACCTTTTCCACCACTAAATTACAGAAGGAGGAACCAAAATATCTAGAGGTGGAGCGCCTCTTCCATTCCCACATGTGAGTAAAGGGTTCCCCGTTATAGTTCATTGTTGATAGTGTGAGCCAAAATAACCTCATTTAAGCAGAGGTCATGAAGTGTATGGGATTTCCAACCACAGCGTGCCCAGAGTCATACACCGTCGGGTGGATTCACCAAGGACATGATCTTTGCATCAGCAGGCGATGTCGCCTTCCATACAACATCAATCCCTTCACGGATGAGGTATTACATGAAATTTATCCTCTTGATGTTTGTGATGTATTATTAGGCCAAACATAATTATGGAAGCAACATGATGTTTATGAGTCCCAACTTTGCACTTTTATTGTTACTTTTGGAAATAATTTGTACAGGATACCGAATTTAGCACCGCCTATTGCCATCTCTTTGGTTACTACAAAACAATGTAGTAAGCTCATTTCCAAAACTAGGAATTTTTTTTTTTCCTTATGATCTACCCTTAGGGAAAGAACAAGACTATGGCCATGATCTCTAGACAGGGATCCTCCACACGACAACAACAAATGGACAAGGTCATGGAGGATTATGAGGACATCCTCACCTCACCCACTTGGGTGCCTCTACACTGTCAGGTGAAACACCCCATTGATATGAGCATAGATGTGTCACTGTCCAATGGACCAATATATCAGTGGTCTATTATAGAGAATCATAAAATCAAGAGGCAGATTTAGGAGATTTTGCAGAAAGGTCATAATCGGCCGAGCTCATCGCCCTGTGGGAGTCCAATCATGTTGGTGCAAAAGAAGGATGGGACTTGGAGACTCTGTATTGACTATCAAGCACTGAAAAAGATCACTGTCCAAATAGGTAACTGATCCCACGTGTTAGAGTCCCGTGATTTGGCCGATTGGCGAGCCAAATGACGATGTAACATCAAACCAAGCTTTGGAGCCCAAGGACCTAGCCTTCCTGGACTCAGAGAGGGCTCTCTCTATAAATGTAAAAGATGTCGGTGTGTTTACTTATGGTGTTCTAATATTAGGCTAGTTATGAAGTGAGTTTTTGATTTTTTGGGGTTTTTTAAGTTCGTGAGGGATAAAACTGATTAAAGACATAAACTGGATAACAAGATGTAGATAAATTGGGCTATGGGGTCAAACAGGTGAAGGAAGCTATGAGGTGATGATGTAAGGCTGCTGTAGGGCCGATTTGACTCACGGTAGAAGGGATCTTTGGGAAAAATGGATTAAATGGACAACAAGTTTGTGAAAGACAAGGGATTTCAAGTGTAACTAGTTGATAGCAGACATAAACATGTTATAGCAACCCATTAATCATGCTAAATGTAACTATGAGCTGATTAAGACATAGAAATCAAACATTCCAGCCATACATAGAGGTATAAGACCCTCTAACTTTGGGAAATGGCTATCAGACTTTGGGGAAAACACATAAGACAAACTAACAACTCATAAACTACACCGAAACACCTAAACATAGTCTCTAAGTCATTGGGCACTTCGACAAACAAGCTTTCATAGTTTTAGGCAAAGGGCTAGATCGGGACTAGGCCTCCTTGGTTCAACAAGATGATCAACAAATCAGTCAAAGAGAAAGCTTTATGGACAGAACTATGGACAGCTTATAGGTAGGCAGGGCACACCATACATCCCACTCAATATGCATAGAACTTGTGAATAAAACTAGCAAACATTATCCTTTAGTTACTAAAGAGCAGTTAAGAATTCTTTAGCATAACTAAGGAAGAAGAAAACATCAAGCTATGAAGATTCAGGAATTTTTAGGTGCCTCCATGGGCATATCTCAAAACTAATCTCTACTGATCTATAGCAGCAAGAAGCATGTATTATGGATGAAAACTAGAAGACAACAACAAAGCAAGAAAAACTATACCATTCTACCATGTCATGGAATCCATCAACAATCCTTCATCATTCCTCAAAAGAATCCAAGAGGCAGTCCAAAAATCATAACACAAGTGTATTCTTCAAAGCTCATATGACCAATGTATTAATTCTTTTCTCAAGTTCAGCCTCTGATTTACAATGAAACCCATGGAATAAATAGGCTTGAGGGAGGAAAACCTCATGGAGCAACTAGCTATCCCATTGGCCAAGTCAAAATATCTAAACTTGTCCTTGAGGCTTTGCAAAGCCCAAGGCACAAAAGATCCCATAAAATATCTAAAAAACTGCTAAAAATGGAAATTATATTGACTTTACATCATTTCCCAAGTATAAAAATAGCTTAACGCACATTTGGGAAAAGCAGATTTTTGAGGTTCAAAAATTACAAAAATACTTCATATTTATGCCTGAAAAAGGTCCCCTGACTTGCTGGAGGCAATAGGCAGCCTTCCCGATGTCTGAATGAGGCTCATGAGGGCTTGTTGGAAAGCTCTCTGTGTCTACTTTCCGGCGCAACTGAAACCATCTCAATCTGAGGCCTGGAGGCATCCAAAACTGTACCTGTGTGTAAAAAACCAGGAAATAGCAGACTGCTGATATGGCGGGCAGAATGTGCAAAAAGAGGGCGTTTTTCGCCAATTTGAGGGGGCGAATGATCTCCAAATGCCCTGAAAATCGCTGGAGACCTGCTCATAGAATTATGGCATCCATCGGTATCATCCTCCTCCCTTGACAACTCCTCAAACTGAAATGGCGAAATTATGAGTTTTCGACCAAAAACCCAAAAAATGCCAAAAAACAAAAAGTTTCCGAAAAAGGCCCAAAATTGGCATGCATGACCCTCAAGGGTCCAGAGCAACATGCTCCAAAGCTGAGGCCAAAATATCAAGGGCTGATATGCTTTTCCCTTCTTTCCGTGTTAGGCGCTTCCCCTTTGCCTTCTTCAATTTCTCTTGAGCTGCCTTTAGTTTGCGCCGGGCAAACTGATTCAGCTTTTGGAAGTGATGTGTCCTCTTCCTCTGTAGCTCTAAATCTCTATTCTCCCTCTGGAGCTTCATTTCCAAATGTTTGTTAGCTCTTTCAAGCCAAGCCTCTTTGTTTTCCTCAATTTCTTGCTCAAGGAGTGCAGTGAGAGGAAAGGCTTGGAGTTGGACTTGCTCTTCTGCTCTCTGCTTTTCCAAGGCTCTTTTAAGCCCGATGGTCCTAGGCCTCTTCCGCCTAGGCTGGTCTTCCTCCTCTTCATCATCAAACTCACCAATGAGCTCTTCAATTCTTGCTTGCGCCTTGACTGCCTCTTTCTTATACTTAATCGCCCGTGCCTCATGAACAGCTGTGTGCACATTCATCTGTTTGTTTTCAATCTCCAAAAAGTGGTTGAAATTCCTTGCCCTTTGAAGATCTTGCTCTAATGCCTCATTCTTCCCTTCTTTATGGATTAAGAGATTTTCAAGAAGGCGGGCCTCATTGTCACTATCATCGCTTTGGATAGGGATAATAGCTAATTCACCTCCATGCTTTGTACTTTCCCCAACCTTGCTTTTACCTTTGAAAGCCAATCTGGCGCTTTTCCTCCTTGGCATGCTAGAAGGTGTCTTTTTGGGCAATTTCTTCTTGCTAGGAACAGTCTTTGTCACTGTTAGGGTGGCAGCTTTAGTCTCTCTTTTCCTTGCTGTGCTGAGCTTTGTTACTTTGAGAGGAGGAGTAACAACTGATTTACCTTTGACATCCTCCTGAACTTGCTGCCCTTCTTGAGGCTGATGGATATCTTCTTCTGGCTATTCACTTGGCTGCCCCTGTTCGCCAACATTATCTTGCTATTCTTCATCAATGTCTTGTCCAATTTGTGGGTCAAGAGGTAACTCAACCTCCTGCCTAACATGCTGTTCCTCAACTGTTGTCTGCTGCTTTCCCTCAATTTGTACCTGCTGTCCTTCATCATGGACCTGTTGTCCTTCATCCTCTATCTGCTGCTGTCCCTCATCATGGACCTGCTGTCCTTCATCCTCTATCTGCTGCTGTCCCTCATCTCTTTCTTCTTGCTGTTGTTCACTGCCCTCTCCTTCCTCCTGTTGACTTGGTTGTCCAGTAGTCATTTTGAGCCTTCTAGGAGTAGGCCTACTGGACAAAGGCACTGGGCGATGGACAGGCTGAGTAGGAGAAATATGGGCAGGAGGAACAGTGGCAAAATCTGGATGGCTGATGAATAAATCCCATAAAACCTATTTCTTCTCTAGCTGGTATAGGAAGATAATCTTGATCAAAGAATGATGAAAAAGAGAAGGGATTTGCTGAGGTGGGGCCTTCTTTTGGACAGTGGATGCCATTTTCTCTATGCTCTTGAACAAAAAGTAAGGGAGGTTTAATTGCCTGCTTCTAGTAAAGTGCATCAATAAACGGACATGATAGGCATAAATTCGATCAAACCTCCCTTCACAAGTGAGATATTTCATTATGGCTTTCATAAGCGGAGCATAGCTGTCAAGGAGATATGAAAAAGGGAAAATAGCAGTGACAGCCTCCCTATGTTCAGGCTTGATGAAAGGTTTGTAATCCTCTAAGTCAAGATGAGCTTGTTTAAACCATTTTTCGCCATGATACGGGATCTTGGTGGCCTTGGACACATACCTTGGAGAAATTTTGAAATCAAGAACCGCCACTTGGAAGTGTTTTTCTTTGAATCTCAGGGCGCACAAGTGTGTTAATGGCGAAAAACTCTTGACTTCTTCTATCTTCTGGCAGAAATCAAGGCAGCCTACTTCATGGAAGTTGAAAAGTACAAATGGATGAGCATTAATCTCTTCTGTAGAGATAGGCTCATATCTTTTATGTGGACCGCTCTTGCTGTCTTGCCTTGGAGGAATTTTAACCTGAATATGCTTTGGAAAAGACAAACTGCCTTCACTGTGTGTAAAATGCTCTGCTGGAATCAAACTGTGTCACTTTACTGCTTTGATAGATAGACAATGAGATTTGGATGTCTTGCAACAAGTTTTTGTAATACACAACTTCTGCTCTTCTTAAAACTAGCCTTCTACCTTTGAATGTATCTCAGCCAGGAAAAATTCTCAATAGGGTACCATATAGCAAAGAGGAGACAACCTGCTGTGTAAATTTCCTGTGCACAGTGTTGAGAAATCACTCTTCTTGTGAATTTGTTAGAGGCCAATCAGCACATCTATATTTGTGTCTCCAAGATAAAACTCAATCATTAAAACCCTGCTCTTCGGAAAGTGGCCCTATACCTCGAAAATATCTCAGTGAACAACTTTTCAATATGATATAATATAGTGAAAAGATGGGCAGACTGCTAGAAAGAGTTTGCTGTGAGAAAGTGCTAAAATCACCCTGTTCTTGAAGCCTTAGATGTCAACCAATAAACATGTATCTCTGCTTCAAGGTAGAATTTCAATGATTAACAACCCTTCCTTGTATAAGTGTGCCAACTTTCAACAAATTTGCATATGTGAAATCAACCCTTAGTGTTATTAAACAGTCATTGACATAATCCTGAGCCAAGATGACAGATCTTTAAAAGACTACAGAGTTTTTAGGTAGAAGCTATATGAGTTTTCTTTTTTACAACAAATATGTCAAAAACCCCTTTTTCTGAGTGCACTTCACTGTTTTAATAATGTGGCAATGTCTTGAGGATAGTGTGAAATGTTTCTCTTTATACCTAAACCCTGTCTCTCTATAATAAAACCTTCCTCTGCAGCTTCAAACTATAAATTTCTGCCTGATCAAGAAACTTTTCTCCTACTAAACTTCGTTGTTTCTTTATGTATGTCACTTCATTTAAACAAAAACATGTTCATAAAGTTAACCTTGGTGCGTCTATACAGTCAAATTTACAGTTTGAGTAGAGGTAATAGGGTTTAAGAGCTCCAAAAGTTTTGAGCAAAAGGCTGTAAGAGTTTGCTCTTTTTTCAAATAATTGAGGCCTCTTTCAATATAGGATACCAGTCATATTTGGGAGAATGTCCTCATGCTCTCTGAAAATTCACTTGAACATGATCCTTTGAATAACATAAAAGCAATCACAGTGATACAGTGATACAACTGTCCTTTGATGGTTGAGTAGGGTAACTTTGCCCTACAGTGCTTTAAAGAAAGGACACACCCTTGCTCTTGACTAATCATAGGGTGAAAACACCAGGTTTTTAACTTAATCACAGATTCTTTCCCACAGGCACTTCTAACAGTGAATTTGTCATTCAAACACAGCTTGAAATAGTCTTTTTAAACCTCTCTGTCACTTTTGCAAATATTTGAAACCGAGGGGGAAAAAATATGAGAATAACTTCAATTTTGATGAAAAAATCCTTTGAGAAGGCTGGAGTAGCACCGGAGGCCTTCAAGATTTGCGCGGCACTCTTTGAGGACAGCACGGCGCGCAGTTTACCAACGGTGGCCCTGTCGGGTCCGGCTGTCGGGCGGTCGGGCGCCATGTACAGGCGCGTCGCGCCAACACTGACCGCCCGTGTAAACTGGATCCCAGGCGCGGCGCGCGGGTTTCCAGGCGCGTCGCGCTGTGTTTTAGCAGTGCAAAACTCTGCAAATTGACCCGAAATTTGTTGTTTCGATGCTGAGGACGACGTGGAACTTTGTTTGCAGTTTGAGAATGATGAAATCACCCTCGACCTCACTCCTTAATATGTCACTTTAAATTCTTCAACGGTCACTTTGTTTTTAAATGTAAAGTGGAATTTTGGTTTGGCTTTTTTGGAAATTTTTCACAGTCTTTTTGATCCTTTTGAATATCCTCGGTGCATCTCATACCTGAACCTCTTTATAAAAACAAAAATGGCTTTAAAAACCATAACCTTGTCTCACTTATGCACCGGTGTCTGAAAAGTGATTTCCGGTTTTGTTCTTTGGGTGACATTTTAACACCGAACTTCTCACTTTGAAAAATATTTCCATATCTTCCACATCATCTCTGCCACTGTTTTAAAGATGATGGTAATATTTATGATGTAAAACAACCACTCTTTAACACTATCAAGAGAATGCTTGAATACTGGTTTGCTTCTGAAGGACAGGGCTTGTTTTGTCAGCTTGTTTTGACAATCCTTGGTCTTTGATAACTTCTTCAACCTTTATCTACAGCAGGTGCCCACATTTGCAGCTGATTTCTTTTCATGCTTTCCAGAGTCTTCAAAAACCCAGATGATGACTTGTGATAAAATGTCCTGACTGTTCCATGCTTTGAAAAAATACCTCCTCCTTTTAAGCTAGGTTTGATAGACTCCTGTAGGTGTCTTTTGACTGTAGATACAAAAATACAATTGTATTAATTTTAATTTCAATCATCCTCCTTCGACAGAAAAAGAAGGAATTCCCTTTGCAATTCTTTTTCACTTGGTTTGTAATAGTGAAGCGCTTCATGGGTTTTGAGTGCTGCCCAGAGCTAATAAAACTCATTTCCAGAAACTCTGTCTTAATCTGCTGATGGCTATATGATGAGAAGGCTTTGACAAAAGCTCTTTTTTTATATACATGGTGTCAGTCCCTGCTTCCAGGTGATACACAAGTTCCCCTTTTGACTATAAGTGCCATATTTTGGCTGCATCCCTTCATATCATACTTCTATGTTTACTTGAAAAGCGCTCCTTTGGACTTTTGGCATGTGACAGTGGGGTATTGTTCGACCCTCTCTCTTAAGGAAACTGCCCCTTTTTTGTATCGATGGCCTGCATATATTCAATATTGTCTCCTGTCCACTATAGATATAGTTTGACAGACATTTCCATTTGAATAGGAAAACCAATACTTTGAAATCATAAACCCTAACTTTTACCTGTGCAATGACTTCTATTTACTTTCTTTGTATCCTTCCACTGCACCTTAGACCAATCAGTTTTCACAAACATACAATGCCTTGGCCATCTGCTCATAAATGGAGGAGGCCCTTCAATGAGAAAAGTATCTGAAGATTATTTGATAAGGCTGCATGACAAGGGTTTGCTTGGATTATGATGGTAAGCAATCAACTTAAAAAACATCAAGACTGGCACCTCTGGCTTGCAATCACCACTATGCTTCAGAACAAACCTAGTCAAATTGTCACTGTCTCACTG
Organism: Pinus albicaulis; assembly: GCA_034641835.2. Classification (NCBI taxonomy): domain Eukaryota; kingdom Viridiplantae; phylum Streptophyta; class Pinopsida; order Pinales; family Pinaceae; genus Pinus; species Pinus albicaulis. The sequence continues at coordinate 792,596,674 of CM076577.1, read as the reverse complement.
TACTGGTCTGAGGGTGACTGAAATGTCATCATTTGCTTTAGTCAACTTATGACAATTTATTTGAAATATAATCTCTGTGACTATGGAGGTCAGTACCTTTTGAAAAACAAACAACTTTTCTTCTGCCTGTGTGATGACCTGATCTGTCAGCATCTCTTTAATTTGGTCTTGTGGGAAAGCAAATTGCTTATGATTGGAATCTTTACTAATGACATGCCTTGCTAAAGTTTAACAATTCATATGACTTGAAGACTTCAAATGACCTCCTTTATCAGACCAAACTCTGTTTTCCTTTGAACTTGCATACTTCAGACTCTATCCCTATTATGATCATCACTCATATTCATAAAACCTGGAGATATTGTTTCACTGCTCAGTAAAAAGCAAACCTGGAATTTTGCAATCTTTAAAGTCAATACTGGCCAGCGCCCTCTGCTTGTAGATGAAGGAGGCGCCCTAACCCTCTGCTTGTAAATGAAGGAGGTTCTGGGCCATGACAATTTACCAGTTTGTTGTGACAGTGGTGTCCTTTTCTTACTGTGATTTTCATACTGGAAGGAAAACTGCAAGGTCTTGATGAGTGACTTTCTATTTTGCAGACATATCTCAGGCTCATGATACATTTAGAAGCAGCTGTTCCTCTAACTGTAGATTCAAGCATTTACTCCTGAGATGAAGTTATATTTCCTGTATTTGTAGAATCCATAAAACACTGTGAAACACCTACTAATCAGCTTGAAACTGTGGTTCCTGCAGTGCTGAGACCTAGGGGTATAAGTGGCGCGACTTAGAGCTGTTTGTTAATTTTATTTGCAAAGTGGGAGGTCAGTCATGGTTGGTCTGTAACAGATGGAGGCTTTTTGGCTTTTTAATTATCGCCAAGGGTAAAATGTCTTAAAGCGCCACTTCCTATCATAGGGGAGACTTTTGCAAAAACACTGTGAAACACCTACTAATCAGCTTGAGACTGTGGTTCATGTAGTGCTGAGACCTAGGGATATAAGTGGCGCGACTTAGAGCTGTTTGTCAATTTGATTTGCAGAGTAGGAGGTTGGTCATGATTGGTCTGTAGCAGATGAAGGTTTTTTGGCCCTTTGATGATTGCCAAGGGTGAAATGCCTTAAAGCGCCACTTCCTAACATAGGGGAGACTTCTGAAACAGACTTGGACTTTTCCTTTTGGAGCTGATGGACAGACCAGGGGGGCTGAAACTAGAAAAAATAGTGATAATGGATTTTGACTTTGACAAGGGCAGACTGATAAGTAAGAGGGCGAAAAAGTTTTATGAGGGTTTTCTAGATGACAGATTGACATATGGAATTCAGCTTCTAGAAAACTCAGCTATGGATATAGTCATCACTAAGATGTAAAAAATACTGATGGCTAACAGTGGCTCCATTTGGGGAGGGCAGCTCCTCGTCAGGAGGTGTCCAGAATTCAGATCTTTGGCTTATGAAGACCAGTGCCTTATCCATTGGCACAAAATTTACCCTTCTCTTGATGTTATTTCTGAAAAATTGACAGCATGATTAACATCAATGATACTTCTACCTACCCCACTATCTTTCCTAACATTTTTTCTTCTCTTTGGCGCATTTGAACTAGCAGCCTTTCGACAATGCATATTTTTCTTTTTGCAAAATGAACCTATCTATTTCTACTCTTATATCTGCCGGGAGTTCAGATTAAGCTGATGAACTCCTTCATTTCTCTACCTAAAACTAGATCGACTGTCAAGATTAAGCAGTTTGACAAGATTTCATTCTCTAATCTACAACATGAAATTCAAAAATGATCAAATCAGGATTAGGCAGTCTGATTTGTCATGCATTTGCGGCATAAAAGACAAGCTGCACACAAATGTTATTCTGCAACAAAAGGAAACTAGACAAGCGGGGCTAAGGTGTACAATGTGTTTTTCATCCCTCGCTTCTCCCTTTGGTTCTGTTTTAGGCATGTGGAACCAGAATCTCTCCCTAATCTAAGCTCTGTGATAAGTCAATCTTACACAATGTTGACTATATTTGCACTCACTAACTTATCAGCAAATAAATTTAAACATGCTCAGCTATGATTAGGCTAGATAGCTGAACAAGACATTGAAGTACTAGTAGCGGCATTTAGACTTGCTCGCTTTCTGAAAGACTGTTTTTTGGAACATGGGGCCTTTGTCTTATCTTCACTTGCCCTCTTTTCTGTTTTTACTGTTTTTTGACATTTCTATCTTTTACTGTTTTTTATTTTTCTATCTTTTCAATATTTCAAACAATGGTATGTACAATGAATGCAAGTGTCCCAAACTCAAAAATCTTGGAAATGACGGAATTTAAGCATCTTATCCTCGTAAGGATCTCCTCTCACCCTTGGCCCACTGAACTCCTGAAAAGAAAAATTTGGGAAATTTTCTCTCTCTAACATGACATAGGGATTCATGCAAGAATCTCTAAATAGCCCAGTATCTTCCCTTTGTACCTCTCTGAATATTTGATTTCCACTCCTTTCCTTACTGTATGCTTTCCTCAAGTAATGCATGTATTCTTGGTCATTCTTAAAATAGATAATGACATCATCAAGGTATGCACAGATGCAGAAATTTAAAACTGGGAACATGGCTTTCATGAACAGATTTCTGACATTGGGTGGTTTTGCAATTTTGAACTTGAAATCAGATCTACCTCCCGCAAACTTGAAAAAATATTTAAGCTGTCTACTTTGCAAGGGAATCTTATGACCATGACCTGAAACATCATCTTGCAAACACACACGATTAAAAGCACCTTTAATTGGTAAATCATGGTCTTGGGTAGAAAAAACATATTCTCTGTTATAGAAATATGCAGTATTACTTCTAAAATCAAAGTAAACTCTATGGCCATCTGTTTTATCCCTGATTATTTCAGTTTGTTTCAGATTGTTGTGTTTTCTCTTATCAAAGCTGTTCTTTGAGGGGAAGGTATTGACACAGTAGTTTCCCTTGCTTTTTCTGTAGAAATTGGTATTCTGCATGAGATTTCTGATTTTAGCATTCCTAAGTTCTTCATGAAAAGACAGAATATGAGCCAATTTCAGTAGTTCAGGTATGCTAGGATTGCAACTGTCATCCTTGCTCATAAGAAGTTTATCTGGCATTTTCTCAAGATGTTGAGCTGCTGAGGTTATGGTCAAAGTTTCATTTGCAGTAGGAGGGTCACATGATGGTAAATCTTTGAGGTATGGTAGAAACATTAAACTCCCTTGCTCCCAGGTTCCAAATAGGTTTATGATGTGTAGGTCTTCTAAAGCCTTTACCCGGAAGAAGTTTCCACAAGTCACTGCTGGTGTTTGACTAAAACTAGAGCAATTTGCTTGATAGTACATAAGAGTTTGCGCTTCTTGCTCTAATCCTACTTTGGAAAGGGAAAACTTACTTTCCTCAAGACACAGCTTTTCATGATCATGGTAGTCTTGAGTGTCTAATTCATCATAAGGCACTAGGGATAGCTGATGTGGTGGATCTAAGTCTACATCGGTTTCCTCTGACTCTTCCTCCATGTTTTCATCAATATGCATAATGAAAGAGTTCAGGTCGGAACGCAAGGAACACATTGGAATGTTGTCTGGCCTATCTTGACTACTAATCATATATTTCATGTGTGATTCGCGGTAGAGTATTCTGGTCTGGCCAAACACAGGAATGGTGGCATATGACATGTCCAGTTGGATATTCCCTTGGAGTTTGGCTCCCCAAGATCTGGATAGAAGCATCCCGTATTTGGGAGGAATGTCTGCCACTACTATATCCATGATTAGATGTTTCGCAAGTATTTGGGCCAGACTAAAACAAAGGTCTTTGATCAAACCCAGGCATTAGACTCTACTTGAATCAAATGAATACAAGTCTTTGTATGGTCTTGTGATTTCTAAGCCTAATCTTTCCATTACTACCTTCGGCATAAGATTATGCGAGGCGCCGGAGTCTAGCATGGCATTGTGGAGGATTTGGTCGTGGATGTTTAGGCTTATGTAAAATGGGAGAGTAGTTCCCTCTTGGAATTTTCCCTCAATCCTTGGACCAAACAACACTTCAGGAATGTCATCAGTCAGATTAACAGTGTTTGCATCATTCCCTAGATTTAAGACCTTTAGTACTTGGGATTTATAAGAGTTTTGGGCAATGAGTTTAGTAAGAGGCATGGTGATCTTAATCTTGGCGATTTCGCCTTCAAAGCTGAAAGGTAGCTGAAGTTTAGATATGTTTGTTTCAGTTTTTTCAGCCACGACCTTCTCTATGTTCTGAGTTTGTTGACCTTGTTTTGGGATTTTGTTTGCCATAGTTGTTTCGGTGACTTTTGTAGAAGTACTAGGAGTATCTGAGAGAGGACTAGTTTGGATAACTTTAGCTTTGCTTTGGTCAGTCTTCTCAACCTTGATTTTGTCACTGCTTGATGCTTTCTTGAGGATGGTATCTGGAGCTTTAGCAGTATCAGAGTTACCTTTCTTGACATTATCTTGGTTTCTTTTGCTTCTAAGGTCATATTTCCTGTGGGCTTCTATAATGGCATTCTGAAACTCTATGGCGGGGTCATCGGGATCTTCATAGTTGGTCTCATCCTGATCAGGAGAAAAGAACGATTGTTCTTCTTTGGTGAGGTACACCTCACTCTCATTATCAGACCCTACAAGATTTAAATGATGTTCATCAAGAGGTTCTGAGTCCCTATCATCTTCTTCCACATAGTTTTCATTGAATGGTGGCCTAATCTGTTGGTCATTTTCTCTTGGTCTGTTTTGGGGCTGTTCCCTCCTAAAGTTTTGGTTTCGGTTTCTGTTTGGAGGGTTTGGTTGGTTGTCCCTAATAGGAGCCTTTTCATTTATCTTTTCCCACATTTTAGCCATGGATTTGACTAAGTCATCTATTCTGGGATCTAGGGAAGGTGATGAAGTGGAGACCTCATCTCTATAGGTGACCTTTCTTTCTGATCTAGTCCTAGCTCTTTTTTCAGCTAAGTTGGCATCTGCTTTTATGGCTATTTGTTGCATTTCCTCTAAGGTAGGGGGATCCTTGTCTCTCAGATGATATGTCATGTCCGGATCGAAACCCTCGGGGAATTTTTCCAAGGCTAAACCAAGTGGGGGTTTGAAATGAGGTGGGAGAGAGTTATATACACTGTTGAACCTAGTGCAGTAAGCCTGGACACTTTCCCCATTTTCTCGTTTTAGGTTGTTATATTCTGACAGGATTTGAATGGGGTTTCTTCGGATTTCCCACCTATTTATGAAGACTTGATGTAGTTCTGGGATATTGTGGATGATGTTTGGAGTTAAGCTTTTGAACCATGTTTTGGGTTCACCACCAAGACTTTGGGTGAATATTCTCATTCTGACGGTCTCGTCTTGTACCTCCAGGTATTCATAAGCATCAGTCATCCTACTTATATGCTGTTGAGGTGTAGTGGTGTCTTCTCCAGTAAAGTGTGGGATTTTGTCTTGATATTTATTTGGGAGAGGAGCCAAGGGCGGTGGCAACACCAAAGGTGCGTACCAGGCTGCCATGATTGGAGCTAATGGATGATGTACAAGATGAGGATTAGTAGGCTGAGATGAGGTGATTTGAACAGTGGTGGTTTGACCAGGTGTGGCGGATGAACTTGGACTAGTGATCTGGTTTTGAGCAGATCTGGGATGATAGGAGCCAAATTGATAAAGAAGCTGGAAATCAGGAGGAGTGGTAGGTGAAGCTTCTCTACTAGGACTCTGTGGTGGGTTTAGGGGTTCAAGATCGTCAAAGTTTATCTTACTATATGATTTGCTTCTGGGAAGAGTTTGTGATGACTCTAATTCAAAAGGTGAATCAGTTGGAATAGTGAGATGTTTAGGTACAGATCTTGTCTTACGGATAGGTCTACCAGTAGCTAGATGATCAGTTTCGGAAGCTTGCCACAGAATCTTCTCTGGGTCATCTACTATGATAGGGGGATTTGGGTCTGGATGAGCTCTGGTATTAATTCTTCGTGAAGCCAGATTTTAGATCCAGAGTCTAAAGAGAATGGTATTGGTGAATGTTTTGGATGAGTGGTTTCTCTATAGTTCTACTAAGGTGAAGGGTGGTCAAAAATAAAAGGGATGGATTAGTGGAGTCGCCAGGTGGAACTGGGTTGTTGTTGTGAAGATAGCTATGGTCCACCACCAGTAACTAATCTGGGAATGTTTTTGGATTTTCTGAGTTTTAAGTGCAGCCTATGGTTCAAAGTATCCTAGACTTGTTTCAACACTTCGCTAGGGTGATGAGAACAACAAGAGTTTACTTCAAATGGATCTATGGACTGCTTGCTTGTTTATGGTACCTAAAGGACCAAAGAGTCTATAAGAGTTTGCTAGACTATCATGTACTCAGTGTCCCACCATCTCCCGCTATGTTAGTGAGTGATGGGATAGGTCTATCGGATAGTAGCCTAGAGTTTGGTAAAATAGTAAGGTCTACTAGAAGTTAGTGGAGTCGCCAGGTGGATTATCAGTTGTCTTGAGGTATATTTGTATGGTCCACCACCAGTAATGTCAAAAGCCAATCTAAGGGAGTTTTTTGTGGTTTTTTCTGAGTTTTATGTAGTCCTGAGGTTTGGAAGAGTGTCTCGCCAGGTGGATTATCAGTTGTCCTGAGGTATATTTGTATGGTCCACCACCAGTAATGTCAAAAGCCAATCTAAGGGAGTGTTTTGGGGTTTTTTGAGTTTTATGTGCCTACAAGGTTTGGAAGATTTTTCTATAACTGACTCATCATTTTGCTAAGATGGTGAAAAGCTATTTTCTACCCTTCAGACAATATCTAGATATACTAAGCTTGATTGAGACTTCAAGAGTTACTAAGGTGTACTTAGATTGTCACTAAATCAGAAGGTCCTACTGTGAGTGTCACTATTTTAGTGAGCAGTGGGATAAGTCAATCAGATAGTATTCTTAAAAAGTCTCTAAAGATGAGGGAAACTAAGTTTTTTAATCACCCAGGGTCCCACCGTGATCACCATTATGTTAGGGTTCCGTGATTTGGCCGATTGGCGAGCCAAATGACGATGTAACATCAAACCAAGCTTTGGAGCCCAAGGACCTAGCCTTCCTGGACTCAGAGAGGGCTCTCTCTATTATATGCAAAAGATATCGGTGTGTTTGCTTATGGTGTTCTGATATTAGGCTAGTTATGAAGTGAGTTTTTGATTTTTTGGGGTTTTCTAAGTTCGTGAGGGATAAAACTGATCAAAGACATAAACTGGATAACAAGGTGTAGATAAATTGGGCTATGGGGTCAAACAGGTCAAGGAAGCTATGAGATGATGATGTAAGGCTGCTATAGGGCCGATTTGATTCACGGTAGAAGGGATCTTTGGGAAAAATGGGTTAAATGGACAACAAGTTGGTGAAAGACAAGGGATTTCAAGTGTAACTAGTTAATAGCAGACATAAACATGTTATAGCAAGCCATTAATCATGCTAAATGTAACTATGAGCTAATTAATACATAGAAATCAAACATTCCAGCCATGCATAGAAGTGTAAGACCTTCTAACTTCGGGAAATGGCTATCAGACTTTGGGGAAAACACATAAGACAAACTAACCACTCATAAAACTATGCCGGAACACCTAAACATAGTCTCTAAGTCATTGGGCACTTTGACAAACAAGCTTTCATAGTTTTAGGCAAAGGGCTAGATCGGGACTAGGCCTCCTTGGTTCAACAAGATGATCAACTAATCAGTCAAAGAGAAAGTTTTATGGACAGAACTATGGACAGCTTATAGGTAGGCAGGGCACACCATACATCCTACTCAACATACATAGAAATTGTGAATAAAACTAGCAAACATTATCCTTTAGTTACTAAAGAGCAGTTAAGGATTCTTTAGCATAACTAAGGAAGAAGAAAACATCAAGCTATGAAGATTCAGGAATTTTGAGGTGCCTCCATGGGCATATCTCAAAACTAATCTCTACTGATCTATAGCAGCAAGAAGCATGTATTATGGATGAAAAATAGAAGACAACAACAAAGCAAGAAAAACTATACCATTCTACCATGTCATGGAATCCATCAACAATCCTTCATCATTCCTCAAAAGCATCCAAGAGGCAGTCCAAAAATCATAACACAAGTGTATTCTTCAAAGCTCATATGACCAATGTATTAATTCTTCTCTCAAGTTCAGCCTCTGTTTTACAATGAAACCCATGGAATAAGTAGGCTTGAAGGAGGAAAACCTCATGGAGCAACTAGCTATCCCATTGGCCAAGTCAAAATATCTAAACTTGTCCTTGAGGCTTTGCAAAGCCCAAGGCACAAAATATCCCATAAAATATCTAAAAAACTGCTAAAAATGGAAATTATATTGACTTTACATCATTTCCCAAGTGTAAAAATAGCTAAACGCACATTTGGGAAAAGAAAATTTTTGAGGTTCAAAAATTACAAAAATACTTCATATTTATATCTGAAAAAGGTCCCCTGACTTTCTGGAGGAAATTGGCAGCCTTTCTGATGTCAAAACGAGGCTCATGATAGCTCGTTGGAAAGCTCTCTGTGTCTAATTTCCGGCACAACTGAAATCATCTCAATCTGAAGCCTAGAAGTTTCCCAAAACTGTACCTGTGTGTAAAAAACCAGGAAATAGCAGACTGCTGATATGGCGGGCAGAATGTGCAAAAAGCGAGCATTTTTCGCCAATTTGAGGGGGCGAATGATCTCCAAATGCTCTGAAAATCGCTGGGGACCTGCTCATAGAATTATGGCATCCATCGGTATCATCCTTCTCCCTTGGAAAAACCTCAAACTGAAACGGCGAAATTATGAGTTTTCGACCAAAAACCCAAAAAATGCCAAAAAACAAAAAGTTGCCGAAATAGGCCCAAAATTGGCATGCATGACCCTCAGGGGTCCATAGCAACATGCTCTGAAGTTGAGGCCAAAATATCAAGGGCTGATATGCTTTTCCCTTCTTTCCGTGCTAGGCGCCTCCTCTTTGCCTCCTTCAATTTCTCTTGGGCTGCCTTCAATTTGCGCCGGGAAAACTGATTTAGCTTTTGGAAGTGATGTGTCCTCTTCCTCTGCAGCTCTAAATCTCTGTTCGCCCTCTCAAGCTTCATTTCCAAATGTTTTTTAGCTCTTTCAAGCCAAGCCTCTTTGTTTTCTTCAATTTCCTGCTCAAGGAGTGCAGTGAGAGGAAAGGCTTGGAGCTGGGCTTGCTCTTCTGCTCTCTGCTTTTCCAAGGCTCTTTTAAGCCCGATGGTCCTAGGCCTCTTCCGCCTAGGCTGGTCTTCCTCCTCCTCCTCATCAAACTCTCCAATGAGCTCTTCTATTCTCGCTTGCGCCTTAGCTGCCTCATTTTTATATTTGATCGCCCGTGCCTCATGAACAGCAGTGTGCACATTCATCTATTTGTTTTCAATCTCCAAGAAGTGGTTGAAATTCCTTGCCCTTTGAAGATCCTCCTCTAATGCCTCAATTTGCCCTTCCTTATGGATTAGGATATTTTCAAGAAGGCGGGCCTCATTATCACTGTCATCGCTTTGGATAGGGATGATAGCTAATTCACCTCCATGCTTTGTACTTTCTCCAACTTTGCTTTTACCTTTGAAAGCCAATCTGGCGCTTTTCCTCCTTGGCATGCTAGAAGGTGTCCTTTTGGGCGATTTCCTCTTGCTAGGAACAATCTTTGTCACTGTTAGGTTGGTAGCTTTAGTCCCTCTTTTTCTTGCTGTGCTGAGCTTTGTTACTTTGAGAGGAGGAAGCACAACTGATTTACCTTTGACATCTTCCTGAACTTGCTGTCCTTTTTGAGGCTGCTAGATGTTTTCCTCTTGATGTTCACTTGGCTACCCCTGTTCGCCAACATTAGCTTGATGTTCTTCATCAATGCCTTGTTCAATTTGTGGCTCAAGAGGTGTCTCAATTTCCTGCCCAACTTGCTGTTCTTCATCTTGCACCTGATGTTGTTCCTTATCTGCTGTCTGCTGTTGTTCCTCAATTTGTACCTGTTGTCCTTCATCTGGGACCTGTTGTCCTTCACTTTCTATTTGCTGCTGTCCCTCATCATCTAACTGCTGATGTTTACTACCCTCTCCTTCCTCCTGTTGACTTGGCTGTCCAGTAGTCATTCTAAGCCTTCTAGGAGTAGGCCTACTGGACAAAGGTACCGGGTGATGGATAGGCTGAGTGGGAAACACATGAACAGGAGGGACAGTAGAGAAATATGGAGGGCTGATGAATAAATCCCATGGAACCTCTTTCTTCTCTAGCTGGTATAGGAAGATAATCTTGATCAAAGAATGATGAAAAAGAGAAGGGATTTGCTGAGGTGGGGCCTTCTTTTGGACAGTAGATGCCATTTTCTCTATGCTCTTGAACAAAAATTAAGGGAGGTTTATTTGCCTGCTTCTGGTAAAATGCATCAATAATCGGACATGGTAGGCATAAATTCGATTAAACCTCCCTTCACAAGTGAAATATTTCATTATGACTTTCATAAGCGGAGCATAGCTGTCAAGGAGATATGAAAAAGGGAAAATAGCATTGACAACCTTTCTATGTTCAGGCTTGATGAAAGGCTTGTAATCCTCTAAGTCAAGATGAGCTTGTTTAAACCATTTTTTGCCATGATACGGGATCTTGGTGGCCTTGGACACATACCTTGGAGAAATTTTGAAATCAAGATCCGCCACTTGGAAGTGTTTTTCTTTGAATCTCAGGGCGCACAAGTGTGTTAATGGCGAAAAAATCTTGACTTCTTCTATCTTCTGGCAGAAATCAAGGCAACCTACTTCATGGAAGTTGAAAAGTACAGATGGATGAGCATTAATATCTTCTGTAGAGATGGGCTCATATCTTTTATGTGGACCGCTCCTGCTGTCTTGCCTTGGAGGCATTTTGACCTGAATATGCTTTGGAAGAGGCAAACTGCCTTCACTGTGTGTAAAATGCCCTGCTGGAATCAAACTGTGTCACTTTACTGCTTTGACAGATAGACAATGTGATTTGGATGTTTTGCAACAAGTTTCTTGTAATACACAACCTCTGTTCTCTTAAAACTAGCCTTCTACATTTGAATGTACCTCAGTCAACAACTTCTCGGTAAGAAATAATATAGTGAAATGAAAGGCGATTTCTTTGAGGAGGAGTTTGCGTGAGAAGTGTCAAAATCACCCTGTTGTGAATTTTTAGATGTCATTCAATACACCTTTCTGTCTCCAAGGTAGAATTTTCCAATCATTAACAACTTTGCTCTTCTTGGAGTGCAAATAAAACAACGGACTTATGGATATGCAATCAAATCTCAGTGTAGGTATACAGTCAAATCTACTGTTCTGAACAAGGTGACAGAGTTTGAAAAATGCCTCAAAAAGTTTCAACAAGGGCTTGCAAGAGTCTTTACTTTGCAAAATAGGCAAGATCTCCTACCAATGTAACACCTCTGGTTATGTTAGAAAAACCCTTACTTAGGAAGGATAACAACTTGTCAATAAGCTTGAAAAACACAAGGCAGTCAACCAACAAACACAGTGAATACTGTCCCTTTGTGAGAAGTGTGAGCAACCTCCCTCTGGAGCTTTGACCTATAAATTTCTGCTTGACCAAGAACCCTTTCTCCTACTAAACTTCATTGTTCTCTATATGTATGTCACTCTATTAAACAGAAACAGGCTCATAAATTTAACCCTGGTGTGAGCATACAGTCGAATTCACTGTTTATGGAATAATGGTGACAGCATTGAAACAAGCTCATAGTTTTAATAAGGGCTGTAGCAGCTCATTTCTTCCCCACAATCCAAACTCCTGTTTAATATGTAAACATTGTTCTTTGTAGAAAAAACCATCTGCCTTATCTGAATGTCAACTTGTGTCAAAAATAAGCCTGAAGAATAAAAAGGTCAAGTTGAAAAACTCAGGAATAAACTGCCCTTTCTGTAGTTTATAGGTTTAACCTCTGTCCTTTGATTGTTTTGCAGGTGTAGGATTCCTGGTCCTTTAATTAATGGAGGTGAAACAAGCTGCTCTTAGCTTCAATACCAACTTTTTCCTACAGGTGCCCTAAATACCATAACTAACATCTTATCACAGTTTTATACTTCGAAATATTACACAGCCTAATGACAGATATGGTGATATAGTAGAAGAAACGAGGTCAAGCCACTCTTCTGCTTTTGACCCTCACCTTGCTGAGCAGTTTCTTAACATATATGTTGATATATACACCAGGCTAATCTCAACAATTTGTCTCACACCATAGCTGAAAAACAGGGCTTTTTAAACCTTTATGTCACTTAGCAATTGGTTTCAAAAACTGAGAAGGCATATGGGAATACCTTGAGAACATAATGGAGGGGCTCACTGACGATTTTAGTCCAGCTCCGGAGGCGTTGAATAGCTTAAGAGTGTCAAAGAAGGTGAGCGACGTGTTGAGACCTCGGAGTGCCACGCCGAAACAGTTGTCGGGTGGCCTTGTCGGGTCGGGCAGTCGGGTCGGGCGGGCGCCGTGTACAGGCGCGTCGTGCGATTGTACAGGCGCGTCGCACGTACACGGGCTGCCTGTGTAAAATCTCCCCCAGGCGCGTCGCGCGAATCGGCAGGCACGTCGCGCGGCCAAAAAAGCTGCAAATTTTCTACAATTTCACCCGGAATTTTCTTTGCTTGATGCCGAGGGTAACACAAAGACCTTGCTCGATTTGAAAATGGGAATGCACTTTTCAACCTTACTCCCTCGACATAACAAACTCCCAACGGTCAATAATTTTAAATGTGACATGAACTCTCGGTTGGGTTTTGTAAGGTGAAAATAGTCTTTTTGACCACTTCTTAACAATACCCCTCGGCGCAATTTCAACTTGGAATTACAAGCGACCGAACTTCAAACTTTGAAAAATAACTCAATAACCTTCATCATTTCTGCCACCGTGTTTAAAATTGCTGGTGATATCTATTATATAACCACTTTAACACTATCAAGAAAATACCTGAAAACTGCCTTTTTTCCGAAAGGGTAGGTCTTGCATTGTCAACTTGCTATGACAGCCTCGGTGTTTGCTTACTCCTTCAAACCTTTTCCTGCTGTAGGTGCCAAACTTGCTGGTCTTCTTGGACTTGATCATGGTCCTCTTTTTTGAGAAAGGCGCCTCCTTTCAACATACTTCTTTGCTTATATCATTTATGAGATCTCTGTCCTTTTTTGAATAATGAGAAAGCTGCATTTGTTTCAAACTCCCAAAACACTGACAATCTATCAAAACCACTTCTTTTTCTATTCATAACTGGTATACTTATTCACAATGTCCATCTTGGGAACTAATCTTGAATAGCCTCCATCACTTGTGATGTATATTCTAAAAGGGGACTTTATATGAAGCAGGAAAAGCAGGGTTCTTTGAAACAGTTATCATTTTGCTTTGACCAGTGTATTGACCTTTTTGTAATAGAATCATTCCTAATTTCAAATCTGTCCACTGCTTGACCCTTTAGGTGATATTTCAACAAGGAAAAACCATTCAAAATCTGTTTGAAAAACTTTGAAAACTGTTTTGTTACTTAACAGGAGATGGTCTGTCTTCTTCCAACTTGTTTGATAATCTCTGCTTCCAGGCGATTTATGAGCTCCTTCTTTGATTGTAAGTGCCATCTTTTGGTTGCATCCATTCAAACTATATTTCTCTGTTTACTTAAGAGGAGTTTCTTTTTTAGATTTCTTTGGAATGTGACAATGAGGTGACTGTGTGGCATCTTCCCCTAAGGAAACTGCCCTTTTTGTATCAATGGCCTGCCTAGTCAATATTGTTTCCTGTCCACTATAGGTATAGTTTGACAGACATTTCCATTTGAATAGGAAAACCAATACTTTTGAATCATAAACACTATCTTTTACCTGTGTACAGACTTTTGCTTTCTTTCTTTGTTTCTTTCCACTGCACCTTTTGACCAATCAGTTTTTAACAACCCTCAATGCCTTGGCCATCTGCTCATAAATGGAGGAGGCCCTTCACTGAGCAAAGTATCTGAAGATTATTTGATAAGGTTGCATGACAAGGGTTTTCTTGGATTATGATGGTAAGCAACCAACTTGAAAAACATCAATACTGGCACCTCTGCTTGCAACCACCACTGTGCTTCAGAAAAACCCTAGTCAAAGTGTCACTGTCTCACTGTACTGCTTTGAGGGGAACTGAGATGTCATTATTTGCTTGGTCATCTCATGACAAATTATTTGAAAGACAGTCTCTGTGACTATGGAGGTCAGCGCCTTTTTGAAAAACAAACACCTTTTCTTCTGCCTGTGTGATGACATGATTTGTCAGCACCTCTTCAATTTGGTCTTGTGGAACAGCATGCTCTTTATGATTAGAATTGTTTTCACTCATGATGTGCCTCTCTAAAGTTTAACAATTCACATGATTTGAAAATTTCAAATGACTTCCTTTATCAGACCAAACTCTGTTTTCCTTTGAACTTGCATACTTCAGACTCTATCCCTGTTATGATCATCATTCACACTCAGAAAACCTGGAGTCCCTGTTTCACTTGTTCAGTCAAAATCAAACCTGGGTTTCTGCATTTACTTTAAGTCAATACTGGCCAGCGCCCTCTGCTTGTAGATGAAGGAGGCGCCCTAACCCTCCGTTTTCAAGGAAGGGGGAGGTTCTCGGGGCGAAGTGACAATTTACTTCGCTTAATGTGACAATGTGGTGTTCTTTCTTTTATTGTGATTTTCATGCCGAAAAGAGGCTCCAATATTCATGAGTGACTTCCTTTAGCTTCAGACCATCTCAGCTCATGCTGTTACTTGTCCCATACACTCTTCTAACTGCAGATTCAAGAATTTACTCCTGAGATGAAGTTATATTTCCTGTCTTTGTAAAATCCATAAAACACTGTAAAACACCTAGTAATCAGCTTGAGACTGTGGTTTATGCAGTGCTGAGACCTAGGGGTATAAGTGGCACGACTTAGAGCTGTTATCAACTTGATTTGTAGAGCGAGAGGTCAGTCATGATTAGTCTGTAGCAGATGGAGGCTTTTTGGCTTTTTGATGATTGCCAAGGGTAGAATGTCTTAAAGCACCACTTCCTAACATAGGGGAGGCTTTTGAAACAGACTTGGACTTTTCCTTTTGGAGCTGATGGGCAGACCAATAGGGCTGAAGCTAGATAGGATAGTGATAATGAGGTTTTAATTTTGACATGGGTGGGCTGAAAAGTAGAAGGGCGAAAAAAGTTTTATGAGGGTTTTCTAGATGAAATATTGACATAAGGAAATCAACTTCTATAAAACTCAGCTATAGATATAGTCATCACTAACATGTAAAAAATATTGATGGCTAACAAAAACATGGCTA